>OY759209.1:43372656-43830656 GCA_963662105.1 Meiosimyza platycephala
CCTTCACGTTCCTGTTAATTTTCATATCATCTGCATATATTAGCAGATGCGAGTTTTTAATGACATGTGTAACATCATTAATTGCTAAAACGAACAGGAGCGGCCCCAGGTGGCTTCCTTGTGGAACACCTGATGCCGCGCTGAATGGGGTGGAAAACACCCTCCGAAATCTTATTCGATATGAGCGATCAGATAAATAAGATTCAATCCAGCTGACAAAACTTAAAGGAAATCCAAGCTTCTTTAATTTAAACAAAATCAAATTGTGTGGTAATTTGTTAAGTGCTTTACTGAAGTCAGTGTAGATGCAGTCAACTTGCCCACCAGAATCAAAAGAGCTAAATGCAAAGGAAGTAAAATCAAGGAGGTTAGAAACTGTAGATCTGCCATTAACAAAACCATGCTGACGAGTTGTTATGACTTCACCACAGCACACCTTAACCTGATCGTACACAATGCGTTCAAAAATTTTCGGTATCGATGATAACTTCGCCACGGGCCTGTAGTTTGAAACATCATTTTTACACCCTTTCTTGAAAATGGGGCTTATATATGAATTTTTCCAAAATTTTGGAAAATAGCCATCTCTAATCGATTTATTAAATAAGAAACTGAGGGGTTGACTCAGCACAGAGCTACAGTTAACTAGTACTGTCGCAGGAATACCATCAGGTCCGGAGCTGAAGTCATCATCAACAGATGAGATATATTTCTCTATGAGTTCAGGTGAGAAAGATATCCCATTAAACGAAGCTAAAGGGTCGTTATCCATACATTCAAAATAGTTTATCTCAGGGCTAAATAATTCCGTAGAAAAAGATTCTTTAAATAAATTAGCAAACAACCCAGCTATAATTTGTGGGTCGCTAGTGAGCCCATCAACTGTTTTGAATTCAGATGGAAACCCGTCAGACTTTTTTTTTGTATTAATAAAACCCCAAAAACGCTTGGGGTCATGAAGAATATTCAGCTTTATTCTATTCAAATATTCAGAATAAACTAAAGCCGACTTATCCTTAAATTCATGGAAAAGTCGCTGGTAAGCAACTAAGTCATTTCGGTCCTGGCTACAAACGTATTTGTTCCACGCCCTATTACGGCCATTACGCATTTTTTTTAAATCCTTTGTGTACCAAGGGTACGAGGAATTATTAACGTACCTTTTTTTATATGGCACCGACAATGCTATGGCCGAAAAAAGTTCACCATAGAAAAATTTAATGCACTCATCAAATGAATTACTCGTATTATTAAAAAAAATAATAAGGTCGTTTATTTTATTCCTTAAATTCTCATTCAACTTTAAAAAGTCAGCTTTTTTAAAATTGAATTCATAAATATTGATGGAAGAACATGCATTAATTAAATTTTCATTGTCAGATTGGTACACAATACTCAAAGGTGGATGATAGGAATCAACCGTAGAAAGAGCATGGATAGCATTTCTCACAACAACGTTACTACTATTTGCAGCCAAGACTAAGTCAAGTTGTCGTTATACAACTTACTTGTTGTAAACTTGAAAGTATTTCGTCAATAAAAATTTGTTGTTGTCAAGTTTTTGGACACGATGCATAAAAATATGTACCATCATCCGAAGGAGTCCATTCAAGGTCAGGCGGATTGAAATCACCTAACAATAAAATGTCGTCATTAGTGTCTAGTCCATTTATTATGTATTCTACGGACAGCGAAAGACATTCGTAGACATCTGCGCTACTATTTGGAGGAACATAAGCGTTAAGAATATAAATATTGGAGTTACAATATGTAACTTTAACGCATAATAGTTCAATATTAGATGCGCAGGCAATTTCGATTAATGAACTAGTTAAATTATTTTTTATGGCTATTAAGACGCCTCCACCAACAGAAGAAATGTCTTCCAAGTGTCTGTCTCTTCTAAAAACATTGAAACTATTGTCAAAAAGTTCCAAATTAAGAAAAGTGTTATTTAACCAAGTTTCGGTAAAAACGATAATATCCTCAGAAAAATTCTGAGTGGCTAAAAAGATGTCATGCGTCATAGAACGCAAACCCCTTACATTTTGATAGTAGAGGGATAGCCGCTTCAGTTTTTTGAATTGGAACGGACAGTCTTATTATTTTTTTCTACTTAAATTCTGAAATAGAGATATTATCCACCCATGCATTAGAATTTAGAATGGCAGAAACATGAGAAGATGCCACTGTAATTTTAAAAGATGCATGAGTTGGTTTATTACCGATTTTCCTGCAAGAAACGAAGGCGTCGGCAGGAATAATTTGGTTTTGTCTAATATAGTTTATAACATTGTCAGTGGTAGTGTTAGCATTAAGACGTGAAATGAAAATCGATTTCAACCTTGGCAATGCTAGCAAGGAGACAGGTGCCACAGAACCACCAATCGTAACAACACCTTGCGGATTAGGAATAACAGAAATGGATAGAAGAGTATCGATAGTGGAGGAAAGGGGTGGAGGGTTATTTATAGCAGCAGTAGCGGGAAAGTTGGAAGTAGACGGAGAGGTATTTAGAGGGGGATCTAAGGCAGTTACTTCACGATTAACAGCTGTGTCACTCGCCCCCCCCCCCCCCCCACACTACCCAAGTTAACATTCGACTTACGATTCTTATTTAATTTTCGTTTAAGTTTTCTTTTCTTTTTTAGGGACAGTACCAATGCAGGCCCGAACGATTAGAGGATAATAAATCAGTAATAGTGTTAGTTAGGCCTGCACAAGAGGCATGAAAAACCTGTTCACAGGTCTGACTTTTACGTTGATCTCTTAAAGAGCAAGCTAACAAGTTTTCAGATGAAAAATAATCCATCATGAAAAAAAGAAGAAGTGAGCGATGTGTATTTCCACAGAAAGGTCCACCGTGTACGACAAATTAAAAGTTATTAAAAAAACTGTTTTATCTGATATTATCTAAGAAAAACATTCAAATTTTATTGATTTAAACAATTAACACCTGAATTCATTTACCGCGGTGAGCAAACCGACTGCAAAATTGCACAAATGTAGTTTCTCTTTTTTTGTAATTTTGAATAGTATTTTGTCTTAAATATTTAATTTATCAAGAGAGATGATGCATGTTGACAGTCATTCCGCGAAATCTCTCTCCCAACAACAATTAGCTAAAATAAATGAAAAGGCATCAAACCAAACTACATATTATCTGTAAATTTTTAATGTGCTTTATTTCACGTACTAATGTCCCATGCGAATTAAGTTAATTATAAAATGAAACACCGGATTTTAATTAACACTTTAATTTTAATATTCATTAATTTAACTGGAGCTTAAGACTAGTTAACAATATTTTTCCTATTCCATTACTTATATCCTAATTTCTGCTTTAAATTCAGTTGGCCTTCGGTGTAAAATGTGCAATAGAGCATATTTTGCACCTGTAGCTTCAACTGAATTTGAAACTGTCTGACTATGCAATAGCGTAGACAAAGCGATAACGGTATTGCATAGAAGAGCATGAAATTGCTTATTATATTGTTTATTATATTGCTTCATGTATGTATTTATATACGTATGTAGGGTATGGGGACGTAACTTGCGCGTTCAAATAACATCATTGGTTCTAATTTTGAAAAATTTCTTTTACGTAGGATTATTGACCAGTTATTTTCCAAATTGCACTTACATCAAGTCAATTTTTCGCCAACGTTTCGTCGCTTATTTGGCGACTTTTTCAAGGCAATTTATTTCTTAAAAAAATATAAAAAATTTTTACAATGAAATATACAATTGTTACAATTATGACTTTAACAAAAACAACTGATTTTAAATCAACTTACAATTACAGTTTCATTCGGTCTTCTGAAGGAATCAGTCGAAAAAAATTCTGAGCCGTAAAACTCCAGAAGTTTCGCAGTGTATTTTTGTTGTAACAAAAAGTGAAAGAAAAAAATATTAAATTATTAGCAAAAATTCACTTCAAAAAAATAAAAACAATATATTTTAATTAACACATAAATAGAAAAAACAAAGTTCAGCATAAAAAATATAAAAAATTTTTAGAATGAAATATGCAATTGTTACAATTATGACTTTAACAAGAACAACTGATTTTAAATCAACCTACAATTACAATTACAGTTTCATTCGGTCTTCTGAAGGAATCAGTCGAAAAAAATTCTGAGCTGCAAAACTCCAGAAGCAAGCTAGCAAGACGGTGGGTTATGCCGGTGGAGCTCCCTCCGCCTATGCAGCGACGTCACTCTCTTTCCAATGAGTGCGTTTCTACATTCTCGAGTGCTTCCAATAACAATTCAACAACAACTAATAATATTCTTCCCGCGCATTCTACTCCAAGCGCTCATTCGAGTAATGCGCATGCGTTGTTTTCTCAAAACTCTTCTCTGAGTACATGTAATAATCCAAAGCCGCTAAGTCTGATGTCTGCAGAACAGGTGCTGTCCTCTTCTCTCTCATGGGGAGCTCAATGTTCAACTCCGAACATCTCACCAGCACCTACAAGCGCAACTGTCTCTTTGCCAGCAACAACTCTGGCAACAACTAGTACATGTGTAATTACTACATCGTCATCTGCTTCACTTACACCAATAATGTATGTAGGCACAAATTCATATGTATTGAGCAACAGCTTAGCAACATTAGCTATGCAACATGAATCCAGTGTAGAGCAACAATGTTTTGTATTGCATCAACATCAGCAGCAGCAGCAGAAACCACAACATAAACAGCAGTTGCTATTACAACAACAAAAACAACTATTTCGTCTAATGCAACAAACTCAACAACAACCAAAGTCAAACACACAAAATAAAGGTAAAAATATTTTGTTTCAAAAAAATAGTGAAGTTCAAACTGGGCTAGACCGCTAGTAAAAAGAAAACTAAGCCCACAAAAAAATGGAGGCAATGTACAAGCGGCGAAAGTCATTAAATCCACCTCTACAGGTACAATCAACGCCAACAATAATAGATTTGCAATATTAGCAAAAAATGATGATGATGAAGCTGGTGGTAGCGGTAGGCAAAGTATTAAAGATCATAAGCCTCCACCTATTTTCTTGCGTGAGCGTAACTCTAATGCCCTTATAAATTATATTACTAGTCTAATAGGGAAAGACTCATATCATATAGTTTCACTTACAAGAGGAAATATACATGAAACAAAAATCCAAATTTACGCGGAATGTAATTACCGTACTTTAGCACGTGATCTAGAAGCCAAAAAAAAGAATTATTACACTTACCAGCTGAAAAGCAGTAAAGGTATTTCTGTAGTACTTAAAGGTATTGAATCTGATTTAGACGTAATTGAAATAAAAAATGCTCTCGAAGAAAAAGGTTTCCATGCCAGAGCAGTTATTAACATTGTAAATAAAGATAGGGTTGCAACCTATGTTTAAGGTAGACCTACTCCCAGATGCTGCCAAGCTCAAAAAAAAAGAAACGCATCCAATATACAAGTTGCACCGAAAAATTTCTGTCGAGGAGCCCCACAAACGTAATGGGCCGGTCTAATGCGTAAACTGCCAAGAGTATGGCCATACTAAAACTTATTGTAATCTCCGTACTATATGTGTCGCATGTGGTGAACTCCACCACAGCTCCTTATGTTCCAAAAAAGCGGAAAATAGTACAAGCTCCAAGAAATGTAGCAATTGCAATGGAAACCATACTGCTAACTATAGAGGCTGTTCTGTATATCAAAGCCTAAAACAGAGGGTAACTTTACTTAAACAAGCTGCTCGCAATCCAACTAAAAATGTATTTACCTCTGCCGCTTCTGCCCTCCAGCAGTCCTCTGCCAACCCTTATTCACCAGCTATTTCTTATGCTAATGTTGTAAAATCAGGCTCTCAAGTGCAACACCTAACACCACAGGAACCAAACAATAACCTTGAGCTCTCCTAGCCAAGTTATAGGTCTTATAAAGATTTGCGCATGGAATGCAAACGGCGTAAGCCAACATAAACTAGAGATTTCAAACTTCTTGTCTCGGGAAGCTGTAGATGTAATGCTTCTATCCGAAACTCACTTAACAAATAAATATAACTTCACTATTCCAGGCTATATATTCCATAAAACCAATCACCCAGACGGCAAAGCCCATGGCGGCACTGGTATACTAATTCGAAGAAGGCTTAAACATTCTTGCTTAGGGGCTTATGCCCAGAACTATCTACAAGCTACTTCAATTATCTTGCAAAGTAATGGCAAAGACCTTTCTTTATCTGCAGTTTACTGTCCTCCCCGCTTTACTGTATCAGAGGCGCAGTTTATGGACTATTTTAAAACTTTAGGTGATAAATTTGTAGCAGCCGGTGACTATAACGCAAAACACATTTTCTGGGGCTCCCGCATTAATAAGCCCAAAGCTGTATAACGCAATAAATAAAAATTGCAATCTGGATGTTGCTTCTCCCGGAAAACCCACATATTGGCCAGCGGACCGCAACAAAATGCCTGACCTAATCAATTTTTCCGTCACCAAGAGTATTCGGAGAGATTAAATTTTGTCAGTACAAGTTTTGAGTTATCATCTGATCATTCCCCTGTTATCATACAAATTTTTGAAAAACCCAAGCATAGAGAGGTACCACTTACCCTTACAACTCCTTATGCAAACTGAATTAATTACAAAAAATACATAAGCACACATATCCACACAAATTATACAATAGGATGTAAAGAGCATGTTGATGATGCTGTTGAGGTTATAAATTCCATTTTAACTACAGCAACAAATAACTCTACGCCTAAAAATTCAATTAGTAGAAGAAAAGATAGATTTTCTACTAATGCTGAAATAGAAAAATTAGTTTCGGATAAAAGAAGGCTTAGACGGGAATGGCAGAAATATAGGTCCCCAGCATCAAAAGAGCTGCTCTTTCTAGAGAACAAAATAATCACCATTATAGTTTTATTCAAAACCTTTCTCCAAACAAAACTAATAAAACGTCTCTATAGAAGTCTAGCCGCGTATTTAGAAACCCTATAAGGGATAGTAATGGCGATTGGGCACGAAGTGATGAGGAAAAGGCATATGTTTTTGCACAACATCTAAGCCTAGTGTTCAACCCAATTGTGTTTCAAACAATACTGATCTGCCTCCGCAAATAATTAACACTCAAAATATTAACATGCATATTACTCTAACTGAAGTCGCTAACGTCATAAAAAATAAACTTATTTGTAGAAAAGCACCTGGCCATGACTCCATTACTCCCATAATGCCCAAAAATTTACCCCAAACAGCTGTAGTTTTCATCACCAGGCTCTTCAATGCCATAATTAATTTTGGCCACTATCCCGGTGAGTAAAAAAAATTAATAATTAAAATGATTTCGAAGCCCGGCAAAGATTCCACCTTATCATCTTCATACAGACCTATTAGCTTGCTTCCCTGCCTCACAAAACTGTTTGAAAAAGTGTTCTTAGAAAAGGTTATGCCGTACCTTCAAGATCATCATCTCATTCCTTCTCACCAGTTTGGTTTTAGGGAAAAATATGGAACCATTGAGCAAGTGAATAGAATAACAAACGAAATAAGAAATGCTTTTGAACACAGAGAATACTGTTCCGCCATATTTCTTGACGTTAAGCAAGCTTTTGATAAAGTATGGCATGAGGGCCTAATTTACAAAATCAGACAACTCCTACCACAAAATATCCACGCAGTCTTAGTGTCATATTTGGCAAACAGGTGCTATAGTGTTAAATATCAAAGTTTTAATACAACTGAGTTCTCGATTGGCGCTGGAGTTCCACAGGGTAGCATTCTTGGCCCGTTTTTATATATCTTATTCACTTCTGATATTCCGACAAATGACCAGCTAGTTACCTTCACTTTTGCGGATGATACGGCTATTTTAAGTCGTCACAAAAATGCTGTGGTTGCCACCAACCAGCTTCAAAATCATCTAGTTCTTATTGAAAATTGGTTATCAAAATGGCATATCAAGGTGAACGAGCAAAAATGCCGAAATGTTACATTTACATTAAATAGAAACCCAACACCAACCATAAAATTAAATGGCATTCGAGTTCCAGAAGCAAATGAAGTAACTTATCTTGGCATTCACATAGATAAACGTTTAACTTGGCGTAAACACATCGAAGCCAAAAAGATGCAAATTAAACTCAATGCTGCTAGCTTGTACTGGTTAATAAACAGTCACTCTCCTCTAAAATTGGAATATAAAGTTCTCCTATGAAATAGTGTTATTAAGCCTATCTGGAATAACAGGAGCACCGTGGTTCATTAGAAATGAGCGTATCCATAGCGATCTCCATATACCCATGGTAAACGCAGAATTTGAAAGACTGAAAAGAAAATACCTCCTAAAACTGCAAAATCATATCAATCCATTAGCTACTCCACTAGCTAACACTTCAACACATTCGCGTTTAAAAAGGGCTGACCCCCAGCTACTACAAATGGTTCTGCATAATGAACTCCGTAATAAATAGTGCTTCACCGAGAACGAGGCGAGGCGAGATTCGAGTTGTTCTCGCTCTCGCCTAGTTTTATAAATTTGAGTCTCGCCTCGCCTCGTTCTCGGTCGAGAACTTGCCATCACATATCTCGCCTCGCCTCGCCTCGTCAAAACCTCGCCTCGCCTCGGTAAAAAGCGAGGTTTTATGAAAATGAAAAAATTTATATGAAATTCCCCATTACGGACAGCCCCCATAACCGGACAGCTCCTATAACCGGACATATTTCGGCGACACTCACTAACTTTTCTATACAAAATCAATTCCGATAGCCGGACGCTCCAATAACCGGTCGCGGACACTATATTCTGTGTCATTTTGATCAAAATATCTCTTTTAAACGGACAGAATTAAATAAGAATTCAATTAAATTTTTACTACTTCCTTTTTGTTACAGATTCTAATTCGTTTTTGTTTTGAAAGCAACGAATTTGGTGGGTGGTTCCCCTAATAATGCTAATATACCTACACATTAATGTCAGAAGTGTTGAGTAGAGTTGAACTATTTCGTTCATTCTGGTTAACTGGTTTTGATGAATTTTCGAAAATCGATCAAAATTTATTAACTGAATATAACAATAATGAAGTACAATTTGAAAATCACATCACTCCAGAGATAAGCGTAAATTTGTTCAACAAATTCAATAAAATTTTTTTGTTCCTCTCCCATAACCGGACAAAAATACTGCGACGGTGGAAGTCCAGCTATGGGGAATTTCATTGTATATGTATCAGGCCTGCATATGTACATTCAACTAGGAAAGCCCGACACGCGTTGCTACGCCTCAAGAAATGAAATAAAGTATGTGGTTTTATTTTGGGTGGATTGAATAATATATGATGATTGGTGAGATTGATCAATTTAATTCTTTTCTTATATGGGACGGCGTGGCATTGCCCATTTTTTCCAAATCAAACTAAACTACGAACCTTTTACAAACTATAATAATTATATGTATCAAATCTTATCCATCTACGTCATATAGTTACTGAGATATAAAAAAAAGTTTTATTCACCTGTGTCAAGTAGTTGATAACACTGGTCAACAGTGGTTTTGTCTGCCTGGATGTCTCTGCGGATTTCTATAATTTCAGGTACCCAGATTACGAATATATTCATGAAAGTACTGAATTGGCTCTAGTTTTTAAGATATTGATCTATTTATCTATAAATATATTAAACAAAGTCGGGTTAGTTACACTCTGTATAACTCAAGAACGGCTGGACTGATTTTAATGGTCTCAAATTTTTTGGATTTGTCTCCGCCCCGAAAATGACATTGGCTAGAAAAATTTTATTTAAGGTAAATATTTCGGGTGGCCCTTATACAAAACTTTTTTAAAATTAATGATCTTTGATCTGTTGGATTTGTCTTTACGTGGAAAAGACAAAACACATTTATACTCATGGGGCGAAGACAAATCCAACAGATCCAGTACATATGAAGGCCTGATACATATATAAATTTTTTCATTTTCATAAAATCTCGCTTTTTACCGAGGCGAGGCGAGGTGCCGGTGTGTCTCGCCTCGCCTAGGTCGAGCGCGGCAAATTTATTTTTCCACCTCGCCTCGTTCTCGCCTCGTTCTCGCCTCGCTCTCGCCTCGTAGAACGAGGTTGCCTCGGAGCCTCGGTGAAGCACTAGTAATAAATATCCATATCCATACATATATCCAAATATTATATCCATAATACAATTTCAGACCAGCAAAAAATATTTATTTTTATTTATTTTTGAGTCCCGCAGAGCTTTAAATTACTTATTATAATAAATATATTACTTTATATATAATTTACAATTTGTAATAGTGTTAATTAGAATTAAGAGCTTACAACTTATTGTTAGTTTTTACAATGTAAAGAGATCCAACAAATAAAAGAATGCAAAAAAAAAAAAAAAAAAACTTACAATTGACTAATTATGACATAAATACAAAATTTTCAGAAAAATGTTTAATTTCGTGAACCAATATAGACCAAGAGCCAGCGACGAACAGACCTTCGTCATTTTATAAAGCTGAAAGTTTCTCAGTGTATGTCCCTAATGGAGGTAACAACGATCCCCGACTATGAAGTTTGAATAACGGTTACTTTGGAAGATATCAGGTAGCAAAGGTGTAAAAAATTGCATCTAACTTTCGTCATTTTATAAAAGCTGAATTTTATATATGTTGCTTGAGGAGCTATCAAAAGATGTTTTTTCCAGTTGGCAGACACTTCCGATGATTATTATAGCCTGCCAGACACCTTGAAGGTCGACAGTATGTAGTACAGTGTAGTTACATGGTAGAAAATGTTCTACATTAATTTTGGGTTTGAAACTTAGGTCATGAGTTCCAGGAGATATGAATATGATATCATGTAAAAATGGGCGTGGTCTGACGTCTCCTACGCCCACCTCCCATACAAAAAATTATAAAAGAAATAGTATAAGGCTGTTTTATAAATGAAAAATAATATATAAGTAATAATACCAAAACTGACTAGCAAAGAATACATACGGACAATGCTGAGAGTAGAAGGGGTGGCTTATAGATCAAACCTGACTCTCAGCAGAATATTTTCACAAACGAAGACAAAAATTGAGAACAAAGACAAGAGTAATGTTATATATGAAATCACTTGTGGTGGTGATGCTAACGAAAAATGCGGGAAGGTGTATATTGGTACCACTGAACGCGCGCTAGAAATTAGAATAAGTAAGCACAAAAGGGATATAAAAAACAAAAAGACATCAACAGCATTAGCACAACAAATGTTAGACAATGACCATTTCGAAAATGTTAGAATCTTAGACGTAGAGAAAAACCAAAACAAAAGACTGACAATTAAAAGTCTAAGAATACAAGAAAAAGGAGACAGGGCAAAGAACCATAAGGAGGACACGGACAACATAAATAATAACTACACAGTCGTTTTGAAACAGAGAAAGTGAAATAAAGTCTAAAATAGTTTTCTTGCCATATTCAATAATAATTATATAAAAAAAGTCGGTCTTGTGATATGAACATATTGGTTCACAAAATTAAACATTTTTCTGAATATTTTGTAGTTATTTATGTCATAATAGTCAGTTGATTTAAAATCAGTTGTTTTTGTTAAAGTCATAATTTTAACAATTGTATATTTCAATGTAAAAATTTTTTATATGTTTTTAGAAATAAATTGCCTTGAAAAAGTCGCCAAATAAGCGACGAAACGTTAGCGAAAAATTGACTTGATGTAAGTGCAATTTGGAAAATAACTGGTCAATAATCCTCCGAAAAAGAAATTTTTCAAAATTAGATTAAATTATAAACTTGACCCATAACAAAAGATATCATTGGTTCTCATTTCGTGATTGCAAACCGCTGCAAGTGTGTCAAAATTTTTGTTTAAACAGAGTTTCATGCATAAATTTAAAGCAAGAAAACACGAGTGCAAAAAAATAAAATTTTAAGGAAAACACTTTCATTTTTGTCCCGTGTGTATGGAAACTCACATACCCTACACTGTATTGAATGTACTTTTTAAATAAATTCCAAAAATACATTGAGGTTTAATAAGTCGAAAATAATGTAAAAAGGTTCGAAAAGGTTAAAAGGTGTTGGAACAGTTAAAAAAAAGACCATTGGAAAAAGTTTAAAGAAATGGAAAATGCTAAAAAATTGATAAAAAGACCAAAAAAATTAATAAAATGACGAATAAAGTTGAATGAGGCTTAAAAAAGTGGAAAAACTACATACGGAAAATATTGGGGAAAGTTAAAATGTTGAAAAAGCCAAAAGAATTGTATGTAAAATATTGAATTATTAAAATATTGCGTGATTGACATACGCATACAAAATTTTAGCACACTAGCTTGTATAGTTTGCGATATATGCCGTGTTTAGTCTTAAAACTTAGGGCGTTTACACACCCAATGGTATAGTCCAGTCTGATTTTGATCCAGAAGTAGCTTTCCATAAACAAACCACTTATACCAGATTTCAGTATGATTGCTATATATATATTTCGATAGTTATGCCACTTAAGGTATTTTACTTGTATGGGAGATGCAACGCCCAGTGGTGCTATTTCGCCCGCTTTTGACTCAGATATACCTTATAGCAAGTAAATCACTTACATGAAATCATGCCAATTGCAGCAATAGTTATCTTAAAATATTGCTTCCAACTTTATGTTAATATTGTAGGTGCCACGCCCACTAATGCAATCCCTTCGAAATCCATTTAATCTTTTAGCTTATAATAAGTGATATCTATACACCAAATTTTATGCATACTATCTATGGCATTAAACGTTTTTTGCTTATATGGGTAGTGTCACGCCCACCGGTACTATTGTGCCACATTTTTGTTATAAGATACATTTTAGCAAGTATATCTGCCACACTAAATTTCTTAACGATTACGTGGTTAGTTCTCTAATTATAACGTTTATAAATATTGTGGGCTGTGCCACGCCCTTCCAGTATACTGACGAAGTTTGTATTGACGACTGCTCTCAGTGCACGGTTCCCTTGAAGCAAGATCAAGATCGATAAAATTGTCAACCAAATCTGACAATGCACAATTATTATTTAGTGTTCGCAGATTCCAAAAGCATGATCCGCAATATCGTACTTAATCACTTATTCGTTTTATGGCAATTTTAAGGTAAACGCTTTTACCGATAATATTGATAAAAAATGCGTCTAGGAAAAAATGTGAATAAGTCATTAAAAATTTAAATTTTTTTATTTTGCTTTTCTTTGTGGACTCTGTAATCAAAAATATGTACTTTTAAAACCAATAAAACAAAAATATATAAAAAACGGCGGGTTGCACTCTAGGAGTGCCGACAGAAGTGAGAACTTAAAATAATATAATTGAAATTTGTTTTCATGATGTTTTGTAATGTTTATGGAATAATTTTTTACGAATTGTTTTATTTATCAATAGAAATTACTATAAATTGTGGGTAAATTACAATATTCATTTATTATACATACATATTATACATAAAATAAGAATTTTTCACTTAAAAAACATTACATTTCAGTATTATTACAGTTACTATACAAAACTAAGTTAAGTTCACTAAAAAAAATGTATAAACTCGCGACAGGCCACCGACATCGGATGCACTGGATTTTAAAAGCTGAAAACTTGACATTAGCTTTCCTCCATTTATTTAAAATCATGTAGCATGCATTTAGATAAATCAGTAGCCAAGACAATAACCATACGTAATCAATTGAAAATAGTCGGTACACCAAATTTGTGGTGACCTGACAATATTTTTAAAATTATGTAGCATGCTTTTAGATCTATGTTGATAGATCAGTAGCCAAGACAACAACCATGCCCAAAAGCACGCAGCAAATTTCTAAAATTACTATATACCAACTGATGACGTCATGGTTGTTGTCTTGGCTACTGATCTATCAACATAGATCTAAAAGCATGCTACATAATTTTAAAAATATTGTCATTGTGACGTCATCGATGTCGGTGTCCTGTCGCGAGTTTATACATTTTTCCTCAGCCGCAAATGCTTTCTTACGGAAGTGCACAACGTGCCTAAAGAAGTTCTCACTTCAAAAATTATTAGTTTTTATTCCAAAAAGAGTTTTTTATATTTTTCTTCAATTTTTTTTTTTTCATAAAAAACTGTGAATAACACAACAAATATAAAAGTTTTTTTATTTATTGTTTTTTTGTGAGCTTAGTAGTCAAAAATTCCTCAAAAGTCCATAAAACAAAATTATAATTTAAAATATATTTCACTAGTTTTAAGGCCCAAAAGAATTTTTTTTTTTTTAATTTTCAATTCTTTTCCATGGAAAATGATGAATAAGATAACATATATAACAGTTTTTTTATTTTCTTTTCTTCGTGGCTTTTTAGTCAAAAATACTTTCTAAAAAATAGTAAAAAAAATTTTAGTTTTCACTAGTTTTTCGGTCAAAAAAAAAATTTTTTTTTTGTATCGGTTTTTTTCCACGAAAAATGGTGAATAACACAAAAGCATTTACATATTTGCAAAAATAAGTAACTTCATCGTGTTAAGCGACTCAAACTTCATAAACAACAGTTATCATAGCATATTTTAAAATTTCACTTGATCGTTTAATTTTTATTTCGAGAATTTTCTGGCATAAACCAAATTTCGCTACAATATATACTTCTATACCTGCCACGCCCCTTTCTATGCATTACAAACGGAATGGCAAAGTGAATATACCCTCTGTGTAGGGTATAAAAGGTGTACTATGTACTTTGAGTTTTAATCCACTTTAAAAGTGTACGAATGTCCCGTTCGCCACCATGGAAAAACCCATATTCGACGTCTAAAAAATTTAATCAAATCATTTAGATTTCCGTAAATATTTTCAGAAAAATATTTTTTTTGATTCAAAAGTCATTAAACCTATATTTTAATTATGATATAACTTTTTATTTATCAGTTTTACCGCGACCATAAGCTGCTGCTAAAGCTGTTTGTATTTCTTGGAGTGATGCCGGTTGAACGTTCAGCACCTGGTTTGATCACATTTAACTGGAAGTCGCCGCAAATGACTTACGCTTTTATTTTATACATCTTTACATCTGCTCTTGTCCTTAGAGTGGGCTACGAGCGAGTAAAAATAATGCAGACTACAGAGGAATTTGATGAATATATCTATGCAATAGTTTTTATAATTTTTCTGGTCCCACATTTTTGGATTCCATATGTTGGATGGGGTGTTGCAAATCGAGTAGCGCAATATAAAACTATGTGGGGATCATTTCAGGTAGGTTACAGTTTTTAAATGGTTTATATTTTTATTGAGTTTAAATTGATAATGATGTTTGTATGTATATCATAGACCAAATCCATCTCCAACCATGCAGTCGGAGTGACTTCAAATTGCGGAACTGGTTGCCGATTAAATAAGTTGTTTTTCAAAGTAATTAAGGAAATATACCGTTTCCCGATTTGATTGAAAATCATTTTTAACGAAGTTATGCCCATTTAAAGTTTTAGTGTCAGAGCTTGAAAAATCGTTGAAAATTGTTTCAAAATAGTCGCATTTGCATCCAAATCAAAAGAATTAACTTTTGTCTTATGATTCTGATAGAACTTCTGATTTTCTGTCAGAATCTTTAAGAAATTTTGAAAATTGTTGAAAATTGGCGGACTTATAGGGCTTTTTATGAAAAAAAAACAAGGCTGATTTTCTCAAAAACCCCAATTTTTTTTCGCTTAAAATTTTACTGTGGATTTGTACTAATATGAGAGAGAAATGACATGAGTTTAATGCCTGTTAACCCACATTTGAGGTCAGGAGATTTTTTTCCCCAAAATGAAAATGTCAATATTTTTTTTCATCATTGCCATCATCTACGGTACTATTTACAAACAAATAACAACAGCAATATTCCAAATTACTTTCTGCAAATCTTGCTTGCATTCTGCATACTTTTTTTTCACCGTTGTTTTCGTAATAACATTTCATTATGGGAAATATATAAAAAATTTGTACGCAAATATAGCTATTTCGCTGACTGTGCTTCTGTGGGTTTTGAATGTTTTGTTTGCTTGACTTTGTCATTTTAATGAAAAACATTTTTTACGAAGCTATACCCATTTAAAGATTTAGTGTCAAAACTTAAAAAACCGTTAAGATTTTTTTCAAAATAGTCGCATTTTCATCCAAATCAAAATAATTAGTTTTTGTCTTTTGATTATAATAAAACTTGTGATTCTCTGTCAGAATCTTTAATGAAATTTAGAAAATTATTGTAAATAATCGGAGTTATAGCACTATTTATGAAAAAAATGTTGAAATGCAGCCCTGCTACAACTCACATCTTTCCATATATTTACAACTCTGCATTTTTCTAGTTTCTTTATTTCTCTTTCTATGTCATTTATGTACTTTCATAATTAACGTATTTTTAAGCTTCTTTACTTTGCTTACGATCGTCTTTGTGTCAACATCGAATAAATAAATTGTTCTTTAATTATAACTGTGTGTTATTTTATTTAAAGAAAGGCAAAGTTCCAACAGGTTATGGGCCCAGGTGCAAATTCCTGAAACCCAAGTTTCGATAAAAGTGTTTAGTATAATTAAATTAAAATGAACTCGTTTTTTAATATTGAAAAATTAAACGAGTCCAATTATGACTCCTGGTGCGTTCAAATAAAGAGTGTGCTGATTCATCAGGAGTTATGGTCAGTAGCATCAGGGGTTACACCACAACCAAAGCCTGAAGAAGCTAGCGCTGCAGACTGGACAATAAAAGATGAAAAGGCCAAAGCCACACATACTTAGCATAACGCCGATGCAAATTGCTCATGTTAAAAATTGCCAGACATCAAAAGAAACATGGAATACTCTGAGTGAGATCCATAGACCAAAAGGACCAGTGCGGAAAGTTACCCTTTTTAAACAACTGCTTGCAATGCGCATGAGTGACAATGAGTGTGTACAGCAATACGTTTGCAGTTTTGGTTCAATCGCAGAAAAATTGACTGAGATTGGAGTATCTCTCCAGAAGGAGTTGTTTGTTATTATGCTGCTAGCAAGTTTGCCAAAATCGTATGAAAATCTAGTTGTCGCACTTGAATCCCGAGATGAGCTGCCAGCACTTAGTGTAGTAAAAATAAAATTAATTGAAGAGGGCGAGCGACGCAAAGTGTGCAATCCCAATACCAGTAATGCCGAATGTAGCGTACAAGCATTTATGGCTCGCGAAAAATATTTTACGTGCAAAAAGGGTTAGTGATCTATTTCTATTTGAGCTCAATAAAAACAAATTATTATTTGCAAGTGCCGGTGAAGCTTTGAAGTGGCATAATCGCTATGTTCACCTAAATTTTGGTAGTCTGCGAGAACTAGCGAGCAAGCAATTAGTAAAAGGACTTAAAATAAAAATACCGATGGACATCAGTTGTTCAGTGTGCCTTACCAGCAAATGTAGCAAGAAGCCATTTAGTACCTCAGAAAGTCGTGCAACGGAATTGTTGGAGTTGGTACATACCGATGTATGTGGCCCTGTTAATACAGATTCTATTGATGGTGCAAAATACCTGCTGAGTTTTATAGATGACATGTCAAGATTTGTTTTTGTTTACTTCTTAAAAAGTAAGGATGAAGTGTTTACAAAATTCAAAGAATTTAAGACTATGGTTGAACGTCAAACTGATAGAAAATTAAAAACTCTTCGAAGTGACAACGGTACTGAATTTGTGAATAATGCGTTTGATAGTTTCCTTAAAGAAAATGATATTTTACGACAGTTGACGGTGCCATACACGTCACAAGAGAATGTCGTAGCAGAGAGGTTTAACCGCACGTTAATTGAGATGGCACGTTGCCTGCTGGTTGGTGCGTCTGTTGATGAATCTTTGTGGGCAGAGGCAGTTCATACTGCTGCGTATTTGAGAAATAGGTCTCCTACGAAAGCATTGGATAATTTGACTCCGTTTGAAATTTGGTATGATCGCAAGCCAACAGTTACGCATTTGAGAGCAAATTTAAACCTAGAGGCAAAAAGTATATCATGGTCGGATATTCAGATATATCAAAGTCTTACCAATTATATGATGAAGAGTTCAGGCGGCTTATAGTCAGTAGAGATGTTTACTTTTGTGAACCTGACTGAATGAAACAACACGTCCAAGTTGATTTGCAGATGTTACCAGTTACTACAGAACATCAAATTGAAAATGTGAACGACAATAACTGCGTAAGCGATGGCGAATATCAATCTGCAGAAGAAAATCCAACAGAAGCAGTAACCGTAGCAAGAGGTCCAGGTAGACCAAGAATTATTCGTACTGGGGAAAAAGGCAGACCCAAAAAGGTATATAATACTTTAAGTTTAATGTGTTCAGAACGTATTAAGGTGCCAGAAACAGTAGACGAAGCATTGTCTAGCGAGTTCGCAGAAGAATGGTGGAGCGCAATGACAGACGAGTATAACGCCTTAATTAAAAATGGTACTTGGGAATTAGCTGAGCTTCCTACAAACCAAAGAGCAGTTAAAAATAAATGGGTATTTGCTATTAAGACTGATAAAGAAGGAAATATAGAACGTTTTAAAGCAAGGTTGGTAGCTAAAGGGTGTTCGTAGATATACGGTGTGAACTACACGGAAACGTTTTCACCAGTAGTACGATACGATACAGTTAGAATGATTTTTGCAATCGCGGCAGAATATGGTTTGCATTTACACCAAATGGATGTGTAAAGTGCATACCTTAATAGCGAACTAGACAGCGAAATTTATATGATACAACCTAACAAATTTATTTATAACCAGTTTCCTAATCATGTGTTGAAATTAAAGAAGGCTTTGTATGGTTTAAAGCAGTCAGGGCGACAATGGAACATTAAATTAGATAGCATTTTAAAAGAAATTGGTTTTCTACAGTGCGAAAGTGAGCCATGCGTCTATGTAAAGAATCATGATGATAAAATAAACATCATAGCTGTGTACGTTGATGACCTGCTCATTGCAAGTTCAAATAAAATTGATTTGGAGAAAATCAAAGCGTAGATTGCAGAAAAGATTGAAGTAGTAGACAAGGGGGCCAGATCATCATTTTCTCAGGTTGACCTGAGGTAGATCGAGATGGTGAGACAGGGTCAATATCAATTAGTCAAACAGCTTACATAAAAAGGTTACTGCAAGAATACAGTATGGACGAGTGTAAGCCAATAGCAATTCCTTTAGATCCAGGGCATCAGGTAAAATGTAGCAGCAATAATTGTAGAAAAGTAGACCAAGTTCAGTACCAATCGCTGATAGGATCACTAATGTATTTAACTGTATGTACTAGACCTGACATTTTGCATTCAGTGTGCAAACTATCGCAGCGGAATGTTGATCCACATGTCGAACATTTCTCAGCAGCAAAACAAGTTTTGAGATTTTTGAAAACAACGCAAGAAAAAAGAATAAGCTATCCTAAGACAGGAAAATCTTTAGAATGTTTCGTGGATGCAGACTGGGGTGGTGATTCAACAGAGCGTAAGTCTTACACAGGCTAAACGTTTTTCCTGGCCGGTGGAGTATTTTCTTATGAGTCAAAGAAGCAATCTACCGTGGCCTTGAGTAGTACTGAGGCGGAGTATATGGCGCTGTCGTCTGCAACAAGAGAGGCTATATTTTTGAAAAACTGATCTGTGAAATGAACTTAAAATGTCCTAAGGCCATCGTTATTAGTGAAGATAACGTGAGCGCAATGAATTTAGTGAAAAATCTAGTTTACCACTCAAAGAGTAAACATATTGATATCCGGTACCACTTTATCAGAGATGTATATAAAAGTGGTGATATCGAGTTGAAATATTGTTGCAGCGAGAATATGATTGCAGACATACTAACCAAGAATTTACCAAGGGTAAAACATGAAAAGTTTACGACTATGATGGGACTACGTTGAAGATATGTTCGTTGAGGAGGAGTGTTGAAATGCAGCACTGCTACAACTCACATCTTTCCATATATTTACAGCACTGCATTTTTCTAGTTTCTTTATTTCTCTTTTTATGTCATTTATGTACTTTCATAATTAACGTATTTTTAAGCTTCTTTACTTTGCTTACGATCGTCTTTGTGTCAACATCGAATAAATAAATTGTTCTTTAATTATAACTGTGTGTTATTTTATTTAAGGAAAGGCAAAGTTCCAACAAAAAACAAGGCTGATTTTCTCAAAAACCGCAATTGTTTTACGCTTAAAATTATACTGTGGATTTGTATTAATTTGAGAGAGAAATGAGATGAGTTTAATGCGCGCTAAAAGACATTTGAGGTTAGGAGATTTTTTTTTCCACTCTATGGTACTATTTTCAAAACAAATAACCAAAGTAACATTCCAAATTACTTTCTGCAAACCGTGGTTGCATTCTTTTACCGTTATTAGTGTAATAACTTTTTATCATGGGAAATATATAAAAACATTGTACGCACATATAACTTTTTCGCTGACAAAGTGTCGTATGCACTCAGGCCGAAGTTGGGCAATAGCGTTGCATAACTAAGGTTGGTAAACAGAACGGTTTGACGATGTCTGTTGTACAACCAACTAAGGTTGGAAAACATGATTGCTGGATTTTGCGCGAATGTTTGAATAGCGTGGGGATGATTAAATGACGGCTGTCAAAAAGATATATGAAAATTATAGAAAAAATCAGGCGGTGGGTTTTTTCTTTGTTGCGTGCGGTGGAGTTCCCGCCAGAAAAAGAAAAGTATAATGTGATAGCCGTGTGGGTTTAGTTTTTGAGTGATTCTGTGAAAGAACGAACCTGAACATCGATTAGGTTGAAATAACAAAAAGAATAAATTTTGAAAACGCGAATATCTACCACCGCCCGAGAAAATAGCAGCAAAATAAATTCTACAATTCTAAAGTTTTTTTAAAATTCCTGGCAAACGACAGCATCGGATTCATATTCGAGGATCACCAGAAATACTACGTCAAATGGAATGGAATTCTTAAACATGGGTAAAAATCCCAACATACCAGCACAGAATTCTCAGCAAATGACATCAGCAACAATTTGCATCATTGACAAACTGCTAAATTCTGAGCATCATCAACGCCATTTTCACCAACACCACAATTCTCAACATTATTACAGCCCAAGAGCCGGCTGTAGAAAAGTCGAGTGTATAAGATTACAGCTTGAAATGTATGTCAAATGATAGAGTTCGATGAGCCTAAGCACAATATATAGGGTTGCCTTGCCAAATCCTATCCAAAATATGGGTTGCTACCCGGTTTTTGGGCCAACATTTTTTAGAAAAAAAGTTTATGGTTTAAGATTCCAGCTTAAAATGCATATCAAATGATAGGGTTGCTTTGCCGAATCCAGTCCCAAACATGGGTTGCCACCTGTTTTTTGGGCTACGATTTTTCCGAAAAATGTTTATGGTTCAAGATTTCAGCTCGATATGCATGTCAGATGATGAAATGTTTATGGTTTGAGATTTCAGCTTGAAATGTTAGTCAAATGATAGACCTCGATGATCTATAATAAAATATATAGGGTTGCCTTGCCTAATTCCGTCCCAAATGTGGGTTGCCACCTATTTTCTGGCCCAAGTTTTATCAGAAAAATGTTTATGGTTTGAGATTTCAGCTTGAAATGTGTGTCAAATGATAGACCTAGGTGATCTCTAATAAAATATATAAATATGGGTTGCCACCTGTTTTAGAAAAAAGTTTATGCAACATTATATATTTTATTAGAGATCATCAAGGTCTATCATTTAACACACATTTCAAGCTGCAATTTCAAAACATAAACTTTTTTCTGAAAAAACTTGGGTCAAAAAACAGATGGCAACCCTCATTTGGGACGGGATTCGGCAAGGCAACCCTATATATTTTATTAGATATCATCAAGGTCTATCATTTGGCACACATTTCAAGCTGAAATTTCAAACCATAAACATTTTTTTGAAAAAACTTAGGCTAAAAAACAGGTGGCAACGGGATTCGACAAGGCTACCCTTTATATTTTATTAGAGATCATCAAGGTTTATCAATTGGCATACATTTCAAGCTACGATCTTAAACCATTCTATTCTTACCGCATTTTTGTAATGGGAATCCTGTAACTTTGTTCATCCAAGCAGAAGCGCAGTTCTCAGTTAATAGAATCACAAGTCAAGAAACGAAATATTTTTTCACGGTTGCCTCTCTACCGGTAGACACGTGTGATTCTGTGATTGACACTCTCACTAATCCCCCAACAATGTATATATATATCGCTTTAAAAAAAATTACTTATCCAAAGACATTCAATCTCGGAAACTCAAGGTTTGGAAGAGTTGGTTGAAAAGGCAGACATAGGAGATCGAAAACCGCCAGACGTAATGCGTTCTATGCAACAACTGGCAAATAATTCCTTTAGTGAAGAAGTTATTAAAAAACTGTGGATGCTTCGATTACCCGAACACATTAACGTTCCTTTACTCTTAATTGAAAAACCTTTAAGATAAGATTTATGAAGTTTCACCATCGGTCAGTGTTCATAGTATTTCAAATATAAATCTCAAATCGAATAGTTTAGAAAAACGTCTTGATCTTCATTGGAATCGATGATCGAAGGATTATCGTTTAATCGAAGTTCGCGCAATCAATCGCGTCAAAATTTTAAATCTGATCGCCGCCGTTCTCTTAGCCGGCAAAAGAATGTAAACTCATCGAAATCTAATCTATGTTGGTATCATAATCGGTATGGTGACAATGCCAAGAAATGCATCAAACCCTGTAGCTTCTCCTCTTGCCGCGACAAGTAAAAATTTTCAAATTCAAATAACCCAAACTAAATTCGACTGCTGTTGCTGCAGCAAACAGTCAGTTAGCTACAAACCGCCACTTATTTTAAAAAAAATAAAAACAATAACATATTATTTTTGATAGAAACGGTTGCGGATGTGTCAATTATACCATTTAAACATTCTCCAAAATTTTCTAAATTTTCTAAATCGGACACATTTCTATTGGATTGAAACTACTTAAACTAAACATCGGTTTAAGAAGAGATTTTATTCACTCCTTTATAATAGCTGAGGTTAAATGCCCGATTTTAGGAGCCGATTTCCTAACAAAGTTCGGTTCGCTTGTCGATGTAAAAAATAAAAAATTAATTGATTCTGAAACCAATCTTCAAGTTTCAGCAGTTATTAGAAACGAGATTGCGCTTACACCTCTTCAATTTGTAGTCGACAACGAGTTTGGTATAATTTAAAAAAAATTCCTATCTTTAACTCAAACCCATAACTATTTTGCTCCGGTTAAACATACAGTTGTCCATCAAATAGTGACCGAAGGTCAACTACCGTATTCAAGACCGAGGCGATTAGACCCTGCGCGACACAAGACTGCTCTTAGTGAGTTCGAACACATGGTTGATCTCGGCATCTGCCAACCTTCTGCTTCTTCAACGTGTTCACCACTTCACATGGTGAAAAAGAAGAATACTATTGACGGGAGGCCTTGTGGTGATTACCGCAGACTAAACGCAGTTACTGTACCGGATCGATATCTGATCCCCCACATTCAGAATTTTTGGAATGAATATTCACGGTTGTTTTATTTTTTCAAATATGATATGCTGGAACAATGTCTGGTGTTATGAATCGGTTGATAATAAGCTGAGTGTTTTTATGAGCAATGTGAACCATGTTTTTGACCGACATGTAACCATACGCACAATTCGTTCCTTGAATCCCAGTTGCCCATGGTTTACGAATCGATCTTTGACTGCCATCAAAAAACGAAATAAGATGCAAACTAAATGGAGAATAAATCGTACTCCAGAAAACTGGGAGCTTTTTCGTAGAGCCCGTAATGAAGTAGCTTGTATGCTGAGGCAGGATAAAAATAATTTTTTTAGTAGCAAACTGAACAATAATCTAACCCCAAAGCAATTGTGGAATAATATTCATAGGTATAAGGTGTTCACCAGAAATACAACTAGATGCAACTTAGACTCTAGTGAATTAAACGACTTTTTCCTTAATTATTGTCCCTCTGTGCCATCACCTAGTGTGATTTTAACACAATCCGCAAACATTTCCCATCAGCATCAATTTCACTTTTCAGCGGTTAATGAAAATACAGTAGTTAGATGTGTTTTGAAAATTACTTCGAATGCAGTCGGTAATGATGGCATTTCTATTAGGTTTATTAAATTAATTTTAACATTCATCTTATCGCCTTTGACTCATATAATAAACCACTGTCTGACATGTTCCAGTTTTCCTAACCTAAGGAAAGTTGCTACTATTACACCAATTGCTAAAACCACGGTTGCCTATACCCCGAGTGATTATCGCCCTATCAGTATCTTATCTTCCTTGGGAAAAGTATGCGAAAGAATTATATTTGAACAAATCTCGGATCACATCAGTCAACATTCTTTGTTATCTCCTCTCCAGTCCGGTTTTAGAATAGGACATAGCTGCGCGACAGCAGTAATGAAAATTACGGATGATATTCGCCCCTATTATGATCAAAACGAAATTACGCTGCTTTGCCTTTTAGATTTTTCAAAGGCCTTTGACTCAGTCAATCATGACCTTCTGTGCAGAAAATTAAAACCTTTATTTATGTTTAGCGACAGAGCAATAAAATTAATAGAAAATTATTTGTGCGGGAGATCTCAGAGGGTTGTAATTGGAAGTATTTCATCCCCTGTTAAGCCAATTTATGTGGGGGGGCCTCAGGGTGCCATCTTAGCTCCACTACTTTTTCCTATGTTCATAAACGATATTTTTTCTGTTTGCAAGTATTCAACAGTTCATGCATATGCAGACGATATCCAGCTTTATTTCTCGCGGCCGATTGGACTAGTGGAAGATTTGACGTATAGACTTAATTCTGATTTATTTTCTGTGAATAAGTGGGCTAATAATAACTTTCTAACTATAAAGAAGAGAAACTTAATCGGAAGTGAAGTAGTTCTACGTAGGCAGCAATAAAACAGTGATACCATGATATTTCAGCAGGATAATTCAGGATTCATTCAGCAAAAATAGAAAAAAAGTTTTTCCGGGAACAAATTGAATCTTCTAGAATGGCCAACGCGTTTTCCTGACCTAAATATTATTTAAAACTGCTTAGGTTGTTTGGATCGACAGGTGTATGCAGAAAACCGGCAATATGAGTCCATCCACGAGCTCAAATAGAGCATATTAGCCCCCTGGGAGGCTCTTCTTCGAAAATACGTTAAAAAGCTATTTAAATCCTTACAAAAGCGAAAGACTGAAGTAGTAGAGAATAAAGGAGGATCCACCCATTATTAAAATAATGTTTTACTTTTGTTATTTTAAAACAGTTAAAACGAATTTAAGTTACAAACATTTTGTGCTATCGCTTTGTCGCACCTTAAAATTAAGGTTTTTGGTTTAATTCAAAAATACATTAATTTTTTTAACAAATTTTTTACAAGTTATTTATTTCCTTAGATTTAAAAATATATACCATGAAAATAAATTTTTAATAATTGTTCTAAATCCTTTTAAATACCGAAAAACTAGTTGTGCTATCGTTTGTCGCGGACTGTACTACCTCTTATCACCCACAATTCAACGGGACGGTATAGAGACTCCACAGGCAACTGAAGGACTCTCTGAGAGCCAGAGGCAACGTTTCAAATTGGAGCTTCGAACTTCCTATAATTTTACTCGGAATTCGCTGTGGTTACAAAGAAGACCTTAAGTGTTCCACCGCCGAGAAGGTATATGGGTAGAACCTTAGACTGCCCGGAGAAATTTTTGTAGATAGTAAAACAGGTTCACCCGATAAAGACGCCGTAATTAGTAAACTTCGGGAAACCATAAAAAATCTGGTTCCAACAGACACTCGATCAAGTAAACATGCGATTTTTATTCCAAAAGACTTAAACAAGTGTGATAACGTTTTCGTCCGGGTTGACAAAGTCAAAACAGGTTTAGCCTCACCATATGAAGGACCCTACAAAGTCATTCGACGCTTAAGGAAATATTTTATTATCGAAATTAAAAAAAGAAAAGTATCAATTTCTATTGATAGGCTGAAACCTGCATATACCATACTTTGTTCGGACACAAACAAACAAACATAGACGTGCCACTTACTGGGCTATAATTTAGGGGAGAGTGGTCTAGAGGTCGTGTGCGTGACCCTTTAATGACAATGGCCTTGAACACACCCTCGACGAAACCGGTGCCAACTCAACATATAAAAAATAAATAAAACTAAAATATCGTGCATGTCGCCATCTTCTTCTGTTTTTTCGTTCCTTTTTATGCAGAAGATCGAGCCGAGAGCAGATCGTCTCAAAAGAACTCCTCCAAAATTAATTAATTATAATAAATCAGTAATTGTAAATTAAAGAATAATAAAGTTGAATTTAAAACGAGCATTTTGGAGTTGGATATTACGCTGGATTCGGCAAAGCAACCCTATATATAATATTTAGGCTCTTCAAGTTCTATCATTTGACATACATTTTAAGGTGGAAAATTAAACCATAAACCTAAAAAATGTTGGCTCAAAAAATGGGTGGCAACCCATATTTAGGACAGGATTTGGCAAGGCAACTTTATATATTGTGTTTAGGATCATCGAACTCTATCATTTGACATACATTGCAAGCTGTAATCTTATACACTCGACTTTTCTACAGCCGGCTTCCGCCTCTTAGCATCAACCGACTTCGCTCTACCAACCAATGGTGGCAAACTATCGATGACACTATCGCTACTATCGGTAGTTTAAATTTGTTGTCACTATTCTAAGACTATCGAATATTTTCACTATCGAACATTTGCCACCACTACTGCAAATGGGTTTTCGTTGTTCCAGCCACATTTACAATTTACAGACAGCAATAGTGTTGGTGGTTAGTGAATTTAACAGTGTTGCCAGAAGGTTACGGTTCTTACATTTTACGTAAGTTTTCATAACTGCATATCTACGTAACTTTTTGAACATTTATATTGTTATGATGCTATCCCTGATGTCTTACACATTAGAGCTGCTTAATGACTTCAATAAATTATTTCAATCAGAAAGACCACTGCTGCATCGGTTACGTCCGGAGACTGAGAAACTTATTCGTACTATTGCTAGTAACTATAATACATGGAAATTAATTATTGCAAACCCACTGAAGCTTTCAATATTCAGTTTAAAAATCCTCGGTATTTTAATGACAAATGGTCAAAATTCTATTCAAGAATTATCTGGAGAAAAGATTTTCCGAAAATCAAAATACAAAATTCTCGGAATAGTTTTTTAAATTTTTATATCGAAGTAATAACACAAATTAAGACCAGATTTGAATTCACCGACCCCATATTTGATATTATATCAGTTTTAGGGCCAAAAATGCTCAATATTTGAAAATAAAGATTTGAGTCAAGTGTTATTAAGATTTCCGGTATTAAATGACATAACTAATAAAATAATTATATAAAGAATGGCGTAAGTACGCGTTGTTGGAATACGAAAAATACGCATTGAAACCAAACCTTCCTGCTGTAGATTACTGGCGAAAAGTATTTCAACTTAAAAATATTGCTGACGGAATTATGTTTCCAAATTTAAAAAAAGTTGTTTCTCTGTTAATGGTACAGTAGAGTACGGATAAATGCACATCGAGTTTTTGTGAACTTAAGCGTTCTTTGCATTTCAAATATCTCACTAACTATAGGAGATAGGATGAAAAACCATTTAATCATTTTCGTTTAGAAATACAATAACTTAATAAAAACTAGTAAAGGTGTTATCTTCGGCCAGACCGAAACTCACATACCCTACACTGCACTGAAAGTACTTTCCAATTAAATGTTAAAAAGACGTTGAAAAGGTTGAAGAAGCCGAAAATAATGTAATAAGGTTCAAAGAGGTTGAAAAGTGTTGAAACAGTTGAAAAAAATTCAAAAAGTCTAAGATATATAGAAACCATTGCAGACAGTGAAAAGAAATTGAAAAAGTCGAAAAAAATGTGCAAAATGTTGAAAGTGGTTAAAAAACCCAAAAATAATTGGAAGAAGTTGAAAAATGTTGAAACAATTCAAAATTCATGAAAATATAAAGAAAATGTCGAATCAAGTTGAAAAAGCTTGAAAAAGTGGAAAATATGCATATGAAATATATTGGGAAAAGTTAAAAAGTTGGAAAAGTCAAAAGAATGTGGAAAATGTCGAAAAAAATAGAATAGAAATGCAGAAAACCAAATATGCCACGACCACTTCTCCAATTCCGCCTACTTTTGGTTCAATAAATTATATTCGTCATTAACATCCACATACTAAATTTTAGCAAAATAGCTTGTATATTTTACGATATATGCCTTAATTAACCTTAAAATTTAGGGCGGTGACACACCCACTGATACAATCGAGACTGATTTTGATCCAGAAATAGTTTCCCATACACAAACCTCTTTTACCAAATTTCAGTATGATTGCTAATATATTTCGATAAATATGCGACTTATGGTATTTTACTTGTATTGGAGGTGCCACGCCCAGTGGTGCAATTTCGCCCGCTTTAGATGCTAACATACCTTATAGTAAATAAACCACATACATCGAATTTCATGCCAATTGCTGCAATAGTTCTCTTAAAATATCACTTCCAACTTTATGTTAATATGGGAGGTACCACGCCCACTGATGAAATCCTGTCGAAATTTATTTAATTTTATAGCTTATAATAATTGACATCTATGCACCAAATTTTATGAAGATTACTCTCATTGCACACTATCTGTAGCATTCAACGTGTTTTGCTTATATGGGAGGTGCCACGCCCACCGGTTCTTTTGTGCCAAATTTTCGTAAGAAGATGCCTTTTAGCAAGTATATCTGCGATACCAAATTTCATTGCGATTACGTTGTTAGTTCTCTAATTATAACGCTTATAAATATTGTGGGCTATGCCACGCCCTTTATTAAGTTTTTCCAGTATACTGATGATTCTTGTATTGATGACTGCTCTCAGAAGTATCATCCCTAAAGTTTTTATGAAAATCGAATGTGCCAATTTTGAATTATATGAAATCAACATTTTTAATTGTTAAAAAGTGCCACGCCCACTTTTTCAATTCCGCCCACTTTATACACAATTCAAGACATATATAATCTGTATCCGTGTACAAAATTTCATCACAATATCTTACACGGTTTACGAGTTATGGCGTTATAAAAGTTAAAATTTAGGGCTGTGCCACGCCCCATTAAGAGCCTTTGCAAACTTAAAACCTAGCCCAATCTTAATTTTGTTCACATGTTCACCAAATCACCAAGTTTCATCAAAATCGCAGCAACTTTTTTCAAAATGGGCTGAGGTATATTTACATAGAGTAAGGGCGGTAGGCGTGGTCGTTACCCGATTTCGCCCATTTTTATATGCTAGCTGCTTGCAAGAAGGTGTGGCCTGTGTGCCAAATTTTATTGAATTAGCTTGCTTAGTTTTTCCGTAAACGTGATTTAAACAGACAGACAGACAGACAGACAGACAGACAGACAGACGTACATAGCTATTTCGACTCAGGTGGTGACGCTGATCAATAATATATATACTTTTCTATACCTGTCACGCCCCCTTCTATGCGTTACAAACGGAATGACAAAGTGTATATACCCTCTGTGTAGGGTATAAAAATTTAAAAAAACTGAAATAAATTTGTTTAAACATTAATTTTTTCAAATAAAAAATTTTTCTCAAAATATTTTCAATATAACACCTTTTGTTTTTTTTTTTTATTTTTTATATGTTATTCCTCAATCAATCCTAAGAATGTATGTGTGTGCTTTCATATCGAAATTCCCGCCATAACTTTGGAAACTACGAATTTTTTACTGATGACGCATATGGCGCGTTTTTCAAAATAAAATTCGACATACAATTTTTTTTTGTTTATTTTTTGTAAAGTTATTTGCAATCAATCCTAAGAATGTATCTGTATTCAAAATGAATTCCCGACATAACTTTGGGGAATATGATACAATTCATACAATTAGACTGAAACGCGCCTTCATAAAAAGCTCATATTTTCCAAAGCTATGACGAGAATTTTGAATAGAATGAACATTCACTCTTAGGATTGATTGAAAATAACATTACAAAAAAAAAAAAACAAAAAAAAATGTTGCCGAATTTTACGTTGAAAAAACATGGTGCGCGTCATCAGTAAAAATTCGTAGTTTCCAAAGTTATGGCGGGAGTTTCGATATGACAGCACATGCATTCTTAGGATTGGTTGAGGTATAACATATAAAAAAAAAATAAACAAAAGGTGTTATATTGAAAATATTTTGACAAAAATTTTTTTAATTAAAAAATTAATGTTTTAACAAATTTACTTAAATTTTTTTTATTCTTTCTTAACAAAAATGAGTAAATGGTTTTTCATCCTATCTCTTATAGTTTTTGAGATATTTGATTTCAAAAAATGTTCAAAAACGTCAAAAGAACAAAGTGTGCGTTTATTAAAAGAATGACCGACATACATATGTAGATCTGTATGTAGGCCTTTGTAATATATTTCAAGCTACGATATTTCGGAGAAAAAAAAAGATCTTGACATAATTTAAAATGAGTTTTGAAAGGGAAGTGCAGTACTGGAAAAAAAATTTATTCGCGATGTAAAATAACTTCAAATACATATAGCCAAAAACCGTGTTTTTTGCACTTTAAGGTTAGGATATCTCAAAAACTTGACGTAAAAGAGCACTTCTGAGCTCGGATTCGGATTTAGCCCATCAAAAACCATCGGTTATGCTAGGTCTGGTCTCTAGTTCAGGACTTTCGTTTAATTTTGTCGGCCTGTGTAATTCATGTACACATTGTTACGAAATTCCCTGTCCCTTTGACAATAATTTCGATCTCTTACACTTTCTGAGTTCGATCACTGGATTGTGTAATAATCAAGAAAAACGCAATCTTTATTTAATTATAAAATGGTTTATTTAAATCACAAACGTTAGTTTTTACACAGTACAATTGTTTATTTAATCTTTACATTCAAATTGTATACACAAACGTTACAATTTATTACTTAAAATCCACTATATCACTTTAGTACTTAAATTCAAATGTTCTCACTTAAGATCCACTGTGTTCCACTGTTCAATTTCAACTGTCTCTGCTGCTCATATGACAGCCTTTTATACTAAAGTCATCATTTGCTAGAACCATCTGCCGTTGTCTAGAATGTCGTTTCCAGTGCCTTCAAGATGGCGTTATTTTTCTACGGTCAGTGATGCACGTATTTTTCTACGGTCAGTGATGCACGTATTTTTCTACGGTCAATGATGCAAGTATTTTCTTACGGTCAATGATGCAAGTATTTTTCTACGGTCAGTGATGCTAGCTAATATCGTTTAATAATTATTACGAGAATTTTCTGGCATAAACCAAATTTCGCTACACTGTCCTCCGCTTAAACTTGTTCGTCCCGAACAAGAGTCTCTCTGCAACAGCTTGCGCCTCCTTTTCCAATTCTTTTCTAGACGCTTCTTTTGCCTCAATTTCACGTTTTCGTTGTTCCTCTTTTTCCGCGACATGTAACCGTCAGCATAGGTCGTTTCTGGAACAACGTTTACTCCGTACTTTTCTTTCACAAGAACGACCGGTGAACTACACGGGCTTTCTGATTTTGCAATGACATTTTCTCGCGCCATATCTTCTATAAGGCCCGTTTCTTCCTCTCTTGAGGTTAACGAATTGGCTGAAAGTTACCTGTATCAATGCAATTCTTGACAACTGATGTTTGGCCATTATTTTCTCCTTTGGACGCAAATACCCGCCAATTCTTTTCCCGAAACCTTTTCTCTTTATTTTTGTTCTGTGCAGACAACTCCTTCGTCCATTCTTTCGTCAATAAGGCCGACGATTTTGTTAAAGTTGTACATTTTGTGTCCTGTTGGTCATTTTCACAACTTATAACAGCCGTAACTTCCTCACATAGTTCACCTTTTTGCATCCATTTCGGCTCATTTGTTGGATTCAAAATTTGCACCGGTATTTCGCCGTCCGCTCTTGTTTTTACTGGGGTCTTTCCAATCATCAGGTCTTTCCCTAAATTTTTCTCATCTGCTTCCACTACCCACAGATGGCCTATCCCACAGTCTTCACTTGTTGTTTCTTCAGTGTTGGGTTCAATTCGACAGGGCTCACTTATGTAGACTCCTGCAGTTGTTAACTTTTGTCCACAGCCAATGTCCAAAGGCAACTCTACATTGGCATACCTTAACGTCTTTTTCTTAAGATCCAAATTGAACCCGTGTCGAATCATGAAGTCCACGCCAATGATAACCTCATCGGTGATGTTTGCAACAATAAAATCATGCTCCACAGTTTTGTTGCCGATAAGAATACTCGCTGTAACTTTTCCTTCTATTTGCGCAATTTCTCCTTTCGCTTTTCTCAATTGAATTCCATTTAATGGCATTACTCGTCGCCTATTAAATAAATCTGTCCTCACAATTGAGTGCGATGCGACTGTATCCAAAGTCAGCTCACATGGTCTTTCGTTGATTTTTCCACCGATGGTAAGGCAGTTGGAAGTTCGGCAGAGCTTCGAAACTAAGACTTTGGGACAATCATAAGTGGAAGTCAGCTCACGCCCCGCTGTACTGACTCGCTTAAACGACTGCTGTTCACTACCATTTTCACCATCGTTCACCCTATTTCCAATTTTTCTTCTTGGTGAACGTGATGCAGACCGTTTACGACGTGATTTGCAGTCACGTGCCATGTGTCCCTGCTTGCCACAGTTATAGCATTTTCCGCTGAAGCTATTGTTGGCGAACGATGAATTTTTGCTCTCAGCCTCCACCTTCATCCGACGAGTTTTCAATGATGGGCGGCATGTCAACGCAATCGTCTCTTGAATGAGAGCAACTGTGACTGTTTCATTAAATGTAATCTTCGGGTTCTTCATTGTCTCGCGTTTTGTCTCTAAGTCACGTATGCCGTCAATAAACGCCTCTATTTTGAATTTTTCAGCCACGACACTTAACTCGTTCTGACTCAACTTCTGATCAATCTGTAGAGCGTTCTGACTAATTTCTTCCCGAACGGTCTGGATTTGCAGCGCGTTCTGACTTAAGCTCTGGTCAATCTCTTTCCGAACCTCCTGGATTTGCAGCGCGTTCTGACTAATTTCTTTCCGAACCTCCTGGCTATTGTTATTCATCTGCAAATTTAATGTCTGCGTCATCGCCATTAACATTTTCTCGAACTTCGACATATCCACAACTTCACCACTTGCAGCCGTTCCAGAAGCTTCCTCCATTTTCGCTATTGATTCTGAGACATCACTATAAAATTCATGCTCTTCCAGGTCTACCCCTTGAGCCTCAAGAGCCTGCCGTAAGCGTTTCTGTAACTCCAACTTTCCGCCAGATGAGTGCAGATTCAGCTGCTGCAACTCCTTCTTTAGTTGATCCACTTTTAGTTCGTCAAACTTAACCATTTTTTTTTTGATATTTTTTTTTTTTATTTGATTGTTAATTCTTTTCACACAATCCCACTTCTGACACCAATTGTTACGAAATTCCCTGTCCCTTTGACAGTAATTTCAATCTTTTACACTTTTCTGAGTTCGATCACTGGATTGTGTAATAATCAAGAAAAACGCAATCTTTATTTAATTATAAAATGGTTTATTTAAATCACAAACGTTAGTTTTTACAGTTTATTTAATCTTTACATTCAAGTTGTATACACAAACGTTATACTTTATTACTTAAAATCCACTATATCACTTTAGTACTTAAATTCAAATGTTCTCACTTAAGATCCACTGTGTTCCACTGTTCAATATCAACTGTGTCTCTGCTGCTCATATGACAGCCTTTTATACTAAAGTCATCATTTTCTCGAACCATCTGCCGTTGTCTTAGAATATCGTTTCCAGTGCCTTCTAGATGGCGATAATGTCGTACCATCCGCCATTATCCAGAATGTCGTTTCCAGTGTCTTCTAGATGGCGATTATCGACGTTGATAATGTCGTACCACTTTATCATTTATAGTACTGAAAACATGCTACATGTCGCTAGATGGTGTTATTTTTCTACGGTCAGTGATGCACGTATTTTTCTACGGTCAATGATGCAAGTATTTTCTTACGGTCAATGATGCAAGTATTTTTCTACGGTCAGTGATGCTAGCTAATATCGTTTAATAATTATTACGAGAGTTTTCTGGCATAAACCAAATTTCGCTACAATATGTATGTTTACAAGTTTTCATGTATCTTATATGTACATTGTACATAGACTTTTCTACAAAAATCTTAAAATATCAGTTCAGTAAAAAATAAAAATCACATGTTTGCAAATATTTAGTTCAGTTCATTTGGTTAATTTGCTTTTGATTTTAATAAACCTTAAAATTTCTTAATCAAATAAAAAATAGAGGGATTAAAAAAAAGTTGGTTGAGAAGATTAAGTAGATGAGAAGCAACGTGAAGATTAAATCATACTCGTATATGGTGAAAAAGCCGGAAACCTTTGTTTGAATCAAGTTTTTGGATCCTACCTCAAACAGTTTTTCTTCTAGTTTGTCGAAATCGAAATCTACATTTTTGTATTCAATGTAATTTTGAATAGTGTGGGTTGTGCATTTATGCATACAAAGATCGACTAAAAATATACTTTCAGAGTTGAAAAAGTGATCCACTTATGCGTGTTTTTCATTTATGCGTGTTGCACTTATCCGTGCATGTTATGTTATGTTATGTTTATTCTATCATAAATTCAATATTTACATATTGTTACGAAATTTCCTGTCCCTTTGACAGTAATTTCAATCTCTTACACTTTTCTGAGTTCGATCACTGGAATGTGTAACAATCAAGAAAAACGCAATCTTTATTTAATTATAAAATGGTTTATTTAAATCACAAACGTTAGTTTTTACACAGTACAATTGTTTATTTAATCTTTACATTCAAATTGTATACACAAACGTTATACTTTATTACTTAAAATCCACTATATCACTTTAGTACTTAAATTCAAATGTTCTCACTTAAGATCCACTGTGTTAAACTGTTCAATATCAACTGTGTCTCTGCTGCTTATATCACAGCCTTTTATACTCAAGTCATCATGTTCTAGAACCATCTGCCGTTGTCTAGAATGTCGTTTCCAGTGCCTTCTAGATGGCGTTATTTTTCTACGGTCAGTGATGCACGTATTTTTTCTACGGTCAGTGATGCACGTATTTTCTTACGATCAGTGCTGCACGTATTTTTCTACGGTCAGTGATGCAAGTATTTTTCTACGGTCAGTGATGCTAGCTAATATAGTTTAATAATTATTTCGAGAATTCTCTAGCATAAACCAAATTTCGCTACAATATATATAAAATTTACAAATTTTGAGTTTTAATCCTATGGATTTTACAACAATTAAATTCTAATATAACATTAAAAATAATCACTTAAAATAAAATAATACTTTATAGGAAAATTATAGTGAAAAAAAACCTATATTAATATCACAATATGTCTACCTGAATGGGAATTTCGTGGTCAGCTTCTTTCCGCTATAGAAATAGACAATAAGACACTGCCTATAAACTTCTTAAGAGGGCGTAAGTTGAAAATCTGCATCTATTGATGAATGACAAGTTCATATCGTTAATAGCATTTGAAATCATTTTTTCTTGTGCTATCGTATGTAATTCTGACGTAGAAAACCTTTTTGGTAACCCAAAAATTGTTTTCAGATTCTTATTTTGGATAACTTGAAGTCTTTTTAAGTGAGTATTAGCACAATTTTTCCAAACAGGACAGGCATATGTCAGAATTGGCCTAATACACAATTTATATAGCATCATTTTATTTTTCATGTTTAACTTAGATTTTTTATTCATAAGGAAATAAAGACTCCTACTGCACCTAATTGCTTTAATGCAGATGCTTTCTATGTGTTGTCTATATAACAACTTTTCATCAAGAATCACTCCTAAGTACTTAACTGACTTTGAAAGCGGTATTAAGTTACCTTGAAATGAAAATGGCCTAGTGGGAACTCTCTTTGGAGATTTGTTAAAAGGAAATACTTATCCGTGCATATTTTCATGAAAAAGTGTAAAAAAGTCTTATGGCCTCAAGACACGATGCACTTAAGCGTTTTTTGCAATTATACGTGTTGCACTTATCCGTACTTGACTGTACTTCCGTTTTCAAATGCTTGTGTGGAGAGAATATTCAGCCAATTAAAATTAATAAAATCTGCTGATCGTAATAATTTACACACATCCACCATATCTGCATTGATGTCAATTAAAGAAAGAATTAAAGATTCCATAAAATCAAATCAACTCCATCACTAGGGGAAAAGCATGTACCTTGAACCGATTGTACCTTGGACCAACAGCGATATTTCATGTTTGCTTACGCGTAGCTAAAAATTGTAAAAGTACAATTTTCTCTATTTATGTAATCGATTACAGCAACGCTGCATAAAAGCTATTTTGATTTACGTTCTTTCGTCAACTGAGGAAGACGAAATTTTCACGTGATTTGTAAATTTTGTGCAAATTTTCAAGGTGGACTTACGAGCTGTGTAATTTAGTTATGTTGGGGATCGATGACGAAATAACGGTACCCAACGTTTCTCTTCAAGTTAATTACCTTAAAATCTTATCTCCTACTGTAAAATTTTTTTTGAATATTTTCCAAATTTTGAGCTTGGCGTTTACCTTGGACCAATGCAGGGAATGTACCTGGAACCTATCCTAATTATATAGTTTTTCTGTGTCGTGAAATGTATTATGAATGTAATTCAGAAATATTCCTCGGAGCAAAAATGACGGCAAAGGTAAAGGTAAAGTAGGCTATTTAAAATGGTTTAAGGGGTAGATCTGCTGCTAAAAAGGACAAGATCGGAAAAGCCAATTTAATTCTTCATTTAACTAAACTTTGATTACCTGGAAGCACTATAGTGATATATCAGTCTAAAACTGATCATAAAAAACTATGTAGTACAGAGGAAAGAAAAGTTTTGGTAAATTTAGTCTCAGGGTCCAAGGTACAATGCCTGATTGTACCTTGGACCACTTTGGCATTCTAAAGAAAAACGTCTTTTACGTGGGTTTGGAAAAAAGACTGCGGCTTTTTGTATTCATGCCATTATAGCTAAAATATCAGTTTAAAATATAGAGGCGTCAGAGAAAAAAAAACAGCCGTAGTTTGGAGTATGCAAACGATTTACTCAAAATCGGTCCAAGGTACACGCACTTCCCCTACTTAATAGTAAGATAACATATTAAGAACTGCAAATGCTAGTCCTTGCATGTCTCAGTGTGTTTGGGTTTATTTTATCTAAAAATAGTCCTCACACTTACTGTTGTGGAGGTGAATATATTACTGCCACTTTTAAGGTATACTAACGTAACTTTTGGCCAAACCTCACTGGCAACACTGGAATTTATAGTATTAACCGATATAATGACGAAGGCGTTGTGGAGTTGGATACTGAGGGGGCCTATTGTTAGTCTAGTGTGGGCCTGAAGTTGTGTGTGTTGTTAAGGCGCACACGCCATTTACTTCAGCCGCAAGGCTTTTTAAGGGAATTTCCAGTATAGCCACAAAGGCTAATTTAGCATGTCAGAAAGCCACAAGGCTATTTCAAATTAAAGTAAAACTGTTTGCTCTGAATCTGAATTAATTCTGTTCTTTATTTTTAATTTCTAAATTATTTATACAAATAAAACTAGTATTTCTTAACGCTATTTTTCCCGTTATTTTACCATGACTCCTCCTCTATTCAATTTCCCCGCTGATCGCGCAATTTCAGTTGCGTCAGCATTTTCTATACCATTATGCAAATTTGGTACGAGTGAAAGAGTCACAATTCTAATTGACTTCAGTCACTTGTTCCCAGCCTTGAAAATACGGCATAAGGGTGTTTTCTTACAATGTGCATTTGGGTTTGCTATTGTTGTTGTGTGTGGTCAGTTGAGGTAGGCAAGACGTTGCCTTGAATGCACTAAGTCAATGACGTGCGGGTGAAACATAATGCTTGCATTTAATTGTTGTTGCTTTTGTTTGTGCGAGTGGCGTTAGCGGCACGAGCACAAAAAAAGCAAAAGGAAAAATGAGAATGACTTGCAGATGTAAGTCGTAAATTTTACGTTTAATTGCTTGACCGAAAAGTGTCATATGAATTTGTTTGTTTTTGATTTCCGTAAATCAAAAATAAGAATTTGAATTTGAGTGGATTTATTTTGGTGTGAAGAATGTGGGTTAAGTTAAATTGGAAATTAAATGGAAATCGGTGGGAACCTTTAATTAGTTTGGTTCCCTTATTGTCTGAGTTTAAAGAAGGTGTTAGTGATGGTCATGGTGATTAGGTAGGTTCACTACAGCGTAATACTTAAAAACTCTTTAAAAGGAATTGAAAAAAAGTGCTAATTTTTTCGGCTTCACTGACACTCAAAAGGCCGAAAAGTTAGACACAAATTATATCAGGACAAGGATCCTAAGAACAAATCAGTAAAGTGATGGGCATAACAGCTTAAGGCCCCAATATGCCAATATTGAAAATTAATGGGTACCAAGAGAGTGGACAAACAAATACCGGAAGGGCATGATTTACAAGAACTTATTCCGTGTATTCCAAGAAGTCTAGAAGCCGTGATTGATTTTCGAGGTGGAAACAACAAACAATGAACATTTTCTTATTAGTTTTTTAGTTTCTTGATATGTTCCTTGCATTTTGAAAACAATTATTTGACACCATGAAATGGCTATTGTTTTTATTTATGTTCCATAAAATTTTGATATTGTATTTTACAAATAATTTTTTTGTTGTATTCTAAAAGAATTGAATGAAAAAAAAAAAAATTAAAAAAAATATGCATTTCTTATTTTAATTCAATATTAAAGTGAAAATTGTATTGCATAAGTTATTTTGCAATTACTTGACAGACTATGTTTTTTCAATAAAAATAATTGGATGTAGTTAAAAAAAAATCCAGAATTTTTCTAATGTCACCGTTGCAGTGACATTGTAGTAACAATGTTAAATTTATTTTTTGTTATTTAAACTAATCTAACTATCGAAAGTCTATCGAAAGTTTCCAGAAACTATCATTCACTTTCGATGGTTAGGACTATCGATAGTTTGCCACCACTACTACCAACAACAGAAACACCAAATAGTGCAACGGCAACCAGCGATACCGCAGTGGTACCACCACCGCAGATCCAGCAACAGCAAAAATCAACTACAACAGCCAGAACGTACACAACATCTTCAGCAGCAACGACCAGAAAAGTCTCTACCACCTCAAAAGCAGTGCAGCGGACGAAGTGCAGCAGCGTGATAAAGGAGAGAATTGAGAGAGCCCAGGTAGATTTTTGTTATTAGATTCAAGAAAAACATTTATTCAGAAAAAAAAAAATCAGTAGTTTAGTTTAATTTTGGCTATAAATTTAAGGAAAATATTTTACAGTGAGTCGCGAAAAAGTTAACCGAAGTGTTCCAAGGGTGATTAAATTTGTTTAATCATTAACTGTCCGGAGTGTTCGTCACCTGTACTTTTAAATATTTGGATCTTCATTTGAATTTACAATATGTTGTCGGTTGATAATTTTACTCGATATCTGATCCGTCGTTCTCGGTATCATACCATTCGGCCTTTTTCATTCCAATTTTTTTGATTTCGGCAATGCTCATTTAAACAGTATCGCCCACCGTTTATTATATTTATTATGCGAATACGCGGAAATGGAGCTCGCACTTGCTTGTGTTTCAAAATAAGTATAAAGCAGGGATGTTGCGAATATTCGCATCCGCATCCGCAATTGTGGAGATTCCGCATTGATTTGAACATCTGCATCTGTATCCGTAATAAGCAATGCGTTTTATAAAGGTAAAGGATGCCGTAAGTCGTCAGAAGTGTGGGAAATCATCGAAAGTTGTATTGAATTATTGAAATCTTTTGAGGAAACCACACGGAAGCTAATCAGCTCACATGCACTTATTTCATCTGTAATTCCAATAATTCAAATGCTTGAAAAAAAAAGTTGATAACCATTTGGCAAGATCACACAATTTTGATCCAATTTGACAGGCTGTCACGCTGTCACAGCTAGGACAAGGGACATCTGGTATAGTCAAAAAGCCATGCTTAAAAAGCGAACCGGCTATGATGTAAGATTCATCAAGTGAAGATGAGCGTGAAGAAATATCAGAAAATGATAGTGCTGAAGTTATACTCAAAAAGGAATTGATTGCTTGCCGCATTAAAAAAAGAGCTGAAAATCCTCTTAAATGGTGGAGCGTTCATCTAAACAAGTTAAAACTGCTATCACCAATAGCACACAGCTTTTTATCGACACCTAGCGAACAACTGTTTAGTAGCGCAAGTCTAATTTACGAATCTCTGCGTAATAAGCTTGACCCCGAAAAAGCAGCATTTTTACTATTTATTACATATAATGCTCCAATTTTTAACTTTTCGTACTAAAAAATAAATATTTAGTAAAATTATTAAAGTTTACTTCTAGTCGAGTGCAACTGGTCATTATAAATGAAAAATGACGGAACCCAGCTATAGTGAATGGATTTGAAATATTTGTTTAGATTTCGATTTCTGATGCAATAAACTAAAAAGTTTACCCATTGGAAATGACCGCCGTTTCGAGAGTCCGCTATACCGCTATATTGAGTGAAATATTTGAGGTAATGCAACCAAATTTCACACAAATACTTGATATGACTTAGAGAAGCGATGGATAACAATAAGGCGAATTTTAACAAGAAGGCGTGGCACCTCCCATACATGAAACTTTGAAGTGCTATACTGACGGAGATATTGTAGGTAGAGTAACCCAATTTGACACAAATACTGCGAAAGGTTTGGACAAGCTCTAGATTCAAATTAACTGCATTTCGACAAGTGGGCGTGTCATTTACCATGCAAGCAAAAATTACAAAACGCTACACTGAAGGAATTACTTAAGATCTTGCAACCATATTTCAATGTATTTTATATCTATATATTTCTGTCGACATGATGTATGAGCATTTACAGTAGACCGTACCTAAAAAAAAAATTTCTCGGTACACCAGCAAATCCGAAGCATTTTTGAAAGGTAATTTCGAAAAATTTTTTTTTTGTTTTTTTGACGAAAATAGAGGTCGCGCATTTGAGAAAAACATCATTTCTTCGGCATTTACAGTCCGATCTTAAAGTATGATACATCAATGTTTTTGTCTTGAGTAGATCAACTTTTTGATCCAATGATCTTTGACATCAAGTGCCCCGTTTTTGAACTTGCCCACCATATCTCAGTTCCTACCATCCTAATGTACCACCTTAATATCAGAAAATTAAAGCTTGTAAAAAATCATTAAATTTTTTCATCTAAAGTATTACGATTACTCCATTAGAACTATTTTTAAAAATGTTTTAAAGTTTTTTACCGAACGTAGGGGTCGCCTTATTAAATTTTTCGTCATATCTTCGGTATTTAAAATCGGATCTGAAACATGATGTTTTTGTCTCCAGGAGACCAATTTTTTTTGCTCCAAAGGTCATTGACTTTAAGAACACACCAGATCTACAACATGAATTAAAAAAATTAAATAAAGTGTATTGGAACCGTTGTCCAGCATCTCGAAAAAGCTCACCGTACGGTACAATTTCATTCGCTATTCTTATCATTTAAACAAAACATGGAGCTTTTATAGTGAGAAAACTTATTTATGTATGTTAAAACTTTAATTTATTTATCAAGTTACTATTCTCTAAGCTCTACTGTTGTCTTGCTATCTAGTTTTACAATGGCATCGAATTCGTTATAAATCGACCATATTTCGACGTGATTCAAGTTGGCTGTATTTCTGGCGGCTCTCGAGCTTAGATAAAATATGGCCCATACAAAACGTCATGTTCATCGGTGACCGCCATTGCAGGTTCATGTACTACTTGAACAAAACGTTAAGCTGTGAAAACAATTAAGTTTAGCAAAGAAAGCTATGAAATAAAGTTATTTCCTTGCACTAATCTGATAAAGGGCCGTTTAAGTATTACGTAACGCAATTTTCGAAGATATTTGACCCCCCCCCACACCTCTCCTTAAACGTTACGGTATCACCCAAGTGACCATGTTTACCTAAAAGTCACAATTATGTTGCGCAATGTACCGGAAAGTCATTTTAGCGACTTCTGTTATGTTTTAGTCGCGTTAATAAATATAACAAAAGATTTTTAGCTCGCAACGTAACGCGTTGTTCGAACCCTCCCCTAAGTGATACTTGAACGGCCCCTAATTCGATTATTTCTTTTGAATATTGTAATGCTTCCAGCTGGTCTTGCGTGAAGAAGTTCAAGCATGGCGGCTCAGTCACTTCGAATTTGAGCCAATTGATCATATCTGAGTGTACTTGCGGATTTGGGCAGGTCCGGATTTACCATACAGGCGGCAAATATTGCCGGAAACTTTGAAAAAAATTTTTTATTGGTGGGAATTGAATTTCCCGCCTATTTCGTTGCCACGCCTACCCACATTATAAGGGAAAAATGTCATTATAACTGAACATTGGTGATCGATCGGCTAGTGAAAAACTACTTGAGATTAAAACTGGTTGCAGAACGATTGAACGCACTTGCTTTGTTAACTATAGAGTCAGCTTTGCTCATGTCTTCAGATTGTGATGACATTATCAATGACTTTGTCATCCGAAAATCAAAATGTAAAAATTTAAATCTATAAGCAATAATTTTTCCACTAAAACCAATCGCATACATAATGGTAATTGTTAAATAACATAGGTAATTTTCTTACATACTTCATGATTATAAGGCTACTGACTGTAATAAAATAAAATATTTGCTCTCAGAAAAGTTAATTTTATTGATTGAAAAGCTTTTCGTACCAAACTTATTCCACCATTGAAGAAGTTTTGATTGGGGAGGGGGGAGGCATTAATTTTAGCAACTGACTAGGGCGGCAAATTTCTAAATTCGGGCTTAGATTTGGGTTCGTTATCATTATAACAAAACCTTCAATTAAATTTTATAACTTTAGTGGAATAAAATATAGATGCATTTCCAACTGATATGTATCTCACAGGTAAAATGAATAGCAATAATAAAATACATTAAGAGAGTAATAACGATATTATTCCAACTATCATTCGATTAGAAATCATTTTAGCACTACTAACTACACGAAGATATGACGAAAAGTTTAATAAGGCGACCTCTACGTTCGGTAATAAACTTTAAAAACATTTTTAAAAATAGTTATAATGGAGTAATCGAAATACTTCAGTTGGAAAAATTTAATGAGTTTTTGCAAGCTTTAATTTTCTGACATTAGGGTGGTACATTAGGATGGTAGGAACTGAGATATGGTGGGTAAGTTCAAAAACGGGGCACTTGATGTCAAGGATCATTAGATCAAAAAGTTGATCTACTCAAGACAAAAACATTGATATATCATACTTTAAGATCGGACTGTAAATGACGAAGATATAATGTTTTTCTCAAATTCGCGACCTCTATTTTCGTCCAAAAAGAAAAAAAAAAATTTTTTTCGAAATTACCTTGCAAAAATGCTTCGGATTTGCTGGTGTACGGTGAAAAATTTTTTTTTTGCCTGTAAGGTGTACAGCTTCACACGCATTTAAGTACTGTAACCATCCATCATGGTTTCTCTCTTCAAATGATTGTTTTAAAGTTGCCAAATCTCTTAATTTCAACAATAGACCTTACATCAAATAAAAATTTTCTTCAACATCTGCTGAATCACTATAATCATTGTAACTATCCATAATTATCTAACCCGAAATAAAAAAATATATAACTTTCAGGATTGTCACACTTGAAATTTTTTATAAATTAAATTACCGGAAAAATTATTTATCTAATAAGTCAATATCAGTGTAAAAAAAGTATGTTTTAAATATTTGGAGGATTGAATCAGAGTAAAAATTTTGTGAGCGAAACTCAAAAGCATATTATTGAGATACGATTTTTTGCACAAACTAAAAATACAAGTATGTATGTATGTATTTTAGGCTGTATCGAAATGTATGGACGCATTTTAAAACCCATTTGCAGGCCCAAATAATGAAATTGGAAGAAAAGACAAAGCAGGATATATATTTTTTAATTTAAAATAAATTCCTATGTCCCCAAATAGCTGTTATATATGAAAACCGTGTAGTTTTGCACTGGAGCCTATTTAATGGTAGAATTTTTTCCAAACAGTATCATAGAGCTCGATTCATTGTCAAAAACATTGTCAGCAACCAAATAAATAAAGTTTTTTTTATTTGTAGCACATTATTTTTTTTAAATTTAATCGATAAGGTATATTCTGTTATAATAGAAATTTATTTTAAAAAAGAAATGTTCAGGAATGGCTATTTTAGTGCGGAGTATCCTTTGGATACATATTATGAGATTGTTACGAAGTAATACTTACATGTAATTCTACATTAAATGAGAAACTTACAATATATATTGTAGAAAGTAAAATTAATCACTAATTTTAATTTATTTTTAATTTAGAAATTAAAGTGTTCATTTTGGGACTGTTTATTTCAAATTTAGTACTTATTGAATAAAAATAATGCTGTATAGAATTCCAAACTATACCAGAGGCGATAGGATATGACAAATTGAATAAATTAAATATTTTAAAATATAAGTCATTGCATATAAAAACGAATTTCGCTTATATTTTATGCCATCAAAAAAAACTAAAATTTCTACAGAATCCAAGATTGACCCAGATATTAACAAAAACGGCTGAATACTATTCTTGCTTTTTCGCATTTCTAGCAGCTCCCTTCGCACCTCGTTACGGTCTTGCCTACTATAACAAAACTTGCCTGAGAGTCGCGTATTGAAAATTTGGTGTGCATCTTTTTTTCGTTTTTGACGTTGACTACTCTTGCCGTTGGGGCAAGCACACAGTGAAGTAGGAAGAATATTCCACAGCAGCGACCATTTGAATATATATAATAAGATTGAAGTTATATTTATTTGTGTTTTGCGAAAATATTATGCTTTGAAAACAATAGAAACTTACTTTCAGAAATGTATTCTTTTTCTTTTATTTCATTAAGAAAAGCTTTGCAGCTTGGTTCTTTTATTTGATCTTCAAAAACTTCCATTATTTTTTTTGAAAAAACATCATAATTAACGATCAGGCTGCTTGTATCTACAAAAAGATGTTTAAAATCGATATCTATCTGAAAAAAAATTTCATTCATAATAATTTCAATACTAAAGAAATCAAATTACCAATTTGAAACCCATTGGCTTATTATACTGCTTCCATTTACACAGTATATCAGCTGTGCACGTAGCATTTGTAACCTCTGTAAGTGTGAAATTTTTAGAAGCAGCCCAATAAGTTTCAAGTTCAGCCCAGGAACAAAATTGTCTCCGCTGATTTCCTCTACAATTTGTTCAACATTTAGTTCTGGCGGATATAAATAAAAAACTAAATTATATGATCTTCAAAGGTTATGTGAAAACTAAACACTTTGTGCAAAATTCTAAAAAGAGTAATTTTAGTGATTTATTTTAAGCGGATCTAAGGCCTCTATTAAGAGTTATCACTTTCTATGAAAATATTTTTTTTCTCAAATAATGGGTTCTATTGTTGATTCCGTTTCGCAGCTGTTTCGAATTTTCAAAATATTTTGTATTGTTGATTTTTACTGCGTTAGCATTTCCGGAATTGCGGCAGTACTAGTTGTTCATGTCGGTAAATGTATTATTGTTTCCGTATTTTTGACATTATATGCCAATTAAATTCGTTATTTTTTTGTTGCGGAAAAAAAATGAAAATGCAAGTTTGTTTAAAAATTATGAAGAAAATTCAAAATAAACAATTTTAATTTATTTAAGGAACAAAAAAGAAAAATATACAACCAAAAGTCAACTTGAAATTATGGTTGACTTAATGACATCTAATCGCGACATTGCTTGCGGTGGGTTTTTCGCAGCGCGCTCCTGCGGACTTGAATAAATGGTGGCAAGAGTTATCCACAAAATTAAATGCGTATGGTCCTCCAATCAAAGACCCGACTGGATGGAAGAAGGTAAAGCAACATATTTATTTTGAATTAAAAATGATTTAATTGTACTTTTTTATAGGTTTGAACCGATTTTAAAAGCAGTATAAAAAAGAAACTATCCCGCAACAAGTGGCTTCTTACGGAAACTGGCGGTGGCCAATTTAAGCAAGTTCCTTTAAGTGGTATTGAGGAAGCGGTAAGCTCTCTTTTGAGCCTTAGTTCTGTGGTTTACGGAATGCCACACATTAAAAGTTTCGGGTGTTCGGTGGTAGAAAGCTCTGTTACAACCAATACTGGTTTGGAGCTAGCTTTCTTATCAAGCCCATCCACAAGCTACCCGAGCGATACTATCATAAGCATTGTCGATATTTCCGTGCCCGCTCGTACCGGCAGTGCCGATACGCAGTTAAAAGAAAAAGACATGCCATCCACAGAACCAAAACCAGCACCACCTAAGAGAAAACGTGCAGAGCGGAAAATAGATCTTTTAAGGGAACAAATTAAAATTCAAAAGCTGCTTAAAGCAAATACTTACAAATGCTTACAAGAAAAAAAGAAACAAACCAAAATTATGCAAGAGCAGCTGGAAGAGCAAAAGAAGCATAATACTGAAATAAAAAATTTATTGGTGATAAATGTACAAATAAAACAACAATTTTTAGAACTTGAATTAAAAAGACTAATGTAAATTTTGAGTTATTTCATTTAAACTACAAAGAATGGATCTACCTTTTTTTATAAAATTATGGGTGACTTCCAAAACGTCAAATAAAAAGTTTCGATGCGGCAACACTACAACTTCGATATACAACAGCTGCTCAAACCTATTACTTTCTACACGGAAAAAACGAAACTCGAAATTATTGTAAATATTAATCAAAATTTAAGAAAAATTAGTAGGTAATTTAGTAATTTAGAAACGGTTCGAGTGTCTATTAAAAATTACTAAGCGTAATATAAAAATTGCATCAAGCAGGCATTAATTTTTCGAATGCAAGTTTTTAATTTTTACAAAGTAGAATTTAAAATTTCTGCAAGAATTTATTAAATTTTAAAGGACTGTACTATTTTTTAAAAAGTACATTATAAAGTTTTTATGATGAAATAATAATAACTGAAATTTATTTTTAAAATTTCTTGTGTGTTGAACAAAATTGGGACGGCCAGCGAGTTTCCGTTGCCGCTTTCCCGACCCCGTCCCAATTCTGTTCAACACATTACTTCAAAACCAATTAGTAAGAGTTTGGCAAGCCTTATATATTTATTTTTTTGCATGAACATGTTGAGAACTCAAACAGAGTACAAATTAAACACAAAAGAGAAATAAAATTCAATATAATAAAAATTAATAATCTTGAAATAAATTTTCTATAACTACTTTTTAAAAATTATAAAGCTGGAATCATATATTACAATATGAAATATATAAAAATTCTAATGTGGCAATTTATTAAAATTTAATAAATTTTTGTAAAATTTCAAAGTTTTTATGTGATAATTAAAATGAAGAAAATAATTTTTAATATGCACTTATTAAAAAATGTAAAATGAAAATATTTACAAACTAAAATAGAATTTTTAATAAGGATTTTCTATTTATTACTATAAAAAAGTAATATTTGTTTTCAGATTTTAATTTTTATAATCTCCTATTAATTTTTAATAAAATTTGAGTTGGTGTTTTTTCCGTGTATAAATTTTACTTTGCAAAGACTGTTGTTTTGGAATAACCATTTTTTTTCTCTCCAATTTTCATCTCTGAAAACATAATTAATTTCGTATTTAAATATTAATAACATAAATAAGTCCATAAAGATATTTAAAAAACAATTTCTAACCTCTCTGGAGACACCACACAGTGTAACTGGTGCGGCCATAAATGGTAAAAATGAAAGTAATTTTTTGACTTTAATTTTTATGAAGATTAAAAGAACATACCTCAAATAAGAAAATCCCAAAATTTTATTAAAATCCTTTAACTACTTAAAAAGGTTTGCTTTATTAAATATACAGTATCAAATTTAACTTTTCCTCTGTATGTTGACTTGTTTTCTATCCCACATTTTGTACCCTTTCCGAAGAAGATTTCATGAGCAAATATAGGCATGTCATATATGAAAAAAAAACTAGAATTTTTCCAATTTAGAAATATTTATAAAATTGCTTACACTGTAAACAAATGTAAAATTCTGCTATATTAAAATAGTTAGGTTTACTCAAAAAATCGCAAGATCATTAAAAACTTTAGAAGAAGAAAACAAAAATACACCTAAAACCACTTTTGAGATTCCAGCGTTAAATAACGTATAAAGCTATGTAAAATCATAATCAAAATAATTTTCTTGCGTTAGGGTGTGCCAAATTAACTTTTTTTTAACATTTTTCACAGTGTATCTTCCATAGCCAAAATAGTAAACGTTGTTCAATTGTAATGAAATTTGGTATAATGAAAAATGACAAAGGTCTGGCTATTTCCACTCCTACCTCCCATATAAAATTAACCTTTTAATTGCTTTAAGTTCTTAATTTTTGACAGTAGAATGATTAAATTTGGTGTTTGATATTTTTTTGTGGTATAATTTAGAAATAATCATAAAAATCGTGCCATTGCCACGCCCACATCGCATATAAAATTATTTTATTTGCTTAAAGTTCGTTATTTTTGACACTAGAAAGATTAAATTTGGTAAGTGATGTTTGTTTGACATAATTAAGAAAACTTTGCTTAAAGTTCGTTATTTTTTTGGAGGAAGATTCCATGATCAAATATACACGGTTTGCTTGAAGCAACATCAAGATCGATAAAATTGTCAACCAAATATGACAATGCCAAATACATAATAAAAACTATATAATTCAACATGATAGTATTATGTCCGATAGTGAGGAAAGCGATTGTAGGGATGATTCTCCAAGCTATATGCAGATTAGCACTTAAGCTATTTCTAATTATGTATGTATAATTATGTGTAAATAATATAATATATTTCTTCATTGTTTTCATTGTTATCGGAAATCTGCTCATTTTTGGAATAACGAATAAATATGTTACTACGATCTCATGTAAAAAATTTTATCTTTCTAGTGTACAAAAAAAAAAACAAATTAAATTAATTAACAGGTTAATTTTATTTGGAAGGTGGGCGTCGCAAAGGCCAGATTTTTGTGATTTTTCTAAGTTTTCTTAACTATGTCAAAAAAACATCACATACCAAATTTAATCTTTCTAGTGTCAAAAATAACGAACTTTAAGCAAATAAAAGGTTAATTTTATATGGGAGGTGGGCGTGTTAATGAAACGATTTTTATGATTTTTCTTAATTATGCCAAAAAAAACATCACACACCAAATTTAATCGTTCTAGTGTCAAAAATAACGAACTTAAAGCAAATACATTTTTTTTTATATGGGAGGTAGGCGTGTCAATAGACCGATTTTTATGATTTTTCTAATTTTTCTTAATGATGGCAAAAAAACATCATATACCAAGTTTCATTACAATTGAACAACGTTTACTATTTTGGCCGCGGCTGCTATGAAAGTGACACACTGTGCGCCATCGCGCTAAAATAAACGTCAAAAACTATGCATCGATAAAAAGATGGATGCGCTGTTTGCTTAGCTGTTGCGCATCGATTAAAATACGGATGCGTTTTAAAACTGTTTAGATTATCAACTTTTTATTGATGCAATTTTGGAACTTATGACTTTGCATCTAAACTGTATCGGATGCATTATGGAAGTTATTTTTTTATTTTAACAAATAAACAAACTAATGTTATTTTACATTAAAATTTGTATTTTTTTAAAAAATGTCTAATAATCTATTTCGGATTTCATTAGCTTCGCCATTGACATCATCATTTCAATCATAGACATCAACTTCAATTTTTTCCTCAGCTGATGGTATTTGAAGATCTTCATCTGTTAAGTTGTAATGCAAACGTACATTGTGAAGAGCACAGCTCAGCTTAAGGTTTAAACACCGAAAAACTGCTTTTAGTATTCCAAACGTTCGTTCGATTATAATTCTTCCTTTCGAGTGCGCACTGTTGAACTTCCATTTTCTTTCGCACGTCACAGGTTCTCTGAAAGGTGTTAGAAGCCACGGTTGCAAAGGATAACCTTTGTCACCTGATATAGTAAGATTTATTGCAATTGTCTTAAAAAATAAAGCTTTTAAAGCGTTTGAACTCGCCTAATATAGTCAGTTTTCTTCTACTTGCGAATTTCAACCGCAAAAAATCCTATGCTTCATTCATATCCCATATATGCGAATCGTGACAACTGCCAGGGTACTGCGAAGACACATACCTTATAGTTGGGTTATGGTCTCAAATCTGAAAATTTGTAATTTAATTTATAAATAAAATGTCTGACAACATTTTCTTACGAGCATAACGTTGATACTGTAATATCCCTTTCTATTATAGAAGAGATGCTTATTTGTTTTCGGTGCCACAATCTTAACATGGCTGCCATCAACCGCCATCGTTATTCCCGGAATGCCACACCCTTTTAAAAACGTTGATTTTGCATTTATTTCATCGTCCATGCTCATAGGAAGCTTTATCCATTTGGAGCATAGTGGACCTTCCAAGGCATTAAGTAACTCCTTAAGAGCTAAAGAAAACGTAGATTTCGCTATGTTGGAGTGGAAATCCTTTCCAACGGTGGCTGATAGCTATCTTCTGCAAAAAAACCTCAAGAAAGCAGCAAGCTTATCTTTGGCTGAAAGAGAGCCTTGCCGATGGCTGTAACTGACAGCAGCTTCATATTCGCTCAGCAGATATTGGAAAGCTAATTTATTTAGATACTCTGAAGTTAAACCGAAAACTATAAATAAATTTGAGCAAAAATATATTTTCGCGAAACAAGTTTACTTCTGCTTCTGGTGGTTAAAAAACAAAAATGTAATCAATAAAGCTTCGGTTGTAAATAACAAATTGGTTCCAGAAGATGAAGTAACTTAAGCCATATTTGCAAAATACTACTTACTTTTTTTATCACTCATTCGCAAAATATCCATTGAATTGCTCCTTAAAATTCTCCTTTCGCATCTGAGTTCTGCGGTATCACTATCGCTATCATCCATCATCATCGAAAAATGCAATGGTGTCCATTTTCAATTTGCAAATAAGAATTAAGTTGGACAGATGCACACTCTTTTTTGTTTGAAATTCAAATTTTTACACAAACTTAACCTTTTTTTATCTCAAACACTGTTTGAAACGACAAGCAAGAGTGAAACAGTTTAATTTTATCTACAAAATCTAATTCAAAATAGTCGGTAATGTAGTATTCTGTTTAGCAGTGAATGTCACAAATTATCGGCTGTGCCGTACATGACAGAGGAATCAACAATGGCAATAAAATTGTCAATAGACATTTCTTTCCGCAACGAAAGCCGTTCCGTGCGGAATCAACAATAAGACCCAATATGAATGGCAATGTCACTTTATATTTTTCATTGTTTTATGGTTAGTAATTTGCTACCATATACTTAACCAGTTACATTTGCAATCTTGGCTCATTGAAATCATGTGCGGTGAATCGTACCGTACTGAATTTTAGACCAGGGGTTGTTAAACTTATGTAGTCCGAGGACCCCTTATCGTGCTAATTTTTTTTTGCGGACCCCATCCCAACCCTAGACATTTCACGTCGTTCTTAGCTTAATTTCTGGCTCAATAAAGACAAAGACACTCAGGCTTGCTAACCGTTGTCAAACTCAACCAGACATAAAATGTCTGGTTATCTGACGAGATTAAGAACGAAGTATTTTTATTTTGCTTTAATTTTTTCGGTTTTGAAAGATCTTTTCAACACTATTTATGACCGGTTTTTGAAGATCCAAAAGTTGACAAGCCTGCAGACACTACTTTCTAATAAATATTGATACTTATACCATATATCTCTCTGTATTTAGCATTTATAGAGGCAAACATTTTTTATTAGGATTTTCATGTAATTAAAATACAAAATGAATAAAAATTGTGGAAAAGTAAGAGAATTAAAAAAGTTTCATGTTAAAAAATGTACATTAAACTCAGACAAATATTTCTTGGTCAAAATAAAGCTTAGAAAATAAATTGTTTTTTTTATATCTTTTTTAATAAAGAATATAATAATAATAATAAAGCTTATAATGAAAATTATTTTTTTGGTCACTCTTGGTTATTTTATAAGCAAAATTTGTTATATTTTCTCGTGTAGAAGTTTTCACTTAATGAGATGGATGATGTTGTTTTCTTGAAACCAAATCTACAATTTCGAGGTCTATATTCGAAAGTTTTATTCTCAGGTCTGCTTCTACATAAAGCTGGTTTCTATACTTTGATTTTATATATATTAGTACCAAAAAAGTTTGTTCACACAAATACATGGAATCAACTTTTGGAGGGCCTTATTTGCAAATGCAAGGTAATCGGATTTTAGGAGTAGCTAAAAGTTAGTTGCTCTAATGTCGGCAATTGCTTAGCATTACTATAACATCTGTGTTGAATGGATCCCTGATCCAGTCGTTGTCAGAATCAGGACAGGGTAAATACTTCCGGAATTGGCTTTTTAGAGGCATTAACTCATTCCTAGCCACTGTACCTGCTTGGGTACAGCACATTCAAATAGCTGTAAATTCAACCAAAAAAAAAAAAATTGCAAAATTTATCCACATAAACAATGATGGGAAAACGACTAAACTTTTTTTAATATTTTGCTTTGTTTTGATACTTCATCGTCGATTTAGCGTATTTTGAAAAAATCAGTGTTCATTAGTCTTCGTTGGAAGCGTTTTGTGTAAAAATTTAAAAAGCTTGCGCTTGATTTGCGAAGCAAAACACTTGAGTTACGAAGAGTGGAAACTGTTTGGTGCTGGGTATTCAGGGTTTGAACAAAACTAAATGCACACTTTGTTTTTTAAAAATATGTGCAATCATTCAAAAAGTCATGGCCATGTAGAATTTTTAATAAATGAGTTATTTGAATAAAGCGAAAAGTTTGATGATGTAAAATTATTGATGTCAAAATTGTTTCGCGGACCCCTGGAATAGTTTCGCGGACCCCCAGGGGTCCGCGGACCACAGTTTAAGAATCGCTGCTTTAGACCACTAGATACAATGACCGAATGTAAGTTACTGAACCTTACAGCAAACTGAACCACAATCAAGACATTTTTTTTAGCAAACATGTTATGTACACGTATGTATTTCTTTTTCAAAAGTGTTAAGCTTAACATATTTTTAAAAAGAATTATAAGAAAAAAGTATTTTATTATTTAAAATGACATAATTTAAACTTTTGAAACGAATAATTTTTATATACAAAGTGTTCTTTCGATATTTTTCACATATAGATCAACAGTTAAAAAAGTAAAAAATAAAAAAAACATATCCAAATAAATACAAACTGTAGGCTTAGTTGATAAAGGTCTTTTTAAAATAATATCACTGTTCTATAATTTACGTATTGCCTTAAAATATTTATCATAAAGTTTTCCCTGTAGTTTTTTTCCATTTTTCTTTGAATAATAATATCCCTAGCAAACAGATAATATTAAATTGTTCATTATGTTGTTACTAGATAATTCTTACCAAAAATTCATTTGGAAAAAGGTTTAAAATGGCTTCTGATATCCGTTTTGCTATCAAGACAGTCATACGCAAATCGTTTTGGAGCATGTATGATATTATTTCCTGGACAATATATGACACATTCATAGCAAAAACCAAAAAGATATATTGTACGAGCAAAAACCCAAAAGAAAAAGTGTCGGCGCAAAAACCTCTCATGCTATTTGTTGCGACGCATTGAACAGGGTAGCAAGCGACCGATGGTTGCAAGCGAACGTTAAAGGAGTATATGAAATCATTGAAAGGGGTTGCATATACAGCATGAATGCATGCAAGTTGTTTGATCGTGATGATGCTTTGTCATGCAGGTATTATGAGGAATGATGATGGGTTATTAATTACCAGCAAATAATACGAATTTTCTCATTACTTTTATAAATGAGTTTTAAGTATATATTTATTTATAAAAACAATACTAACCAAAAATATTTTATAGTGTTAATTAGAATTCATTGCATTAAAAACAAAATAAAAAATAAAATCTCAGTAATTTTTACTGAATTCTTAGAAATTTTTCATCGGATGTGCATGAAATTATACTGCAATTCACATGAAATTTTACTTTCAGTATATCAGTAAATTTTAATGTGTGTCACAATATAAATTACTGAGAGGTATGTAAAAATTACTGTAAATTCAGTAAAAATAACAGATGGTTCAGTACAATTTACTGGAAAATTTACTGGAACTACAAGCAATTTTTACAGTTTTAGTTATTTTATGTAGGGCGATGGCACTAGTAGTCGGCCACTTAACTTTTTTTTACGTTCAAATGGCTACCAAAAATCGGTAATTAAGGTTATTTATAAAGTATTTTGTGCTTCTGAATGCCTGATTTATGAAGTTTTGAAAAATACCATTTTTATTAAGGTAATTTACTAACTTAGGGGTTTTTTTCGTTGAAAAATGAGAAAAAACGTGATTCTGGAGTAGTTTACCACCTCTTCTCCTAAGGTCGGCCAAAAAAGCTCTAGCAGTCGGCCACAACTTCTGGTACCATAATTTTATATGCTTCTCTAAATTCAATATATTCTGTTCCTGTTTAGGGAGTAGTACGATCAGCAGAAAGATTGGCTTCTGGGCTGATAGATGAATTCTAGATTATTGATAGATTCTGTTGTTGGTGGTATACTGTAGACCTGTTCAGAAATTTACGAAATATGAATTTTTTAGGGGGCTGCAAGCTTATCTGAAAGCTCTATGAATTTAGATAAGATTTGCACTAAAAAAATTTTAACAATTTTAGACTTTTTTCTGAAATTCCAACTTTAACCTTAAGTTCAAAAATTTTCAAAATTCTTTTTTATTGTTGTATAGCCTACTACCTTTGTGCCTAACTAAAGTAAGCCATTTATTTTTGACCCGTCTTTAAATTGCTTCATTCAAAAAAAAGAAAAAGTACAAATTTTTGATGTTCTATATTTTTGGTTTTATTTTTATTTGCTCTACTAATACGCTATTGACTATGTATTTTAACAAGGAACTAACTCTTTAAAGGTATTTCATTATCTTAAATGTTCAATTGCACCTTAAAAATGATAAATCCAAATGTGCAATTAAGCTTCGGCTTGGACATTTGAGAACGGTGCAAATTTGTCCATTTTTTAACATCCGATGTTTTTAACATCCGATGAAAAATTACTAAGAATTCAGTAAAAATTACTGAGATTTTCTTTTTTATTTTGTTTTTAATGCAAAACACTATAAAATATTTTTGGTTAGTATTGTTTTTATAAATCAATATATAATTAAAACTCATTTATAAAAGTAATTAATAACCCACCATCATTGCTCATAATTCCTGCATGACAAAGCGTCATCACGATCAAACAACTTGCAAGCATTCATGCTGTACATTCAAACCCTGCCAATGATTTCATCTACTCCTTTAACGTTCGCTTGCAACTCTGTTCAACGCGTCGCAACAAATAGCATGAGAGGTTTTTGCGCCGACACTTTTTCTTTTGGGTTTTTGCTCGTACAAAATATCTTTTTGGTTTTTGCTATGAACGTGGCACATTCGATTTTCATAAAAACTTTAGGGATGATACTTCTGAGAGCAGTCATCAATACAAGATTCATCAGTATACTGGAAAAGCTTGTTGAAGGGCGTGGCACAGCCCACAATATTTATAAACGTTATAATTAGAGAACTAACAACGTAATCGTTATCAAATTTGGTATCGCAGATATACTTGCTAAAAGGCATCTTCTTACGAAAATTTGGCTCAATAGAACCGGTGGGCGTGGCACCTCCCATATAAGCAAAACACGTTGAATGCTACAGATAGTGTGCAATGAGAGTAATCTTCATAAAATTTGGTGCATAGATGTCAATTATTATAAGCTATAAAATTAAATAAATTTCGACAGGATTTCATCAGTGGGCGTGGCACCTCCCATATTAACATAAAGTTGGAAGTGATATTTTAAGATAACTATTGCAGCAATTGGCATGAAATTCGATGTAAGTGGTTTATTTACTATAAGGTATGTTAGCATCTAAAGCGGGCGAAATTGCACCACTGGGCGTGGCACCTCCAATACAAGTAAAATACCATAAGTCGCATATTTATCGAAATATATTAGCAATCATACTGAAATTTGGTAAGAGAGGTTTATGTATGGAAAACTATTTCTGGATCAAAAAGAGTGTCGATTGTATCAGTGGGTGTGTCACCGCCCTAAATTTTAACGTTAATTAAGGCATATATTGCAAAATATACAAGCTATTTTGCTAAAATTTAGTATGTGGATGTTAATGACGAATATAATTTATTGCACCAAAAGTAGGCGGAATTGGAGAAGTGGGCGTGGCATATTTGGTTTTCTGCATTTCTATTCTATTTTTTTCGACATTTTCCACATTCTTTTGACTTTTCCAACTTTTTAACTTCCCAATATATTCCATATGTATATTTTCCAAATTTTCAAGCTTTTTCAACTTGATTCGACATTTTCTTTATTTTTTCATAAATTTTGAATTGTTTCAACATTTTTCAACTTCTTCCAATTATTTTTGGGTTTTTTAACCACTTTCAACATTTTGCACATTTTTTTCGACTTTTTCAATTTCTTTTCACTGTCTGCAATGGTTTCTATATATTTTAGACTTTTGAATTTTTTTCAACTGTTTCAACACTTTTCAACCTCTCTGAACCTTATTACATTATTTTCGGCTTCTTCAATCTTTTCAACGTCTTTTTAACATTTATTTGGAAAGTACTTTCAGTGCAGTGTAGGGTATGTGAGTTTCGGCCTGGCCGAAGATAGTACCTTTACTAGTTTTCTCTTCGCCTATAGCTCTCAAAGATACCAAGGACTCGATTTCTGTCAAATGGGCAGTAGAATTTTACTATGACAGCTGAATTTAGTCGACATTTTTTCAAATATTTGTTTTAAATTTTCTGATTCACTGAAAGGAATACCAAACAGTACAGCATCCGATAATAAGTCGTTTTTACTGTTTATTTTAATTTTTTCGCATTCAACTATAAGTTCTTTAAACTGTATGTTAATTTTACGTTCTTTAGCTAGTTCCGTCTCAATTTTAATAACTTTATTATTTAATTCACAGAATCTGTTTTTTATTAAGTCAATTTCAGACTCAAATTTAACTGTAAGTTTGTTTTCCAGGATCGATAGCTCAGAGAACACCTTTTTAAATAGCTCTTCAGTGTGATATTGCAATCTCGATTCCATAGACTTTATATGAGAAAGAATGGTTTTCGTATTTTTAGCTTCTTGTCCCGGGCTCAAGTTGCTTTCTCTAAAGTACAGTTCTCATCTACAGTCTTATTGTGAGGTTGAAGTATCAGCTTTTGTTTAGAAATTACTCATAGAAACCTTCTGACTCGTTGAAAGATAGTGTCAGATGAGGTCAAAGTCAGTGCTGGCATGTCAAATGTCGCGCGACATTTACGACATTTACGACTGTAGGTCGTCGAGCCTTGTGACAAACATTGAGTTTACGACAAGTTTACGGAATTTCTTGCATTTGATTTATCAATGACAATTCACGATAACCTGTAGGGGGGGTTCGGATCGTAAAATTGTTTGTCAAACATTTTCAAGTTCCATAGTATATTGTTTTGTTAATCAAATTGTTTAACAAACAATTTCAGTGTTGTGAAATCGAGGTTGATCTGGAGTTTGCGACATTTGTGACAGTTAAGACAGTTTACGACGTGTGACTGTCGTAAACCTAAAAATCCATGTGACATGCCAACACTGGTCAAAGTACAAACTGCATAAAATTCCACTCACCAACACGCAAATGAAGCGGCATTCAATTCCCAGGTGATGAGATACACCAGATGTACGATCAGACAGAAAAATTTAGCTTACACTATTTCACACAAAATAAAGCTTTTTACAGCAGAACGTTAATTTCCACTTGTTACTTCAACTAGAGTTACCAGATGTTGTATGATCATTGTATCCTACGACCAGAAAACACCAGCACAAAATTAAGAGTGGTTTTCGACGCTTCGTCTAAAGCTTCAAACGGGATATCGCTTAACGACATCATGTACAATGAACTTACAGTTGAAGGTGAACTATTTTCAATTTTACTTCGATTTAGAATGCACAAATATGTTCTAAAAACCGATGTGGAAAAAATGTACCACCAGATCTAAGTTAATGCAGAAGATCGCAAGCTACAAATCATCATGTGAAGAAATAGCCCTGCAGAAACTTTAAAATACTACCAGCTTAATACGGTGACATATGGGACGCGAGCTGCCCCATATTTGGCAAAGCGATGCCTAAATCAACTCACTGACGAAAATTGCGATCATTTCCCAAGGGTTTCAGCGTCTCTAAAATACGATTTTTACGTAGATGATAGATAAATTGGAGCGAATACAATAAGAGAAACTTTAGACATCCAAGATCATTATAACTATCCTCAGTAAAACTGGAATGAAACTTCGTAAATGGTGTGCAATTGATCCAAAATTGTTACATGGCATTGCACCAGAAGATCAGGAGGTTAACTTAAATTTTGACTCTGAAGAGAAACAATCCACAAAAACTTTGGGACTGCTATGGCTACCGAAATCGGACCTATTCTGCATAATAGCCAACATTCAAAACCGAGCAACCACAACTAAATGGAGCATGACTTCAGATTTGGCACGTATTTTCGATCCTTTAGGACTTGTTGGACCAGTGGTGGTGACTGCAAAAATTCAGACACAGTAGCTCTGTCGACTAAGAATTGATTGGGACGCTGAGCTGCCCCCTCAACGACTATGGTCACGATTAAAAAAATTATCTGGCAGCGTTGGACAATGTCACAATAGAGAGAAACGTGCTTAGTAAACAAGGTCAGCGAAATATTCAATTACACGTGTTCGTTTATGCTTCAGAAAAGGTGCTGCTATATATATAAGGTCAGTGCTAAATGATAATAACATTAAAGTGAACTTACTATGCTTAAAGTCTCGAGTGGCGCCAATTAAATCACAAACGATTCCGCGACTAGAACTCTGCGCTGCACTTCTGGCATCTGAGTTAAAGTCAAGGATAAAGCGTGATTTAAAATATTAAGATAAGGCAACTTTTTATTGGAGCGATTCACAAATAACATTATCCTGGATTAACAATCTTCCAGGTACACTACCAACATTTCTTGCTCATCGCATAATAAGAATTACTAAACTAACCAACCCGGAACAATGGCGCCATGTCCCATCAAAGCAAAATCCAGCAAATATTCTGTCTAGGGGACTCAAACCAAGAGAGCTACCAACATGCAACATATGGTTCTACGGGCCACTTTTTCTGTATCAGCATGAAAAGATGTGGCCAGCTCCCTTTAAAAAGAATTATCAACCGAAAATACAAATGCAACAGTAGCTGTCTCAGCAAAATCAACAGGTTTTGACATAGAGGAATGTTGGATTTATTCAATAAATTCGAAAAATTCATTTCGATACGTGCAGCGAGTGGTCGGATATGTACTACGGTTTACAAAAAATTCGAGGCGATCAAAGAAGTCACGACCAGAGTACACCCAGCTCTCACCAATGGAACTCGACACAGCCCTCAAGATAATTGTTCGTCAAATCCATGTCATCCGATTTTCAGGGCTTAAAAAAATTGCTGATAAAGAACAAATTTGTGCCAAAGTCCAATCATTTAAGCTCATTAGCCCCATTCTTAGAAGAAGAAGGAATAATCCGGGTTGGAGGGCGACTAAGTTCGTCAAAACAACAATTCGACGCAATTCATCAAATGATATTGCCAGGCAACGATCCACTCACAAAATTACTGGTTGACAATATACACAAAGAAAATTACCATTGTGGTCCTCAAGCATTACTTGCACAGGTAAGACAGCGTTTTTGGCCCCTCAAGGCAAAAAGCTTAACAAGGGCAGTCGTTCAACGGTGCGTAAGATGCACAAGAGCTAAGTCTACTGTATATGACTAAGTCATGGGAAACTTACAAGCTCATTGTGTAAAATCTGCTCGCCCATTTCTGAATTCAGGCGTCGATTATTGTGGCCCATTTTGGGTACATTTTAAAACCAGAGGCAAATGACCTCAAAAGGCTTACCTAACAAAGTTTTGCCTTTTCGCAACTAAGGCAGGTACATCTCGAACTAGTCACCGACTTAACAACTGACACATTCATAGGAGCGTTAAAACAATTCGTCGCAAGAAGAGGATACTGCAAGACATTATACTGCGACAATGCAACCAATTTTGTAGGGGCAAGGAATCAACTGCAGGAGCTCGATAACTCAATCTACTCTCAATCAGCTAAGGATTCTATCATTGGAGCATGCAGTGCAAGGGGAATGGAGTTCCATTTTATTCCATCCAGGTCACCACACTTTGGTGGATTATGGGAAGCAGCAGTAAAATCTGCAAAACACTTATTAGTGAAAAATGTATCGACAGCATCTCTCACGTATGAAGAGCTTGAAACTGTCTTTATTGAAATCGAAGCAATTTTGAATTCTCGACCCCTCATTCCTAGTTCATCAAACGCGAATGACTTAAATACAATCACTCTTGGTCCCTTCCTAATCGGAGAGGAACTCACTTCCAGCGTTGATATACATGCAGCAGATCCAAAACGAAAACTGCTTGATCGATGACAGATCGCATCAAAGAGCAAACACCATTTTTGGCATCGTTGGTCAAGGGAGTACCTCAACTACCTATCCATCAAGACAATCTACTGGAGGTTTATAAACTTAGAAAGATTAATGGAATCGTCGCAGCAAATAACGTGGTCTTCAGCGTCGAATTACCACTAGTTTATCCAACGGAGTTCCAATTATTGCACCTCGTTCCAATTGCTGCACAAATAAACGCGTCACTAACAGAAGGAAGGCTATCTACAAAATTTCTTGCCTTCAGACCACATCGAGATGCCTTTCTCTAAGCAACGAAGAAGTACTGTGCCAAAATCTACTACCAAAATATCACACAGCATCCACAGTTAACAAATGCGAACTTGAGTTTTTCAATAATCAAGCCTACCCAAAATGTGAGTTTCAAATACTTGACGATAAAACAGTATGGCACCAGCTAAAACATGCTAATCATTGGATTTACGCCACAGTAAGCACTGTACAACTCAATGCAGAATGTAAAGATGAACGGGAGCAATTCGAACTCAGTGATAGTGAATTGCTACAATTTTACGAGGGCTGCACTATCAAAAACAGCTTTATAACGATTAGGGGTCGTACGCTGAAACACCCAAATTCAATATTCCATTTGGGTGGAATAAACAATATGCCACAAACAACATAAGCTTCAAATTCAAGCCAAATATACATGACCTCGAAAAGATTCAAACACAGCTTGCACACATCAGTGCATCCACTCTCCCACATGAAGCCACCATGAAGCATAGTTTACTCGTCAGTTACGTGGCCATTGCCCTGGTTATCATTATCATCCTGGGAACAACATACGGAATAAGAATATTCAAGAAGACAGCACAAGTACAGCCAATCACGATAACACGACAATGTTTACATGGCATGTTTACATATATTATTTGCTATTAATAAGTTTCATACGTATGTATTTGTTAAGCTACATAAAAAAAATACAATTTAAAAAAGGAAAAATAAATTGCAAATTATTTAAAATGCGAATTATGCAAAAACATAAGATGCAATTATTAAAAATGCGAATTAAGCAAAATAAATAAATTTAATAATGTTTGAGTGCATTGACTTAAAATACTTGAGTTCAACAAATGTAAGACTGCACGGTATGCAGTTATAAATTAAATAATGTTTAAGTGCATTGTCTTCAACTACTTGAGTTCAATTAATGTAAGAACTGCAACAGAAAAGTCAAGGCTTATGTGCCATTGTCTAAACAAAGTGTTTTTCATGAATTTAATTTACTTAAATCGAAAATCCTCGAATCTTACATCGACTGCACTCCTTTTTATGAACCTCGTGGTACCCGAATACGGAAGGTCGAAATGTCGCTATAACCTGGCAGTTACGAGAGCACTACTCAACACAAATTCCTTATAATTACATTAGATGGCGTAGTAATGCAAGGATAAATATACCCTTTGTACCGCTTTGCCCCGCGTACCGCTTTGCCCCGCGTACCGCTTTGCCCCGCGTACCGCTTTGCCCCGCCTTCTCCTATTGCTTAAAGTCAACCGATTAGCACCAAATTTGGTATATGGAGATTTCTAGAGTCGCTGAATACGAATCCAAGGTCATAAACTTAAAATTCACGACGGAGGACCCAATAGAGCACAAGCTCAATACCCTAATCCACCATATTGGATTCGTATTCAGTGACCCCGTATACCAAATTTGGTACAAATCGGCTGATTTTTAAAAAATATGTCCGACATCTTGGATCCGTCATCTTGATTTTATAAATCTGACCTCGGATTAGTAATCAGTAACCCCCAAGACCAATGTATACCAAATTTGATGCAAATCAGTTGACTTTCAAAAATTCAGCCACCATATTGGATTTTTGACTGCCATATTGGATCCGCCATGTTGAATTTCTGAACGGGCCACACTGCTTTTAGAAGATTTTAATAAGACGAACATTTTAAGACCTCGTACGTCTAGATCGGTCCAGCCAATTTTTGGCCGCGAAAGTAATCCACTTGACGGGGAACGTCCCATATATACAGTCCGCGACAAAACGATAGCACAACTAGATTTTCGGTGTTTTGAAGGATTTAGAACAATTATTAAAAATATATTTTCGTGGTATATATTCTTAAAACTAAGGAAGTAAATAACTTGTAAAGAATTTGTTAAAAAAATTAATTGATTTTTGAATTAAACCAAACACCTTAATTTTAAGGTGCGACAAAACATAAATTCGTTTTAACTGTTTTAAAAAAATAAAATAAAACATTATTTTAATAATGAGTGGATCCTCCTTTATTCTCTACCACTTCAGTCATTCGCTTTTGTAAGGATTTAAATAGCCTTTTAACGTATTTTCGAAGAAGAGCCTTCCAGTGGGCTAATATGCTCTATTTGAGCTCGTGGATAGATTCATACTGCTGGTTTTCTGCATACACCTGTCGAGCCAAATAACCTCAGCACTTTTCAATAATATTTAGGTCAGGAAAACGCTGGCCATCCTAGAAGATGTCCCGGAAAAACTTTTTTTTATTTTTGCTGAATGAATCCTGAATTATTCTGCTGAAATATCATGGTATCACTGGTTTATTGCTGGCTACGTAGAACTACTTCATTTCCAATTAAGTTTAAGCAGTCCACGGTTTTCATTTTTGGGGGCACAAACTTTATTCCGTATTTTCCCTGGAATCCGATACCAACCCATATCATGATAGTGTCGATATATGGGCTGGAATCGGAAGATTCCATCGGCTAATTTTGCCCCCCTTTTCTTCTTCTGTTACAGTCCGCGACAAAACCAGCCTACGTAGAACTACTTCATTTCCGATTAAGTTTAAGTAGTCCACGGTTTCCATTTCTGGGGCACAACTTTCTTTCGGATTCGATTCCAGCCCATATATCGACACTATCATGATATGGGCTGGTATTGGATTCCAGGGAAAATCCGAAATAAAGTTTGTTCCCCCAAAAATGAAAACTACTTAACTACTTGTTATTAATTTGTTTTTCTAACTGTTGTCTTTTTATTGAGTAAGCGAAATTTGACATCGAAATAGGGTGAGTTAAAGATAAAAATTTTAAATAAACTTTTAAATTTTGTTACGTTCTGTTTCGAACCAATTGGGGGGGGGGGGGCGCCGCTGCTTTTCGCTTAAGTCAAATTTCACTTTGAAATAGGGTCAGTAAGGGCAATAGATAAAAATTTTAAATAAATTTTTTAAATTTTTTTACTTTGCTTCGAACCGATTGGGGTGGCCTCGCATTTGATTTTCGCTTAAGTAAAATTTCACTTTGAAATTGGGTTAAAGATAACAATTTTAAATACATTTTTTTATCCTGTTCAGGTGACACGACAAAAGTCAAGCAAACAAAACATTCAAAACCCACAAATGTACAGTCAACATTAATTATTTTGATTTTGATGAAAATGCGACTATTTTGAAAAAATTTTCAGTGGTTTCTCAAGTTTTGTCACTAAAACTTTAAATGGGCATAACTTCATAAAAAATGTTTTTCAATGAAATCGGGGGAATATGTGTTCTCTTATTTCCTTTGAAAAACAACATATTAAATCGGCATCCAATTCTGCAATTTGAAGTCAGTTAGACTGCATGGTTTGAAATGTTTTCTAAAAAAAAGGTCCTCACTCACCGAAAACCCTAGCAAAATGAGACTTATTATTTTCAATGAAAACGCGAAACGCGCTGAGCAGAAAATCAAAAACGCGGACTTGCTCCGCGAAAAGCGGATCATATGGTCACGTTACTCTAAACCAGCGAAGGGCAAGCACAGTCACTTTCAGCCCTCGGTGCCCTTTCCATTATTCAACGCACAAGCAAGCAACCAAAAGTTCGCAGAATTTAAACGCTATCGGCGCACAGCGTTGAGTTGAGTTCTAATGAAAACAAAAACAGCACACACAGGCATTAGCGACGGCGCCGCATTGTGTTTCGACGAATGTAGCAATTGTTATTGTCATCTAATCCACCATCTAATAGTGGTGAAATTATAATTCTCGTCGCCCCCCCCCCCAAGGTTTTGATGAAGTGACGCCACTGCTTATAAGGCAATTTGGTTTTTGTGCTGTTGGCGAATTTGAAAATGAAAGCAAAAAAAACTTTAAAATTTAGTTTGCTGTTGCTTGATTTTGTTGTTGTACCCTTTTGGTAGACTTTCGTGCGCACCACTGCTCTAAACTCTAAAGTTGGTCAAGGCGAAAAACGCATTTAATCGCGTAGAAAGTAGACTCGACATATGCAAATATTACTTTTTTTTCCGCACGCTCCGCGAATAAACCCTGGCACAATGTTTACGATGGGTTTTGTCAGTTTGACAGAGAGATAAAACGTGTTGCGGCGAAAAAAGTCTGTCCAACTTCCGAAAAAGAAAACTTCGTTCTTTTTTTTTGCAGAAAACTAGATCGAGAATAGTCGATAGTTTATAGTCGTAATATTAAAAATTTTATAAGTGGGCGGGTAAAGACGTTAGGGAAAATTGTCACCTATATCTCTCTCACAGATGTGATTACTGGATGCACATGTATAATGCGAATAATTACAATAGATTTTTGTTTTGTCCTAATTTATTTTTGGTACTTGTGAGTTTTTTTTATTTACTCTGAGCAAAATTTTAATGTGTAACAACTTGTTTGCATTCGGGAGACAACCTCACCGTCATTTTCCTTGAGCTTATACCAAGCAAAGACAGTTGTGCAGAGGCATGCGACAATGCTAGAGTTCGTTGCAACCTGAGATACAATAGTCGGCATAAGTATTTTGACATACATAAAAAACTCAGATTTTTGCATATTTGATGTCCGCACGTTGCGCGACTGCTAACTGCTTCCGTCCCACTAAACTGAAGTCTGAGTATTTTTCCTTTAATTATCTGTAATTCTTAATTAAGTAGAACATATACAAATTTTTAGTTATGACAAAACTTTTGTACCGACGTCACAACTTCTGCGACGTGCTAACCGGACTCGTCTCACAATTATGCAGTCCGACTACTTTCTGACGTGTTTTTGGATCAGGAACAAGCTTAACGCCAAATTTCAATTATGACAAAACTCTTATAGTGAATATCAATATTTAACATACTTCTCAGCATGCCGCCGCCAGGTGTCCCACTGCCTGATCTTGTGAGTGGGTGCTGACTCATGTACAACCATAATACTATATAATATTGAACTATGAGCCATGACAAAGCTCTTGCAGTATTTTGTCACCAACTCTCCGACTTGAACGTAAATCAAACAAAAGAGAGAAAGCAAAATATTCAAGCAGTGTACTTATGAGTTCAGACTTCATTAGAGCAAAAGTGCTTGAATATACATACTGTCCACTGAAGCGATAACATCGTGAAGATCAGCAAATTTTCTAGTGTATAGCATTTTTTCTTGTGCCCCAGCAGGCGATAGCGTCAATACATTTGCCAGTATTGCTGCATTTATATGCGCTTATTTAACCCATCTTTGCCCAACCGGTAATTTCGCTTACCACTTCTTTAATCAAACATACAGTCTCACTTATTTCACATATATTCTTTATTGTGATTAAATATTGATTAATGGTCTGTTTGCAAAAAACAATTTGAGGAAAATGTTTCTAGATCCTCCCACTTAATTGTCAGGTGGGCTTACGTGAACGTCTACAAATTATCAAATTTTCAAAAAAAAAGATAAAATAATTTATAAACATTTTTTTTTTAATTCTTTATATTTATTCTATTATCACGAAATGGGTAATTTTTAGATCTCATAGAGAACAAAAATAAAGTCATCGTAGCAACTTTTAGATTTTTTTATTTATTTTGTTTTCAAGTTATTTTAACATATTTATCACTGGATCTACAGTAAGAGTACTCCAAAGGTAGTTTGCTGCAAAGTACACTAACTCGGAGCTTCGGAGGCGACAATCATTTTTTTTATTGATTACGGAGGCGACTTTTCACTGAAATATGCGTCTTGGATCTGAGAGAAGAGACGAAACACATTTTCCGGACAAATCGTCACATTACAAATGAAAACGAAATGTCAAAAGTGAAAGTGAAATGTAAAACCTTTAAAAATATTCATAGCATGATAAGCAAAAACTGGCAAGTTACGGTAGCGACACTCTTTTTTTCTTACCGTTTTTACGAACTCTTTTCGTGTGGTTATGAGATTTGACTGTTTTAATATCTGCGATGCCCACCCGATTTTGTAGTATTATGTTCTGACACTTGTTCCTTGCAATTATTAGCTCACAAAAATCGTTTATCGTCTTGTTTATTCAGGATATATCACATACATATGTATACATAGAAAAATCGAAGGACAAGTTTCAAATCTGTAGCGCGGGAGTGGGAGGACTTTTTTAAACTTACACTTCGCGCAATTAGGTGCGCGAGCATACTACTACTATTTTAGAAATTCCGCGCGCGAAATTTCGAACGAGGGGTCGCGTGAGCAGACCGTTAGTGTATTGAAATGGGAAATGGACAGGTTACAGAGGCGACATATCTGTCGATTCTCGCCCTATACCTTTTTATTAGAGCAATTAAATATCAGGTTGTTGTTCGGCAACACTGTAAGTGGTGACAGTTCTTTTCGCGAATAAAATTTTGTAATTTTAATTTCGGTAATTAATATAAAGTATAAAGCGCGTTTTACGCAACTTATCGTCCGCGGAGACTCTGCGGTTGTCAAATTAGCTGAAAGTTAGCTGATTCTGTTGTGCTAAAATAGCAAAAAAGCAGGTAATTTCCTCTTTCAATATACAACAACAAATTGAGTAGAATATTGCGAGTTGGCGTTCCGTCAAAAGCAGCTGGCAGTCTGTGGAATAAAAGCTTCAGGCAAAGCCAGGGAAACCAATATTTTCTTGAAAGACCCTAAAAGTCGGCAACAAATTGTGTGGATAACAGTAGTGGCTAATAAAAAAGTAGTGGAACTATAAAATTCTTATTACTTTGTATTACATACAATAAAATAAAATCATTATTATTATTATATAATGACTTTGGGCCGCTTCCCTCCATCCGGAGGGACCGAAGGACCACTGCCACAGAAACAACAACAGTTGCTACAACATCAACAGCTCCCACGACAATAACAGATTTTACAACAACAACAACAGTAATCGCAACAGCTATAAGAACAGCAGCAACAGAAAAGGGAAGAAGCTGGAAAAATTAATGTCTCGGCATTACGACCAACTTCTACCGGCGCTATACCTAAAGCACGAGAAACCTAAGAAAATAAAAAAGTTCAAACAGGAAAAGATCGTTATATAACTTTGAACTCAAAGAGAAAGCTCAGACCTGAAAAAGGGAATACAGGAATGTCAAAGTTAAACAAAACTAACAAATTAACAACACCTTCTAATATTTTATCTAGCAATCGATTTGCAGCGTTAAGCGAACTTAACGAAAACAAGGCTAGTGAACCACCCAAAACTTTTAAACCGCCTCCAATTTATTTGCGTGAGCGAAGTTCAAATGCTTTGGTAACAAAGCTAACACAGCTTATTGGGAAGGAAACCTTTTTCATTGTCCCCTTAACTAGAGGTAATCTTCATGAAACGAAGATTCAAGTTAAAAGTGAGGAATATTTCCGCATTGTTGCAAAAAATTTTAACGACAGTAAAAAATCTTATTATACATACCAGCTTAAAAGCAGCAAAGGTATTACCGTTGTTATTAAGGGAGTTGAATCCACTGTTGACCCTGCTGAAATCAAAGAAGCTTTGGAGCTGAAAAATTTCAGCACTAAAGCAGAAATAAATATAGTTAACAAGGATAAGATTCCCCAACCTATGTTTAAGGTTGACCTTCATCCTGATTCAACTAAATTAAAAAAGAATGAGGTTCACCCTATTTATAAACTAGTATTCTTGCTTCACCGTCGTGTGGTAGTAGAGGAACCCTGTAACGGCAGAGTGTAATCTGATGTACACTGGCATTGGAATTTCGAGAGTCATACCAGAAATGTCAGAATGTCGGAATGACATTTCTGGTCTGTCATGCGAAATTTGCGTACGTGCGTTCGATTCAATGAAAAATGGCTGAACACCGCGTCATTTCGCAATTTCGGTAGCCATTTTTCGATGATTCGAGAGAACGCGTGAGTTTGGTTTTAGCAGTCGAACGTTGCGGTCGTGGATTTTCTTTTTACATAAGTCGCGTTTTTTTTCAACAACTTCGTCATTAAAAATTCGTGCAATGTAAATTAAATAAATTACAAATAGCAAAAGCGACTAAACGTGTAAAAATTTAAAAAGAAAAAAACGCAGCGTCCGTATTTTTGTTACGTATTGCAAATTATTTTCAAAGATTTGTTAGCAGAAAAAAACTAAACAAGCGTTTATCCGCGGAAACAGTGGTGGTGGAGCGCTGGCGCTTCACACGGCAACGTAAAAGAAGTTGCATTTCAATGGAGGGAAAAATTGTATACTTTGAAAATTAAAATTAAATAAAACCTAAGTCATCGACGGCAGCTCGCGAAAAGTTGGGTGATGAAGCGCTAGCGCTCCACCACAAACCACATAGAAAAAAAAAAAAACCAGATACAGAAAGGTTATAAAGAAAAACTGAATAGACAGTGAAAAACAAAAATAGAAAGATTAATGAATGACCGAAAGAGAAAATTTTGAAAAAAAAAGAAAGAGTGAAATATATAGAAAATAGAAATACTGCATAAGACAGTGAGAAAAATTGAAAAGAAAAATTAAAATTGCAATTAACGTTAAAATAATGCTTTAAATACAAATACAATATTTGAGTTCTCTCGAATCATAAACGATCGATCGATGTTTTATTAAAACTATAAACTACATTTGAAAGAAAAATAATGAATAAAATATAAGAATGCGATATGCTGATGAAATCATAAATGTAATCGCAATTGCATAAAAACAATAACAACACAAACAACAGCTACAACATAAATTACAAAACCAGCTAAGACGACAACATTTCCCTGATCAAGACACATCACACGCGTGAGCTAACAAGATTTCATTTTCATATGTTTATTTTTTCTTTTTTTTTCTGATTATTATTATTATTAAAAAATTAAATATGATTATTTAAAAATAAAAAACCTAAAAATGTTTAAAACTTATAAAGGTTTTGCGCTTTGGCAAAACAAAACCCAAATAAATATGTAAAGAAAAATATAAAAAAAAAAGTAGATTTATAGAAATATATGCGGAATACATATAATTTATTTTTGGCCTGAATAAATTTTGTATTTTTTTTTTCAAATTTAATAGTCCATGAAAAAAAAAATAGATTTAAGAAAAATGAAAAAATGAGAGAAATTTGAAACGATAAACTTAAGATTTATGTAATAAATTTGTTTTTGTATAAACGAAAAATGGAAAAAAAAAGAACTAAGAACAAATATTCGTTTTTTTTATAAAAATGCAAAAAAAGAAATAAAAACATAAAAGAAATGATTTAAAATTTGAAGAAAAAAAAAAGAAAAAAAAAATATAAATTTCTTTTTATTTAAAAGAAGTTGTATAGGATAATGGCAGTGTAAAAAGGTAGCACCAGCTCCCTATGTAGAACCAAAAAACCAGAGTAGGGTGGACCGAAAAATTTCCCCATAGGTCCACAAGGTAGGGTGGGTGATAGACGGGGCCGAGCATAACACCAAGCTCGAGGGTTCAGCCCGAGGAAAAATTATTAGGGAGGCACATTTTTTTTTGATGACTTTTTTTTTGTTTGTAGTAATTTTGGAAAGATTTTTGAAGTTTCAGAGCCCAGCAACTTAAGCACGAGAAAATTATATTTGTAAGGTGCAGGCACACCATGAGCAGCAGCTACCCACCCCAACATCCCGAACTGCTGGCATCGGCAAACTAGCTCGTGCTGCCGCTGGTCATGTTGTCCGCGTTCCAAGCACCAGTCGCTTGCGCGATTACAAATTTTGGCGCCCAACGTGGGGCCGTTTGAAGTTGAAACCAGTCGCTTGCGCGATTACAAATTTTGGCGCCCAACGTGGGGCCGTTTGAGGTTGAAGGTTAAAAGAAAACTGTAAATCAGTGGACATTTATGTCACTTAATAATCTTTTTAGTATTTTGCCTTCGATTTCACTCGGTTCCATCCGATTTACCCTCGCTGTGCTCTGGATTTTTGAAAATTTTTTATTTAACCAAACCTGTTACAGGAAAATTTTTGTTTTTGTCTTCATTTGAATTTTAAATTCAAGAATCTAATACTCAAAGCCTGAAGCTGGATTTATCAGTCCGGGAGGATTCCGTTCTGATCCGCTCAGACGCTTTTGACTCTATTTATTCCTTTTTGTGAAAATTACCCTGTAATAGAAGACTAAAATTTTTTTTTCTTTTTTTTATAATTTTTTTTGAATAAAGTAAATTTCAGTAATTTCTTACATTTTTGATATTTTGATTCACTCTTTTAGCGTGAATGCGAATTGCGGCTGCAAGTCAAGGTAAACTGCTGGATTTTGCGATTAAGTTGCAATTCACTGCGCTTTTCGACCGCTTTACTGAGACTTGGATGGGTTGTAATTCAATTTCATGGTTGAAACGAGATTTAAATTTTATAGATTCAGATTCTTCCTCCCTAAATTTTTCTTCGTGGCTGACCAAACAATTTAATAATAATTTGAATAGTTCTACATAGGACCAAGCTGTCATTGATAATTAAACTTCTGATAAAAATTTTTTTTTCTTTTAAGAAAAACAAAAATTTAACAAATTAAATTTGAGAATTTTTTTTTGTAAGTAAAGAATAAAACTTAGCAAGTAAATTTTTTTTTGAATTTGAAAATTTCTCTTAAAGAATTTCTAAAAATTTATAAATCTAAAAATTTTATAAAGCGAATATTTAACATTTTGGAATTTTTTTTTTGCATAATGTAGCTATGCTAAAAATTAAAAAACGATATAATTAATTAGAATTTGATATTTGGTAAATTAGTGGTAATTCATAAATTTAACTTTCGGCCATTTTTTTTTATTACAAAATTTTAACTTTCGGTTGTTCGATACCTTTTATCTCGGTCGCGGATTCGGTTTTTGAGTTACGTGAAAAATGCCTCTGCATCGTAGTAATGAGAATTTGTCCATTCTGGGTGAAATCCCTGACAATCCCTGTGTGGTGTGCAAGCAACAAATGCTAGATGGCGAAAATTTTAGTATAACTCCCTGCTTCCACATTTTCCATACGGAATGCATTTCCAATTGGTTGCAGGAGACTCGCAACTGCCCTTTCTGTCAGGCGTTGTGCAGTACTAAAAAAGTTAAGCCATACAAGCCCATTCCTAATTTGGGATTGGAGTCCTTTACCATAACACCAGCTACTACCCACACAGGTACGATCACTAAAAATAGTCGGCCCGTAACCCGAAGTTACAAAAACTTAATGGATCAAAATATTTCAGTGACACCTGCACATAATCTCAACATGTCAGGAGTGCATCCATTATCCACAGACTTGTCCAATCACGCAAGTGCGCAAACTAATGTTTCTCAGTTTTCAGACGCACAGTTGCAAAAGTTGATTGACGAAGCTGTGAAAGCTCAACTGGCTAAAATGAATTTAAACGCCGTCAGTAATGCACCTCTTGATCTGAATCGAGATCCAAATCCACCTGTGACTTTTGGTCGTTCTTCTGACATACACCAGGCTCCTAGAAATGTGATCAACAATTCTCCATTTTCACTTGGACTTCCTCCATATAACCCTCAGCTTCCTCCTCCACCCGTTTTCCATCAAAACCATCACCAACAAGCAACCCACAGCAATTTTGCTCAAGGCACTTCAACTCTCCATAGGTCAGTTCCACCTTTTATGGCTTCAGAGAAAGTCTCAAATCTTATTTCCAATTGGAAAGTCACTTTTAGTGGAAAAGAAGACGCTTTGTCCGTCGATAAATTTATATACCGAGTACATTCTCTGACCGTTCAAAGTTTGCGAGGTGATTTTGACGCCTTGTGCAATCATGCACACATTTTGTTTGCTGGGAAAGCGTTGGAGTGGTTTTGGCGCTATCACCGTAGTGTGACTCAAATAGATTGGGAAACTCTGTGCACAGAACTTCGTGGTCAATTTCGAGATCGGAGAACAGATTTAGACATAATGGATTTGATTCGTCAAAGGAAACAAAAATATGATGAAAAATTCGATGAATTTTATGAATCTGTTCTTCAGCTCTGCGATAAATTGCAACGTCCTCTTGAACCAGCAACTTTGTTGGAAATCGTTCAACGAAACTTACGTCTTGACGTTAGACGCAGTCTTCTCTATGTCTCTATCGAAAATATTAGACAGCTTCGAACATTTGTTCAAAAACGCGAGTTGTTGGATGAAGAGTACGGCAGGTCGACCAGAAACTTCCAAGCTGCACGCAACGTATCGGAAGTAAACGTTAACACAGAAGATCTCCCGAATAACCATTTTTTAGAGTTGCCAACCGCACCACCACCACCTTAAAAAGTGATGCGGCATGCCAAACCACAACAGTTATTTTGAAAACAGTTAATCCTACTTTGCAATTTGAAAATAAACCTGAAAGTAAACCACCCTCTACAGTTTTACCTATTCGACATTTTAAACCTCTGCACATTCGTTGGCAGGAATATAAAGCCGCCCGTAAGCGAATTTTTTCTGATGACGTCATTGCTTCACCGGAGTCAACGCATAAGAAACGTTCTACTTTAAGATTGAGAAAATTTTGGAAAAATTTAAATGCGAAGAAAAAATTTATTTGTTCTTCAGTGGTTTCTGATAAACCTAAGGATGATTTACGTCCCTATGCTCAAATTTTAATTTTTAAAGAAAAAATTGAAGGACTAGTCGATACTGGTGCCTCTGTCAGTTGTTTAGCCAACAATCTAGCTAAAAGGTTTTTAGAAGATAACCAACACCCTTGGCACAAAGTCAAGACTAACCTTGAAACTGCAGATGGAACAAATCATTTTGCATTGGGTTTCGTTGAAACTTTTATTACTTTTAGAGGAATAACCAAACCTCTCAAATTTCTGATAATTCCAACTCTTTCTCAAGACTTATATTTGGGCGTTGATTTTGTGAAGACTTTCGGTTTGGCAAGTGATCTTTTTCATGAGGATATTCCGATTTCTGTTAATTTGAACATTGCGGAGTTGGACTCCAATCATCATGTATTAAATGCTCGACAGCAAGCAAATTTAAATGCAACCATTTTATTAATTCCTTCTTTTTCTGAAAAAGGGTTAGGCCGAACAAATTTTATAAGCCACGTCATTGATGTAGGTCAAGCGAAGCCTATAAAACAAAGGCATTTTTCTGTTTCACCAGGCGTTGAAAAACTTCTTTTTGCGGAGATCGATAGAATGCTTTCTCTTGGCGTTATCGAAGAATCTCAAAGCGCATGGTCATCTCCTGTTGCACTAATCGTTAAACCGAGTAAAGTTCGTATGTGTCTCGATGCACGAAAAGTCAATGAGGTCACAGTGAAGGATGCTTATCCTTTGCCGCTCATCGACGGAATTCTCAGCAGGCTCCCGAAGGCACAGTTTATTTCAAGCTTAGACCTGAAGGATGCCTTCTGGCAAATTCCGTTGGATGAAGCGTCAAGGGATAAGACAGCCTTCACTGTCCCCAACCGACCTCTATACCAATTTGTTACAATGCCATTTGGTTTATGTAATGCGCCGCAGACCATGACCCGTCTCATGGACAAGGTAATCCCTGCCCATTTGCGAACTAAAGTATTTGTATACTTAGACGATTTGTTGTTAATAACCGAAACTTTCGATGACCATATTTCGCTTCTGCAAGAAGTAGCATTTTGCATTAAACGTGCTGGCCTTACAATTAATATAGAGAAAAGCAAATTTTTACTCAAACAAATTCACTACCTTGGTCATGTCATTGGACATGGAACAATAAGTACCGATCCGGACAAGGTAAAAGCGATAAAAGAATTTCCTCGTCCAAAAACAGTTAGACAACTTCGTCGCTTTCTAGGTGTCTGTGGATGGTACCGAAGGTTTGTGCAAAATTATGCTTCAATTTCTACCCCTTTGACAAATATGTTACAAAAGGCTCGTAAATTTGTTTGGACCGAAGACGCAATTGCTGCTTTCGACTCCCTCAAAAATAGTTTAAGTAGTGCACCTGTGCTACATAGTCCTGATTTTTCTCGTCCATTTTCTATTCAATGTGACGCTAGTCAATTTGGCGTTGGAGCGGTTTTGGCACAACGTACCGATGAAGGTGATGAAGTTCCCATTGCATACATGTCCCATAAGTTCAACCAAGCGCAAAGAAACTATACTGTTTCCGAACAAGAATGTCTTGCGGCGGTTATGGCCATAAAAAAATTTCGAGCTTATGTCGAAAGACATGAATTCGAAGTTATAACCGATCATGCTTCGTTAAAATGGCTCATGAGCCAAACCGATTTGCATGGCAGACTTGCGCGCTGGGCACTGAAGTTGCAGGGCTTCAAATTTACCATTCTTCATCGGAAAGGCAGCCAAAACGTGGTTCCTGATACTTTATCGAGAACTTATTCTCAGGAAAGCCTCCACATTTCGTCTCTGACTGCGTCAGAAACAGACCTATTTTTCGAAATTGATTTTAATTCGGAATTTTTTAAAACCGAATTTTATTTAAAGATGATTGAGGAATTTCAGAAAGAACCAAGTAAGCAACCAGATATACAAGTTATAGATGGGATAATTTATAAGCGTTGCGAATTTGCTAGCGGTGATCCGATTCAGGAAGAGCAATCATGGAAGGTATGGGTTCCTTTGGAAATGAGACAAGATCTCATTCTAAGAGCACATGATCATCCGATGAGTTCTCATGGTGGAATTGGGAAAACGTTAACCAAACTTAAAACCTTTTATTTCTGGCCACGTATGTCTAAACAAGTGCGAGATCACGTTCTATCGTGTGAAACTTGCAAGCAAACCAAAGCCCCAAATCACATACTTCGTCCTCCTATGGGTAAGCAGGCTACGTCTGTCCGAATTTTTCAAAAACTCTACGTAGACCTTCTTGGACCTTATCCAAGATCACGATCAGGAAACATGGGCATGGTGATTGTTCTCGACCATCTTTCCAAATTTCATTTCTTAGAGCCAATCAGGAGTTTCACTGCCAACAAGATTGTTGATTTTCTTGAAAAGCGAATTTTTGCCATTTTTGGTGTTCCTGAAGTCATCACCTCTGACAATGGTGTTCAATTCAGATCTAAACTTTTCAAAGACCTTTTAAAGAAATATGGTGTGACGCATAATTATACTGCCAACTATTCCCCGCAATCTAATGCCGTTGAACGAGTCAATCGTTCAGTCATTGCTGCTGTTAGAGCCTACATTAACCCAAATCAGAAAGATTGGGATGAAAAATTATATGCTATAAGCGTTGCTCTCAGAAGCTCAGTGCACTCGTCCTGTGGTTTTTCTCCATATTTTGTTGTCTTCGGTCAAAATATGATCTGCCACGCAATGTCTTTTGAAGTTTTGCGAAAACTAAAACTTATTGAAGATCCGACCGCTGACATCAGACACGAGGAGAAAACTGAGTTGATTCGCGAAAGTGTGCGAGAGAATTTGAAAAAGGCCTATGATACAAATGCTAAAAATTATAATATGCGTTCACGGCCAGTTCGTTTCGAAATCGGTCAAATTGTGTATCGTAGGAGTTTTGCTCAAAGCAAAGCTTCCGATCACTTTAATGCAAAATTGGCAAATGTTTTCGAGAAGGCTCAGGTGATTAAGAGAATGGGTACGGCTTATTATGAGCTAGCAGACATGAACAATAAACGACTTGGTATATTTCACGCGAAGGATATTAGAAAGTAGTGCCTTCAGTTTTTGTAACCAACCACAGCAGATTTCGAAAAACTGTTTTGTAACGGCAGAGTGTAATCTGATGTACACTGGCATTGGAATTTCGAGAGTCATACCAGAAATGTCAGAATGTCGGAATGACATTTCTGGTCTGTCATGCGAAATTTGCGTACGTGCGTTCGATTCAATGAAAAATGGCTGAACACCGCGTCATTTCGCAATTTCGGTAGCCATTTTTCGATGATTCGAGAGAACGCGTGAGTTTGGTTTTAGCAGTCGAACGTTGCGGTCGTGGATTTTCTTTTTACATAAGTCGCGTTTTTTTTCAACAACTTCGTCATTAAAAATTCGTGCAATGTAAATTAAATAAATTACAAATAGCAAAAGCGACTAAACGTGTAAAAATTTAAAAAGAAAAAAACGCAGCGTCCGTATTTTTGTTACGTATTGCAAATTATTTTCAAAGATTTGTTAGCAGAAAAAAACTAAACAAGCGTTTATCCGCGGAAACAGTGGTGGTGGAGCGCTGGCGCTTCACACGGCAACGTAAAAGAAGTTGCATTTCAATGGAGGGAAAAATTGTATACTTTGAAAATTAAAATTAAATAAAACCTAAGTCATCGACGGCAGCTCGCGAAAAGTTGGGTGATGAAGCGCTAGCGCTCCACCACAAACCACATAGAAAAAAAAAAAAAACCAGATACAGAAAGGTTATAAAGAAAAACTGAATAGACAGTGAAAAACAAAAATAGAAAGATTAATGAATGACCGAAAGAGAAAATTTTGAAAAAAAAAGAAAGAGTGAAATATATAGAAAATAGAAATACTGCATAAGACAGTGAGAAAAATTGAAAAGAAAAATTAAAATTGCAATTAACGTTAAAATAATGCTTTAAATACAAATACAATATTTGAGTTCTCTCGAATCATAAACGATCGATCGATGTTTTATTAAAACTATAAACTACATTTGAAAGAAAAATAATGAATAAAATATAAGAATGCGATATGCTGATGAAATCATAAATGTAATCGCAATTGCATAAAAACAATAACAACACAAACAACAGCTACAACATAAATTACAAAACCAGCTAAGACGACAACATTTCCCTGATCAAGACACATCACACGCGTGAGCTAACAAGATTTCATTTTCATATGTTTATTTTTTCTTTTTTTTTCTGATTATTATTATTATTAAAAAATTAAATATGATTATTTAAAAATAAAAAACCTAAAAATGTTTAAAACTTATAAAGGTTTTGCGCTTTGGCAAAACAAAACCCAAATAAATATGTAAAGAAAAATATAAAAAAAAAAGTAGATTTATAGAAATATATGCGGAATACATATAATTTATTTTTGGCCTGAATAAATTTTGTATTTTTTTTTTCAAATTTAATAGTCCATGAAAAAAAAAATAGATTTAAGAAAAATGAAAAAATGAGAGAAATTTGAAACGATAAACTTAAGATTTATGTAATAAATTTGTTTTTGTATAAACGAAAAATGGAAAAAAAAAGAACTAAGAACAAATATTCGTTTTTTTTATAAAAATGCAAAAAAAGAAATAAAAACATAAAAGAAATGATTTAAAATTTGAAGAAAAAAAAAAGAAAAAAAAAATATAAATTTCTTTTTATTTAAAAGAAGTTGTATAGGATAATGGCAGTGTAAAAAGGTAGCACCAGCTCCCTATGTAGAACCAAAAAACCAGAGTAGGGTGGACCGAAAAATTTCCCCATAGGTCCACAAGGTAGGGTGGGTGATAGACGGGGCCGAGCATAACACCAAGCTCGAGGGTTCAGCCCGAGGAAAAATTATTAGGGAGGCACATTTTTTTTTGATGACTTTTTTTTTGTTTGTAGTAATTTTGGAAAGATTTTTGAAGTTTCAGAGCCCAGCAACTTAAGCACGAGAAAATTATATTTGTAAGGTGCAGGCACACCATGAGCAGCAGCTACCCACCCCAACATCCCGAACTGCTGGCATCGGCAAACTAGCTCGTGCTGCCGCTGGTCATGTTGTCCGCGTTCCAAGCACCAGTCGCTTGCGCGATTACAACCCCATAAACGTAACGGTCCGGTACAGTGTACTAACTGCCAAGAGTATGGGCACACAAAAGCTTACTGTACCCTCCAACCTGTATGTGTTGCTTGTGGAGAACTTCACCACATTTCTAAATGCATTGACAAGTTGAAAAAAGATATTAATTTAAAAAAGTGCGCTAACTGTCAAGGGGATCACACTGCTAACTACAGGGGTTGTCCAATTTATAAAGAGCTCAAAGCTAAGATCTCTGAAAAAATCCCCAACCCAAATCAAAATATATTTGCAACCCATAACTTTGTCCAGCAGCAAAGCAAAGCATATTCAGTAAATCCAACTATTTCAAGTGCGCTCAAATCAGGAGCAACAAATTCTCAACAAAGTAGTATGGAAAAACAAATCACAAGCTTAACTCAAACCTTGAATCAATTTATGATTTCAATGCAATCAACTCTACAAGATCTAGTCAAAACGCAAAACCAATTACTTCAAATTTTGATAGCGCAAAAATAAATAAGCTAAAAATTTGTGTTTGGAATGCAAACGACATCAGCCAAATAGGTTAATAGGATCACAAATGAAATTAGAAAGGCTTATGAGCGCAGTGAATACTGCACAGCAATATTTCTCGATGTCGCATAGGCGTTCGATTAAGTATGGCACGAAGGCCTTATCAATAAAATTAAACACTTATTGCCTCTCAATGTTCACAAAACTTTTACTTCTTACCTCGAAAGCAGGCTCTTTAAAACAAAACACAGAGATTTTATTTCAACTCACTTCAATATAAGAGCAGGTGTCCCTCAAGGTAGCGTATTAGGATCGTTTCTATATGTATTGTATACTTCAGACTTACCAATTAATGCTAAAACGACCATCTCAACATTCGCAGATGGTACTGCAGTTTTAAGTTGTAACCGTTGCCCATTAGAAGCTTCTCGAAAGATCCAAATTCATTTCAAATCAATAGAAGAATGGTTGTCGATGTGGCGCATAAAAATAAATGAGCAAAAATGTAAGCGAGTTACTATTACACTTAGGCGTGGTGAATGCCCTCCAATTGTTCTAAATAATACTTCAGTCTCAAAAAGTGAAATTGTAACATATCTAGGTATTCAATTAGATCGACGACTAACATGGCGTAGGCATATTGAAGCCAAAATAACTCAGTTAAAGTTAAAAACCTCCAGTTTTCACTGGCTAATTAATCATCGTTCCCCTTTGAAGCTTGAATATAAAATCCTTTTATACAAAACAATAATTAAGCTCTTCAAATATAGAACTAATACAAAGGGCTCAGTCCAAAATATTAAGAATAATTACAGCTGTACCATGGTACATAAGGAATGAAAATGTTCACCGAGATCTATGCATCCCATTGGTAAAAGATGAAATAAATAAAAATAAACAAACTTACGCCATATGGTTGATGTATCATCCTAACCCATTGGCTCGTAATTTAATAAACATAGAGAATCACTCCTTCCTAACCCATTAGCTCGGAATTTAATAAACATAGAGAATCACTCCTGACTGAAAAGAAAGGATTGTACTGCTATGGAAGTTGTGCATACTGCACAGCACCGAACCGAACTTATCAGCTCTAATGTCATCGTGCAATCATCGTGAAGCAGATGAGGACTCTGTACCGGGACCTAGTTCGTCTCGGGCATAGTCCTCTAATACAATCCGACCTCGACAACTCATCGCAGCCAGCTCCTCTTCCAATGAGGACGCGTGAACGAGACCTAGTTCGTCTCGGCTACCACCCCAAGAATGCCCTGGAAGCTCTTAGTACCCCCAACGTGGTCATCGCAGCCAGCTCCTCTTCCGATGAGGACGCGTGAACGAGACCTAGTTCGTCTCAGCCGCTGTCCGATGAATTGGAGAGTGCAGCAACAAGAGACCTAGTTCGTCTCGGCTACCACCACTATACAAAAAGTATAAGTCTCTGCTAACTTTTTGTTTCTCGAGACGAGTTCATTAATAAACTATAAATTAATTATACATAATATTAATCTATAATAATGTTAATTAGTATGAAATTTTAAAACTTATTGTTAGTCTCTAAAGAGAAGATTCAATAAAAAAGAAAAGAAGTTAAAAAAAATTGAATATCGATGCGTATGATGGAAAATAAATTACCTCACCTTGAGAATAATTTGCGAAGAAAAAAAAATTGTTGAGCCTTTGCATCTGACCAAACTATACACAGATATCCATTACACCCATTTCGTGATAATAGCTTATATCATTCTGAATGCCCTTGATGCAAGCTTTGAAATATATATCTATATGATAGTACAGGTAGCTCCATGCGTGATCCATACGGATGAAAAGTCAGTTGGTAAGTTTACTTACCAGTAGGCCGATATATTAAGTCATTTCGTAGGATGCGAACTGTCAACATGCCATGAATTGACAAATAAACGAACTTTTTACGCATAGAAAAAAGTCTGCCTAAGGTGCCAAGATATAGCCCTTCAGGTTTTTTAGTTGTATTGAGTTGCCACACCCTGTTGTCAAACCACGCCCTCATTTTTCATGTGGCTGAAAATGCAAACAAGATGCATCCGATTGGACGTAAGAAAGTTCTCCCAAAACTTCAGCATCCTAGATCAAACCTATTGAGAAAAATTTTGAAACCTGATGCCATAACATAGACAAAAAAAAGAAATAAAATCTATGAAATTTTTAAAATAACATAAAGGTGCCACGCTCATATATATTGTGTTTTTATATAAATTATGCAAAGTATTTCGTCATAAAAATCAATTTGAATAAAAATACTCTAAGTCTAAAATTTAATACACTGTGGTTCATCAGGATAGAACCAACTGAATTTTAAGCAAAAAATCGCTATAAATTGTGAATGCAGAAGCAATAAATATTCCAACTTTTCAGAAATATAATATTACTTGTAATGTACTACTTAAAGATAAAAAATCAAGTCCCAATGTATTATAACGGTACTTTTCTTTAAATGTTTATAATGATGTGTGAAATTCTTCTTTTTTCTTGGTTCATCAGGATAGAACCGCTTTTTAATTGCTCTATAAATTAAACAAAAATGAATTGTTTGTATTAAATATTTTTTTTTATTGTAATTGTTTTATCTGAATATTTATTTAAAAATGTGTACTTTTACCGTTATTTGCAATAACTTCATAAATTCTGTATTTCATTGACTCGTATAGAGATTTTAAGTAATCAAGAGAAACATCGGTCCATGCTGCTTTTATTCCATCAATAAGCTCATCCTTAGTTTCGTACTGTATTCCTCCTTCGTAGACCTTACGGATTAGCCCACCTCAAACATTTACAATAATGTTAAGGTCGGATGAGAAGGGCGGCAAACTTAAGATTTCAAAATTTTGGCTAGAAATCGATGATTTCACTACACGTGCCGTGTGTATAGGTGCATTATCATGTTGATAAATCTACTCGAGTGGTACAGAAATATCATAAATCTTTGGAAAAACTAGTTCCAGAAGATTTTTGTAATGATCTCCCGGTCATTCGCGTACTTTGCACCATAACGCCGCCCTCTCTACTGTGATGAAGGGTCATACGCCATTCGCTTTTTTTGGTGCACTCGGTGTATTTGATACCATTGACATTTTGTTGATGAAACAAACACTGTACTCAAGGGATAATACTAGAATGTGTACATGTTTTGATATCAAAGCAACTAGCACTGCACTTGTTTTGTTCTCTATTTTGATCTCATTTTTCTTCATTCTCTATTGCAGAGATTCTTAAACTGTGGTCCGCGGACCCCTGGGGGTCCGCGAAGCCATTCCAGGGGTCCGCGACACAATTTTGACATCAAATAATTTTACATCATCGAACTTTTCGCTTTATTCAAATAACTCAATTATCAAAAATTATTTTTAAAAAAACAAAGTGTGCATTTACTTTTGTTCAAACCCGAGATGCCCAGCACCTAACTCATGCCACTCTTTCCACTCTTTTAAAACATCATCAATTTTTGTAAATTTCAGTTTGAATCTACAAGGTGCAGCTTCATATAAATTTAAAGTTTTTATCTTCAACTCTAAATTTATGTGAAGCTGAAGCGACTACAAAAAAAAAATGGAATTATGGTCAAAACGCATTCAAAAGTGTGTGTATGAATCTTTTCCAACACTCAGCGATTTTATAGAATTTCCTTATAGAGAACTCAATAATGAAACTCGGCTGCTTTTTGTCGAACATTTAATGGCTCTAAAAATCAGCTTCCAAAAGTATTTTCCCTGTCCTGCTTCTGTTAACGATGGGATCAGGGATCCATTTAACACAGATGTTAGTCGACATTAGAGCAAGATATGCGCGTGGATATCTCTTGCGATACGTCTTTGAAACTAAAGTTCAATAAAATTGAGCTAACTAACTTTTGGTTACTCTTAAAATCCGATTACCCTGCAGTTGCAAATAATGCCCTCCAAAACTTGTTTCCGTTTTGTATAACGTATTTGTGTGAAAAGGCTTTTTTGGTAATATTATACATAAAATCATAGTATAGAAACAAGTTTAATGTAGAAGCAAACCTGAGGATAAAACTTAAGTATATAGAGTCCGACATTTGGTTTCAAGAAAACAACATCATCCATCTGATTAAGTAAAAACTTCCACAGAAGAAAATATAACAAATTTCGCTTATAAGATAACATAAAGTTACCAAAAAAATAATTTTTATTATAAGCTTTGTTATTAATATATTCTTTATTAAAAAAGATTTGAAAAAAAAACAATTTTTTTTCTTAGCTTTATTTTGACCAAGAAATATTTGTCTGAGTTTAATTTACATACATACTTTGACTTGTAACTTTTTTAATTCCTTTACATTTCCACAATTTTTATTCATTTTGTGTTTTAATTACATGAAAATCCTAATAAAAAATGTTTGCTCTTATAAACGAGTAAGTAGTGTCTGTAGGCTTGTCAACTTTAAGACCTTAGGAAACCGGACATAGTGTTGAAAATATCTTTAAAAACCGGAAAAATTAAAGCCAAAAAAAATTAATTCGTTCCCTAACCTCGTCAGATAACCGGACATTTTATGCTTGGTTGAGTTTGACAACCGGACCAAGCTCTCAAAAACCAGACTGTCCGGGTGAAAACCAAACGGTTGGCAAGCCTGAGTGTCTTTATCGTTATTGAGCCCAAAATTAAGCTTTAGAACGACGTCAAATGTCTAGGGTTGGGGTGGGGTCCGCAAAAAAAATTTAGCTCGATAAGGGGTCCTCGGACTACATAAGTTTAAGAACCCCTGCTCTATTGCATGCATATTTCAATCAATCAGTTTTCATTGACTGTAGACCTGAGGTTCTCAAAGTTTTTTTTGTTACGCCTCCCTGAAAATGTCCACGACACTCTCGGCTCAAACAAGAGGAAGCTTGTGGGTTCGCCAGGTATTTTTAATGAGTTCATAAATCAACCTTTACCAGCTTCCTCCTCCACACACTTTGAAAAGCACTGCTGTAGACGAAGAAGGGAATGTATTTGTGCAGAGCTTTAGTAGATACACAAATATGTATTCTAATGGTATTTATATAATATGATTTGGTTTTTTATTCCCACAGGTACGGTATTACCGAGTGACTGGATCAACACTTACTTTTCCTAAATTGAATGTTCTCATCCTTATACTCTTTATTGGATGTGTTTTGTTATCAATAATTTTTTTGTACGCTTTAAGTAGAATGTTAGATGGTAAGATCACAACTTGTTTATTATATTGCACATTAATATAGAGCTTATCCACATTTTAGGATTCCTTTTATGGCATACGACTGCGTATTTTCACATTATAACAATGATAAATATGAATGCAGCTTTATTTTACATTAATTCTCGTGCAATAAAAGGAGCTTCAAACAGCCTTTCTAAAAGCTTTCAAGAAGTACGTAAGTAGATGTAAAACAAAAATAAGCTACGCAGGTATGTAACATAACTAAAACGCTTCAAAATTTTCAATAAGAAAACAGAAAAAAAAACAGCTGATCATAATTGTGGATTGAACCAATCTCACCAAGGTCCGTTTTTAGAAAAAAAAACATGTGTGCAGTTCACACGCGGTAGAAGTGACACTGTGAAAGAATTAGATGAAAAATTATAAAAGTTGACGGGATCTAGAATAGGTACAACAAGGCTTTGGTAAATAATCAGAGAATTACAGTATAATCTCGATAAAATCAACTCCAATAAAAGCAACTTTCCAATAAACACCACCTATTCAAAGCTACCACGTGTTACTCTATAAAAGCAACTTTTGGTTGCAATTATAGAGCTTACAAATTTTTTGAGCATTTTTCGAAGAATTTTGGCAAATTTTTTGAACTTTAGAAGTTGAAAGTAATCTAAGTAGCCATGCATTTCCAGGAACTCTGTGCAATGATTGTATACAGCGTAGTTGTTTCTTGTGATTTTATTCTGTATTGTGATTTGTGTTGAATTGATTTCTTATTTCTTATGTATTTTATTTATTTTTTGTTATAAAATTATCTCTTATGAATTCCTGCATATTGTTTTTCAATAAAATATGAATATACTATGCAAAATGTTACATAGTTTTGATTTTTTAAATCTGTCCAGTAATTGCAACTTTTCGATGTTTGCAACAACCCCTGGGACATTTTGGTTGCTTTTATCGAGATTCCACTGTACTTGAAAAAAGTTAAGAAATAGCAAATCTTTCCATGCTTATGCCTCAGCTTTTGCTTAACCAAACTCGAAGCCGATAGTTTTAGTGCACTTAGCTCGATGAGTACTTTAATTTGATATATCATTTACTGCTGTAGATATTCTAGATGCCGTCAATTTTGTAATTTTAATAAATATTTTCGTCGCATTCTACCGCAGTTCAGTTTTCTTAAGGGTTTTTTTTTTGTTCTATTTAATTTCGTCTATTTTGTTTTTTCTTTGCATTTATGTAAGACCACGCAATAAACATAAAATAAGCTTATGCGACGGCATTTGATTCAAAGCTCTTTGAACGCACTAAGTGTGTCAACGTAATTTTCCTCATTATAGCAAGGCTTTGGTAATTTATCAGTGCATTGCTTGACAAAATTGAAAAAATAGAAAGACTTTCCACGCTTATATCTTAGCTTTTGGTTATTGCTGTAGCTATTCCAGATCCTAATTAAAAAAGCGTTTCCTGTATTAATTTTGTGAAAAATTTTGTAAAGAGTTTTAAATAAATTAAAAATAAAATATTTGGCAACTTCGCGCGTTAGTGAATTTTGTCTGCTAACTGTTATTTTCATCATCTGTGCAAATACATAAACCATGTCTCTAAACGACACTGGATGGCAAACAGTGAACAGTAAGAGAAAAGCAACTCCAAGCTCTCCCCCAACATGCTCTAAAAAACTTTTCAAAATGGATAATGGATACTGACCTCAGCAACGAAAACCGGGTTACCCTACTGACTGATGATGAAAATGACAACAATAATAACAATAACAACAACAACAATATGACCATTGATAATGAAAATAATGAAGAATCTACCAATGTAGCAGCAACCAGACCACCACCACTAATAATACCAAATGTGTAGACAAACGCCCACTCCCATTATTCTTCGTGGATATTGAACCAGCCAAGAACAACAAAAATATATATGACATCAGGTATCTTGTTAATGCTGTCGTTCACGTGGTACCACCAAAGGAAACTAATTCCATTGTGCAATGTCACAGATGTCAAGAATTTAGACACACGAAAAGGTACTGTAACAAATCTTACGCTTGCGTTAAATGTGGTTCCAATCACAAAACTATTGATTGCACCAAAGACAGAAATATTCACACATACACATTTGTTTGCATCTTATATTAACATCATATTTACTTATTAGCCGTGTTTTATTCGCTTTGGTTAAACCTAAAAGTGAATAAAACGTAAAAATTTAAACTTTTTTAATTTTGGTACTGACCACTAGGTGGCATGACAGTGTTCCGTTTTAAAATCAGAGCCGTTTTGATAACCGGCAAACTCATATGGTTGAACGGGGCCTAGCACGGTAAGGGGCCTCACGCATCATTACATATTTTTTTTTTTTTTCTAGCGTCGCAGACGCTTATACCACCGTTTTTCTTTCGTTTTCTGAGAATAGAAAAAAATCGACGATAGAAGATGAAGAACAAATCTATTTGACGTTATGTATATTAAAAAGGAAAAATGAAAGCAGAATCAAAGCAGCGATTAATGACTGTTGTTTCATCTTTGTTTTTGTTTTTATTATCTGACTTTATTTTAATATTTGGGCTCTGCACATACCGCATGCATAAAGCCCCGCGTGACCTAAAACCGTACCTGCAAAATTCAAGCAATGCTGCTACAAATATTTCATTATTTTAGGTTTGTGTCTAGAACTACTTGCTATGTGCAACATCTATTCTTCGAATTCAGCATAGCATAGCATAGACAAAAAAAGTTCAATCAATTGAACTAGAAACTGAGCTGGTTCACGCAGTTGTATGGAATTTTGGTTTAACCAAAACGAATAAAACACGGCTATTGTCTATTAATAAGACAGGGTGTAAATTTAACTTAAAAAAAAAAAATGTTTTGCGTTACAAATTTTTCAAATGAGCCCCACTAAAGAAGTTTCACTTCAATAATTATTTCGTTGCTGTACTTTTATTCTTTAAATTATTAATCTAAATACCGTCCCCTTAGAGTATAATTGCTCTAACTCGCTATTTGGCAAATTTTTTCTATTATGCCACCATACTCAAGAAAACACTCTTTCGTTTGGTGCTTTGAAACCTCAAACCTTTGGCTACCTCTTCCCATTTTGAAATCCTCAGTATGCATACTATTCTACTGAATCAAAACTCAGTAATTGCAATAACTTTGAGCTTGAAAACAACATTTTCTCGATAAAACACATACATATGTATCGGACATGGAACGTTCGAATACTCAATTGAAAAGCAGCAACAAGCGGCAACCGATTTAAGGACACTCAACATTGAAATATTAGGAATGTAGTGCATCTGAAAAATTTAAAATATTTACTAAAAATAAAAAAAAATTCCTAAATCAACCAAAAGATTTTGTTGAGCAAAAAAAAGATCTTCTGCACTTTTGGTCCTCTATATAACAAATTTTGGCACAGGTTTAAATAATATCTTTGTTGAGAGCAAAAATAAAAAAGTCCTCACATTTAGTTCAAAATTTTTACATTTTACCGAAAAGTATTACACTTCAAGTCAAAGTATTTCTACAGCGCAAAAGTAGTCAATGTACTACTAAAGTATGTCTTCTGGTAACCCTATCAATGAATCAGGATAACTCACAATCAGCAATTGCGAAAAATTTTATACATTCTGGCCGACCGAAAAATTACATATCGTTCGGCTACCTGTCAGTGAAAGAAAATCGTGACAGTAGAACAGATATATGCTCCAACTGAGGGCGCTGACATTACAAAGAAAGAAACGTTTTATAACCAACTAATACCTACGGCAAACTCGTCACATAAGAAAGAAATACTTTTGGTTATGGGCGACTTCAAAAACACGACATGGCGTCGGCATCAGAAATGAATATGGTGAACTTTTAAGGCAGTTCTGCAGTGACACAAATCTCATTTTTGGAGGGACATTGTTTGAGCCCAAACTTTAGCATAAAAACAAGTGGGTTTTACCTGATACTCGTACATAAAACCAAATCGACCATATCTGTATAAAGACATTATATAAAAAGAGCCGTCTTAACGAAAGAGTCAGGAGCCGATCACCACCTTCCAGTGGTTTTCTCTTCGACTCAAGATAGTATACATTAAACAGACCCGCGAACCAAAACGGTCGCCCTATATAGAATACCTGTCTTCGCGATAGCTTCATCGACGAAGTAAAAAGGCTCGGCTACATTAACACTTTCAATCAAATCCATATGGCAAAACATCAAGTTATAGTTTATGACAGCCTGTGAGTCCATACTTGGCTTTACCCCATGGAACAGACAACCTTGGATGAGCGACGATATCTTGGATGCAATAGATAAAAGGAGAGCTGCAAAATGCGTGAGAGATGAAGTGCAAACAAAAGACCAGAGGCAAGATACCGTACCCTAAATAAGGAAGAAAAATCGTCCTGTAAGATGGCAGGTAGCAAATTAAGGCAAAATCGGTCAATAAAAAGCTAAAACGGGAGGGTTTTAACGAATACAGATGACCAGCTAATCCGTTGAAAAGAACCTTTTTCGGAGAACCGTCCACTTCCACCTTTTCGAATGCCTCCCTCTGCGGTCAGACCACACAGACTGGATCATGCCCGCATTTACTAACGGAGATAACAGAGGCTGTAAAATCTCTTCAAAACAATAAAGCAGTGGGCACAGATCGTATAGTTACCGGAATGTTGAGAGCTTCCCCGGATTCACCGCTGAACTTATGTTCTCTGTTCTTACCAAAATTTGGGAAGAAGAACGAATAGCTGAAGACTGGCTCATAAGAAATTTAGTAGAAAACCCAAAAAAAAGGGGACTTGTCGCTATGCCAGAACTACAGAGGCATCATGATCCTATCAATTCCGTCCAAGATACCTTCACTCAGCTTAGTAATATATGGCAGTCTTCGTTTTTTATCAACGATGATGTGGGTATTTACCGCTCATGTACATATATCAGAATATGTTATTAAAATAAATTGACATATTTTGGTATATTTTTGGGGTGATGACTAATGTAGGAAATTGAGGATTAACAGTGGATGTAATTATATTAAATTAAATTAAACACGGAGACAGAAATTTAGTTCTTTTCAGTTGTACAGTTTATTAGAGAAGAAAGATAAAATAAGCAGCATACAAAGCAACAGCGCCGTCTCTCGGTGTGTGCGGGCCCCCCATTGGAGAACTTTATTAAATACCTAGGAAATAAAAAAAAAGGTTTAATACGAATTCATATCTACTACTTTTACGATAACCTGTGTGTTAAGGAGGAAAATATAAAAGACAGACGTCCATAGCTAAATTTTTAACACCACCAGCCACAAAAAGAAAAAGACCACCAATTCTATTTTAACGGGTACCCGGTCATAACTCCAATGGTCAAAATCCCCAAAATGATTTTGGGCATTATGTCCGTTTTCTTTCCAGTCGTCCCCATTTTTTTGGGGGCTTAATACCCAAAAACATGAGGACATAAGGCCAAATAATTTTGGGTGCTGTTGTCAGATTTTTGGAAGTTTTAAATTCTTAGCCGCGGACCAAGGGCGCCCATTTGCCCTAACTTTTATGTAGAAGCGCTGTTGGACATATTCGAGGATGTATCATTTTAGCGACCGAACCCGTCTTTTTTATTAAATCACACTCATGCAAAACAGCATAAGACTTATTTTTAAGATGAAATGGAAACTTAGACAGTTAACCCTTGTGTCTACACCCACACACCCGGGTGTGTTTTTCATTTTCAAATTGATATATTTTGAGTTCTGAATGCCGTATCAACTTGAAATTTTGGGTAGCCACCTAAAATATTGTTTTCTATCATATTTGAAAAAAAAAAAAAATTCGTCGTTGGGGACCGAATTTACAGGTCGTTTTTGCGATTTACCCCTTCTATCTACAGCCAACACACCCGGGTATGCATAGAAAAATGTATGTAAATTATAAGTTAGAAATTAAGAAAAACATTTGGGTTTCATTATAAATAATTTTTATTTATTTGACATTACTTTTCTGTGTTTATGTATGTATACAAAAAAGAATAACAATATATTATTAATAATATGTATTGTAAAAAAAAAAGAATTTTATAAAAAAAAGTGACCTGCATCTATTACGTTGAGTGATATCTTTTGAATGCTCAACACAAATTGGCTTTTGACATTCTTTGCAGATTTTTCTTGTTGTTCTTCTTTTGGAACATAAGAAGCAATTTCCCTTTTGCTTGATTCTGCCAGAATTGTCTCGCTGCTCTTGAGCGCTTACTGGAAGGCTTTCAATGGTTGGTGTAACTGGGCGGCCCAACATACTTTCGATTCGACTACGTGATGAAAAATTTCACATTGTTTGATCTAACCAAATTGAACCATCTCTAGCTGTATAATTATTTGCAGAAGTTTCTATTGGATCAACTTCCAATTCTTCATCCAAATCAGTTTCATCAGCAGGGTTATATTCTGGTAACTGTAGTTCCTCTGCATCTGAATCTTCAACATACATATTATTGCCATCGCCCTCTTCACCTGCCAATAGACGTTCATTCGTATCTTGCTCATCTTCACTGTCTGCTTCCAAAAGCTCCTCCAATCTTTGGCTTATGTACAGTTCTCTGTCTTCAAAGATAAGTCCTTACAATTGCCGGGGAGTTAGCCATTCGCCATCAGCCATGATATACTTTGTTGTATGATTATTATATTTTTATCAAATGCGTTGCATGAAAAGTAATAGCGCCATTTTTTATTCAAATGCTGTACAGAAAAAAACTTGACAGTAACTGACGACACTATTAGCAAAACATGTATATTTATACCATTTTTATGCACGAAATCACTCAGAATTTTTGAATTTATTAGTTCTTAGATTTGACCGTTAAAATTTATTTTTAAATATTTTACCGATATTTTTTTACTGTTCTTCGAAAATGCTCTCATCTAGGTGCACCTGCGTCTTTTTTCCTAACGAAACTTTATGACTTACTAACAGAAAGAGGTAAACCTCTGTTTATGTGGACTACCTGTAAATATCGTCAACAATATTATATCCTCCGAAAGGCGTTGACCTGTTTGTGGTTAATTTTATTATAACAATCGTCATTAATGGGTTTTGTTTTTATTACACAAACCTTTATTGAAAAATTTCCCAATTTTTTAAAATATCAATCATAGAGTCAGAAAAATGACTTCATTCTACTGTTGGAGTTTGTATAACACCAGGTAGTTTTATATTTATTTTTCAATCAATATTTGCTTAGGATTTTACCTGGTACATATGAATAGGACATTGTGAATTAACTCTGAATGGCTTATATTTCTTTCTTTTGTACCTGTGTTAGAGTAAGTAATAACAACTAGGAAGAGTGAAAGGGATTTCGCGAGATGCTATGTGATAGATTGGTTATCAAGGTTGAAGAATAACAGTACTAAGAGAGTTTTATGGCTACTTCAATTATTTGACTTTCAAGCGGTTTTATCATACTCCTAAGTGCAACAAATGAATTTTTTACGAAACCACACCATCGAAAAATCCTTATACTTAAAAAAAAACGATTGCAATATAAGGAAGAAAAAGAAAGGAACAAAATATGTAAAAAAAATGTATAATGTATAGATACACTTATCAATTTTCATAATCTATAATCGCTATAAATAGAAAAAACCGTTAACAACATAAAAAATTGAAAACGCACATACAAAACGTATAGGATACCCGGGTGTGTTGGGTGTATGTTTACGTATAATTTTTTGGCTGTAGACACAAAGGTTAAGGCAAAGAAATTTCTTAAAATTCGAACATCTATTCATATTTGAGTATATCCTCATTTAAAAACAAATGCTCCTAGGGTTGCTACCAGAGCTGCAAAACTTTCATTTTTTGGAATTTGAGTAAGAAAATTAGATTTTTTCCTTCTTTATAAGATAACCGTCAAAAATATATAAAAAAAAACTCGGAAGGGCTGTTATGTCTGAAATTGTCTTTCAAGACAGCCCAATCAATCTCAGTATGTATGATAAGTGAAAATATATTTTATTGGTCAGATTGAAGTTTTCGGAAATATTAATCGCCAAAAAGAAATTAATGCTGAAGTGGTCCCACTTTTCTTAAATTCGAAAAAAATGGATGCCAAAGTAAAAAAGCATGCATAAGCAAATACACTCTTTCGTTTGGTGCTATCAAAACATTATTGAAATCCAATAGTTCATCCCAGCAATATAGACGAAAAACAAATAATTTTTTTTCGGCAGTGACATCTATGACCATATTTTTGAAGTGTAGTACAGGAGCTTTGGTCAAAAATATAAAACTTCATCACGCTTCTAAAAGAAATGATTTCATGTTTGTTTTGGATAAGCCGTATCATACCTTATACGAGTAGAACATTTTCGTCATAAAAAACATTAAAACTCTTTATATCACAAATCACTGTCTAATTAACTTAAAAATGCTGGTTTTAAGAAAAATTGTTTAAGAAAAATTAAAATTGCAAAAAAGCAAAAATTGCTAATATAGCTACAATTTTAGAGTCAAACTCTTTTTACAAATGGAATCAAAATTTGGAATTGAAAAATTTTTGATTCCATTCTATCTATTTTAAAAGATAAAGAATTCTGTGGAACAGGTTTACTTTAGCATCTATTGCCCAATTTTTGTTTTCGTGGTAGTAGGGGGTCAAAAGCAAAAAAAATGAAATAAAGTGTCGCGCGGATATGGTTTCAAAGATGTAGCCATCGGAATTTGCGGATATAGCTTTTGTTAAAGTTATAATAGGTTGGGAGCCCCTGCGTGGATGTAAAAATATAGTTGTCATAAGAAAGATAATTTACTGTCCTACAATAATGATGCAAAGAATTTTAAAATTTAACCAATAGTTTTGGAGATATGACGTTTCTTCTGAGTTTTTACTATCTAAATTATCTTTCTTATGACATACAACATATGATTTTAACAAAAGCTATATCCGCAACTTCTGATGGCTATATCACCGAAGCCAGTTCCGAGTAACATTTTTTAATTAAATATTTATTCTTTAAATTGAAAACCACATACAAAAAGTTTGGTTTAATAAGAAGTGGCAAATGGGAGCAAGTCAAAGGAGAGAACGATGCCAGGGTTAACAGCTTATGAAAATATGAAAAGATATTCATTAAAGTTGCTTGTACATATTGAAGCAGATTGCAACAAATCGATGCAGCCTTTTTTATGCAACTCAAAATTTAAAATGTTAGAACAGATTTTCTATTGGCGCGGGCCCCCTTGTGGCGCGGTCCCCTAGGCTGCAGCCTATGTAGCCTATGCTTAAAAACGGTGCTGCAAAGCAAACATGACAGTTGACATTTGTTATTGTATACTGAAAAAAAATATAAGCTCATAGATTAACTGAAATTAAGTTTTTCAACATTCCCTTATAATCGATGAGCTCTTACAAAAGAAAAATAAAAAAGTTAATGAAAAATTTGGTTACTTGTATAAGCCCATTTTTTCAACGCAAAAATTTAGTTTAGGAACAGGAAGCGCCTGGGTAAAATATCTGCAACCATCTCTGAGGTATTAATATGCTTTACCTTTAGTTTGCTACTGCTTACTAACTCTCGTATAAAGTGATGCCTGATGCTTATGTGTTTAGTTCTAGCATTGTATGTAGCACTTTCACTCAGGTTTCAGCTTGTAGTTGTGTTAGCCAAATCGCTTCCTGGCTTGCAGCACTTAACGACATATATTCTGATTCCGCAGTACTAAGAGCCACAGTTGGTTGTTTTTTGCATAGCCACGAAACAGCTGCTCCTTGACATAAAAAGACATAGCCTGTACATGAGCGGAAGTCACAAAAACTAGACCTCCAGTCAGCATCAGCGTAACCACATAGTTTATCATACGCGCCTTTTTGAACATAAGTTTGAAGTCCATAGTACCAAAATTCGTTTAACAGCCTTCCAGTGAGCTTGACCTGGATTTTGATTAAATTGGCTCACGTTTGCCACATTAAAGGCTATATCAGGTCTGGTGCACTGGGTCAAATATAAAATGCTTCCAACTGCTTCTTGATAAGAAACTTTGGACATTCGCTCTGTGTTTGACGGCGAAAATTCTCGAGTCAGCTTTTGATTATGATCGCTTGGAATTCTTACAGGATCACAATCAACAATATTAAATCGTTTCAATACATACTCGACGTATTTTCGTTGACCAAGTGTAATGACACCGTCCTCAAGATTGTATTCAATTTGAATACCCAAAACATTTGTAGCATGGCCAAGGTCCTTCATGCAAAAATGTTTCACTAGTGTTGATTTAAGCTGATATCGCCATTGATGCTGATGTAAAAAATAAGCAAATCATCAACATAGACTGCTACAAGTACAATCGACGAAAATAGATGCACGAGTCCGTTTTGCACCGCTGGTAACCAGCTTTCAACAAAACTTGATTTAATTTGAAGTTCCACTGGCGACTCGCTTGTTTTAGCCTATATAAGGCCTTTGGAAGTTGACAAACTTGCCCATTTCCATCAACGTATTCTTCGGGCTGCCTCATAAACATAGTGCAAAAAAGCAGTAATAACGTCCATCTGGTCAATCTTCAAACCAAATTTCACCGCCATTGCCATAAGAAGCCTTATCGAAGAATATCGTACAACAGGAGAAAACGTTTCAAAGTAGTCTACGCCTTCTCTTTGACTGCACCCTTTAGCAACAACACGTGCCTTATATCGCTCAGTTTTTCCAACAGAATTCGTTTTTTTTTGAAGACCCATTTACAATTTATGCATTTACGACCAGTCGGTAAATTAACGAGCTCCCAAGAACCAGTTTGTACCAGTGATTTGAATTCCACATCCATCGCTTGTTTCCAGTAAACTTTTTCGCTACAATTTAACGCTTCACGAACATTTGTCGGCTCACCATCGACTGCTATCGTTGCCAAATATGTAGATTCGAACCTTTCAACTGGCTTAACTGGTCGTGCAGAATACCTCGTGCAGCACCAGTTTGATTATTAAGGCTTATGTCTATCTCTGGCTCATAGTCGTCGTCATCATTAGAATTCTCACTTAAATCGAGACTGATTTCACCACACAAAGTAGTATCGCCTTCGTCGTTGTTATTCTGAGTGTCGCTCAGATCTTGGCTACATTGTCAAGGTCATGTTGCACACATTTTTCTAAAAAATTAAAAGGAACTTCAGCAACATTGTCATGGCCATGTTGCATGCCATTAGCAACATTATTTTGGCCATGTTGCACGCCTTCTGTATTTAACGACTCTGCAACACTTGCATCGCTATCACTTTCAGCCGCAACCTCAGGCTCTAGGCCACAATCATTTGCAGAACATTTCTGTCGACCAATAACACGTTGACGATCACAATCACCTTCGACCACCATGACATCTCTGCTAACTATCACCTTGTAGGTATTTTCATCCATTAAACGATACGCTTTTTGATTTTCGCAGTATCCGACAAATAAGTAGATACTCTTTTGATTTAGCATCAAATTTTCGCCTTTTTCGTCTGGAATAAACACCATAGCTCGAGATCTAAAAACTCGAAAATGACTAATATTGGGTTTCTTATCATCCCAAATTTCTATTGGTGATTTGTAGTCCAATATTCTAGACACAGTGCGATTTTTAATATATGTGGCCGCATTCACAGCTCCGCCCCAGAATTTCTTTTCTAGATTTACATCTTGAATCATACAATTTGCCTTTTCAAATATAGTTCGTATTGTACACTCCACTAGACCATTTTGCTGCGGTGTATATGGGACAGATATTTCATGACGAATCCCATTTTGGTCAAAAAATTGGCCGAACTCATTTGAACAAAACTCAGTCCCATTGTCACTCCGAAAACTTTTTATCTTTAAGCCAGTCTGGTTCTTAACAAGTTTTTTAAACGCACAAAACTTCTTAAACGTTTCACTTTTTTGTTTTAGCATATATGCGAACGTACGACGACTTAAGTCATCCACCAGTACTAACACATACTAGCTGCCACCAATAGATTTCGTATTCATTTTGCTCTGGTTCCAATATTGGAAAAAGGTTTTCTAGACTGTTTTCCCTTACAACACGCAACACATGCATTGATGTCTTCGTCAACGTATGACATTCCATTCACACCACCATTTCTCATCTTATTCATATCAGAAAAATTAAGATGCGCAAGCCTGCGATGCCACAATTTCATAGAATTTTCAGTTTTTGCAACTAATGCAAAATTATTCGATGAAACAGCTCCAAGCAAGCAGCCTAAATAAACCATCTTTATGTACGCCGAAAGCCATCAAATTATTTTGCTGATCTCAAATTTCACAACCATTCATCACAAAATTTACTTTGTACCCCTTACGTACAATTTGGCTTACTGATAATAAATTTACTGCTAAGCCTGGTACACACAGCACGTTATTCACCTATATAAGTTAAAGAAACAGCTTTCAGTTTTTACTTTAATGCGAAACAACTCGCTTTATTTGCTGACAATTTCTTACTAACTAATTGCAATGATTTTGCTTTAATATTGTGCGTTTAGTATGATGTGTTTAGTTAGTATCATACGTTTATCATGTTATTCCTTCGTAACTATGCAGCAAAGGGACGGTTAGTTTTGTTGTTGTTGTTTTTAATAGCAAAGTTAGGCTTAGCATTAGCGGCTGCAGCTCTCCGTTAAAGATTTGCACACGATACCAAAATAGTGGGATTCTTGCAATAATGTTGTTGCCTTGCAAGAACTTGAAGGTTAAAACATTATGCAGGTGCGGAACCATATGCGATCAGGGCGCAATAATGAAATTGTATCTTAATTAAAGCTGCACTTTCTGCTCCATTAACTTATACAAGCACGCCCGCTATTCATATTTACAGCTAGTTCAACTGTACCGACGCACTCTACCTCCATCGCGCTGTCATTTTTTCGACTTATGTGTTCCGACTTGCCCATTTTCGCCACGAAGATACTTGGTTAAAGGCTTGACGATATCGGCATAGTCCTTCACAAACCGTCGATAATATCCCGATAGACCAAGGAATGAGCGCAACGCTCGCAGTGTTTTTGGGGACTCATAGTCCCCATATCATTTACCTTATCCTTGCAAGTTTTGATGCCTCTTTCTGAAACGAGAAAACCCAAAAACTCAACCTCTGTTTTTAAAAACTTGGATTTTTCTACTGAAACCCTCATTACTGCTTTTTCCAATTTTTTAAGGATACTATCGATGTTTTTTAAGTGTGATTGTTCATCAGGTGAATAGATGATAATGTTATCTATATAGACATGACAGCATTTCCCTATGTCCTCGCGAAGAACATCGTCAATTGCCCTCTGGAAAATGCTTGGCGCATTTTTAGGCCAAAAGGTAATCGACAAAATTCGTACTTCCCGTTGTTAACGCTGAAGGCCGTTTTTTGTCTATCTTTCTCGCACATAATAATCTGATGGAAGCCTGACTTCAGGTCCAAAGTAGTGAAAAATTTAGATTTTCCCAAATTGGCCAAAAAATGCCCGATGTATCGGGTATGGGGTATCGATCAGGTATAGTTTTTTCATTTATTTTCCTGAAATCGATCACCATCCGTAATTTCGATTTACCGTTATCGTCTATGCCCTTTTTTGAGACAACATGAACTGATGAGCTGTAAGGCGAACAAGACTCTCTAATAATACCATCCATAAGGAGTGTTTTGATTTCACTATTAATAAAAGGAGCTACGGGAATGGGATAGGGATAACTTTTACTATATATCGGATCATTTGTATTAGTACGAATTGTGGCTTTAACAGTGGTGCTATATGGAAGCGCTCTGTTAGGATCAGCGAAAGCATTAATGTTGTTACTGATAATCTCACGGAATTGAGTTTGGACGTGAACTGGAACTGAACCATCTTCAATTGTTATCAAGTTTACTTGATCACATGAGAGGTGTTGCAACTTCACTTCACCATTTCGGTAAAATAAATATCCTATTTTGGTATCAATTTTTTCGTCGATTTGTTTGAGGAAATCGTAACCTATAATACCGTCAAACATGCTTATGTTAGGAAGCAAATAAAACGTTGAGGTATGATCTAATATGACACTAATCTGACATTTTTTATTAATCAAATTTGAACCATTAATAGATTTTAAATTAAAAGGCTTATCAATTAGTTTAACTCCCTGAAGGAATGAAAAGTTTTTGATATAATTCTTTGAAGTGCCAGTATCGATCAAAATACGGAGCTCCTGACCGTTTTTGTTTTTTTTTGTTATGAACAGCAGGAGCGATCTTAGTTTAAAAAATTAATTTCATTACTATGAATAGGTTCGATATCATGTTGATCCGTATTATTGTTGCCATAACTTTTGTTGAAATAATCTTCATAGTAGATATCACTATATTTCTGTTTCATTTAAACTTGAGTCTACATTTTCTGGCATAAAGTTAACCTTTTGCACTTTTGAGAAAGGTAATTTGTACGAATTTGCTTGCTCGCGTGGGCACTTAAATGCCGTTGGCTGGTTGGCATTTATCTGGTGAGCATTTTGATGTTGCTGCTGTTGTGCTACAGGTAAGTTTTGAGGAATTGTGCGCTGCCTATATTGAGATGTTGTGTTATCAATCTCCATTGGCGTAAGTCTTTCCTGATACCTGTTGCTATGTTGTTGATTAATGCGTTGAAATTGAGGCATAGTTGGTATTGGTTTATTTGTTTTTACTGAGTTGCCTATTGCAAAAGCTTGTGCGAAGTCATAACGCATATGACTCGTTTCAAGTTCCTGAGCAACTGCAAGAGCAGATGGGAGATCTTTAGGCCTGGCAGAGAAAAGTATATCACACATTGGGCGACGAAGTCCAGAAACAAAGACTCGCAAAGCATCTTCCCTAGCGCTCTCACTATAATCATTGATTGTTAAATTACCCTGCCTTAATTTTGTAATACGTACAGCGGTCGTTTGTCAGAATAGGTTTGGTCAAGCCTTGCTATAATCGCATTGGAATTAAGCACGGTATTAAAAGAAGAAAGAGTGCAATTAGCTGACTCTGTAATCTTATATCTAAAAATTCCCATTGCAATATAATACTTTTCCGAGCCTTCTACGTAATAATTCATGGCAAAATGAGCTGCGCTTCGCCATGCTGGATAAGCTGAAGACTGACCTATAAATTCTGGCAACGCTTTAATTAGATCTAAGCTTGCACCATCATTTTCAACCATGGGATTAATAGAGACGGGCAAATAGGCTTGAACACTAGGAGGCTCTAACCGATTAAGGCCTAGAGTAAGCGAATTAATTTGTTCTAAAAGTTCCGCCCTTGATGAATTCACTATATCTAACACTTGTTCTCTACTAATGCTCATTTTTAACAAAGTTGTAGGTTTTATTACAAATTTAATAGAGTTTTGAAAAAGTTATTTGGAAAACTATTTTCTGTAAAATGAAATGCAGTTACGCAACTCAAAAAATTCCGTATTTTCGCAATAATTCTAAAATCCACAAAATCAAAAGAAATTGTTTTTTTATGACTTTAATTTCGATGTAATGTACGAGTATTCAAATTTATGGCAAATGTTAAATATTTGGTTGATTAATTCTTTTCTTAAATGATATGAAATTATAAAAAAATGTATGTAATTACTCAATGAAGAGTTAATTCTGAAAAATATGAGTCGTTTTTAGAATATTTCCAAAACAGGAACAATTTTTACTTATTTTTAAATCTTAATTTCGACTCACTATGAAGTCTCACTTTTTTAAAACTTTTTTTTTGTATGTCCACTTTTTTATTTTGAATAATTACTTACAATTATTTTATTAATTTAAATTATCCAAAAATAAGTTTCCGGTGGATGCTCCGATAGGGTTCTACTTCTAAAAGAAGGCCTCTGAGTTGGGCGCCAGTTAAAGAAACAGCTTTCAGTTTTTGCTTTAATGCGAAACAACTCGCTTTATTTGCTGACAATTTCTTACTGACTAATTGCAAAGATTTTGCTTTAATATTGTGCGTTTAGTATGATGTGGTTAGTTAGTATCATACGTTTATCATGTTATTCCTTCGTAACTATGCAGCAAAGGGACGGTTAGTTTTGTTGTTGTTGTTTTTAATAGCAAAGTTAGGCTTAGCATTAGCGGCTGCAGCTCTCCGTTAAAGATTTGCACACGACACCAAAATAGTGGGATTCTTGTAATAATGTTGTTGCCTTGCAAGAACTTGAAGGTTAAAACATTATGCAGGTGCGGAACCATATGCGATCAGGGCGCAATAATGAAATTGTATCTTAATTAAAGCTGCACTTTCTGCTCCATTAACTAATACAAGCACGCCCGCTATTCATATTTACAGCTAGTTCAACTGTACCGACGCACTCTACCTTCATCGCCCTGTCATTAGCCGCTCTAACATCCGTGTCTCCAAATTTCTTCGCTTTTGTAATCCAATTTCGATGTATAGTCATGTGCTGGGTTGCTCCCGAGTCAATATACCAATCATTCTTGTCAAATTTTTTAGTTAAAAACGCAGCACTAAATGCAACTAATGCATTTTGACCTTCATGTTGTTCATTATGTGTCGATGTTTTTATTTTTTGCTGTTTTTCATTGGTCTTTTTCTTTTCAGGGCATTTGTTTGCCTTATGACATTTGCCTCTGCATGAATAACATATAATACTACATGATCTTTTAGCGTATGCTCTGCGGTTTTTTGCCATATATGCTACTTCAGCGTTAGACACAGTCTTTGTTGACTCCTGCAGCAATTTAGATTTTACCATGTCACTTGATAATTTACTTACGCTTGTTTCCATAGCCATTATCATTGGCAAATAATCGTCACTTAAGCCCGATAGTAAAAATATTGCGAGCCATTCATCTGGAACCGTAAAACCAGCTTCAATAAGCTTGTGAGCTGTTGAAATGATCTCACTGACGCAGATGTCCATTGACTCACAATTTTCTAATTTTGTGTAAACCATTTTTCGCATAAGCGTCACTTTGCGTACAGCACCAGTGTCTTCAAAAGTTTCTTTCAACTTTTTCCATACTTCTTCTGGTGTACTAGCACCTTGCACATGCACAAAATTAATTTTATCAATGCTTAAAATAATCGCAGCTTTTGCCTTTGCACGCTTTTTAAAGTCCGTTTCTTCGCCAGTAATACATTTTGAAAGACCTTCAATCGCCAGGTAGCTTTCAATAGAGAATTTCCATGATCAATAATTTTGTCTTCCACGCAATTTTTCAATAGAAGACAGCAAAGACGATGACATTGTATTTCCTTCAATTAATACAGCTTGCTTTGTTGTTGTATCTGTTTTAACTTTACTTTGCAAATCAATATAACAAGGTTTCTTTTCGTCAGAACCCGAATCAAATTTTGTGAGGTTATGTTCCATACCAAAAACTAAAAAGACATGCGCTTTCGCAATTGCCAGCACTTCTTATGTGCACTTTTGCTTTACTTCGCAAACTAGTGGCTTATATTTTGTTTCACATAAATCTAATTTATTTCAACACAAAATTTATTTATATTTAAACTAATATAATCCTTACATTTTACCTTGCGTAGGTTCTGGGCCCATAACCTGTAGAAAATTGAGGATTAACAGTGGATGTAATTATATTAAATGAAATTAAACACGGAGACGGAAATTTAGTTCTTTTCAGTTGAACAGTATATTAGAGAACAAAGATAAAATAAAAAGAAGCATACAAATCAAATATGAAGTCGGCAGGGCCTCGTTTTTGCCCACAACTTACGCAGCAGCAACGAAGCTAACGTTTATTTATGTATTTTTTACTTATTTCTTTATGATTATTTATTTTCCTGAATTATTCTTTGTTTGATTTTTTACATGAAGGTACAAAAGCTAATATGAAATGTGTTAATTAATAAGGATTTAGATTATTATAATTAGTTAAGATTTTTTTTATCGCGTCGGACCGCGTGCGAATCGTATTAAAGTTGCATCGAATGCCTAGGTGACAACACAAGACACTACTGTCAGAAGTGTCAACGTGCCAGCAATGTCATCAATCAGCTGTTACAGCCACGGAATGGTGAAAAATGAAACCCAGCTGTTAAAGCCACATGGTGATAAAAATTAAACATAGATACGGAGTATAAAAGGAGTAACTCCAGCAAAAATCAGGAGATTTGAAGATTCTTACCTCAGCGTTCGAAGCAAAAGGTGTTCACGGACAAATTTTTAAACAAGTACCAGCGAAAAGTCATAAAGCGAAATTCTACCTGCTGCCTTTGCCAAAAATGCCAGGCAGCGAGAACAAATTTAGCAGCCTCGATGTGAGTTTGAGCGAGGCATCAACAAAAAGCAAAATCAGCACCAAAAAGAAGAAGAGAATGCGTAAAAAGATGAGTAACTCAAGCTCAGAAAGCGATGAGCACATCAATCTCGTCGCAAAATATAACAAGCTCGCAGAAGTATTTGAAGAGATGCGAAAAGATTATATGCTTCTGCGGCAGCAACTACAACCACAACAACAATACCAGATACAAAATATTCAAAGCGACTACACGGATATTGAAATTGACCTGCAGAGCGACCTCGAGGCTGTTTCAAAAGCCAAATCGGTAACAACAAATAACAAGGAATTTCCTACACTAGCGGAGGCAAAAATTCCGCAAACTAAGAAAGCCACTGCAACTCTGAAACCTGACGACGGCAGCACCACCAATCAAGCCAGCAGCACTATACAACAAAATAACAACACCGACAAAAATAGCAACAGTATCAACAACAATAAGGCAAATACCAGCAACAAAAAGAAGAATATGCCTCCACCTTTAGTAGCTTATAATGTAAGTCAGAAAGTTCTGTCCGACAAAATTCTGCTGAAGCATAAAAATTTCTCCTTCAATATCATTAATAGAAATGTCACCCATGTTAATACTTTAACAATGGCTGACTATGACAGCATTAAAGAGATATTGAAAGAAATGCAAACTAATTTTTATACTTTTACTCTGGCAGAAGTCAAACCATACTCTTTAGTAATTAATAAACTTGCTCCTACTTTTGAGAAAGAGGAAATTGTGGGGTTCCTTAACGGATTAAATTTAAACATTAAAATTGTAGGCCTTTCAAAAATTAGCGACCATAAGTGGTTGATTCAACTTAGCAAGGATTCCAACCTTAATGAGTTTAGGGCCATCAGGTATATTTTAAATTGCAGGATAGGCCTTGAAGAGGTAAAATCGAAACTACCTCTTCAGTGTAAAAACTATCAGCGGTATAACCATGTTGCAAGCAATTGAATGCTTCGTTAAATGCGGTGAGTCGCATGGTCCAAAAAATTGCAAGCTACCTGCAAAAAACTTAAACACTGGAGAGGTAGTTATTACAGAGCCTACCACAGGTGCATTAGTGAAGCGCATTGGCATTCCAGTAAAATGTATTAATTGCAACGCAATAGGGCATATTGCTAATGCGAAAATCTGTCCTAAGAGGATAGAGTTGTTAGGTAGACTGAGGGAGAAGAAAAATACTCAGGCCAAAAATGTAACTTTCGCAGCAAAAACTGCACCAAGACCCTCATCGTTCAGAACGAATCAAACTTATGCATCCATGTTTGCAAGTAACTTTTCAAAGCCCACAGCACCACCAAAAGTCAGCAGTGGCAACCCCCAAATTCAATTTGAAGAAATTGATACAGACTGCAAACGTCTGTTAGGAAAGAATTTCCTTTCCTGTCTTAACAAGGTTAGTGAGTTCTCCACCTCGTATAAGAAGCTCTCTTGCGATGAAGATAAATCCAAGGCATTATTTGGTCTACTTATTAGTTTTGGATTAGATGATTAGGAAAATAAAATGAATTTTTATCAATGTTATTTCCTTTGTTTCCATCAAAAAGAGGCATTTCTTTAACAGATTCCTAAAAGACCACAATCCCGACATTGTACTGTTAGCAGAAATAAAACTAAATAATAGGCATAATGTGAGTTTTAAGGGATACCACCTAGTAAGGCATGATAGGACCTCTGGTAGCGGTGGGGGTACAGCCATATGTCTGCGGGAAGGGTTTAGTTTTAAAAGGCTGGTAGTTTCAACTGTTAGCTTGGAAAACACAGCAATAGAAATAGGACTTAAAGACGGGACTAAAATCACTTTCGTATCAATGTATACAAGACCACAAGACCCACTTGCAGAACAAGACCTCAACAAAATTTTTAGCTCCATTGCCACAGAACAATTTATCCTTGGGGGGACCTTAATGCTAAGCATCCAGACCAGAGATACGCAATGAATAGCTCGTGTTTATTTATTATTCGTAGTTCATTGCCTTTCTAACGCAATGGTAAACTGTACGAACTGTTGACGCTTGCTCAAAACGAAATAATTTAATTCCGCTGCTCACGACTGCGCGAACATCAAAAAGGCAATGAAAAAGCAGCGAATGGTTGTAGCATTCGTAAAATTTCATGCTGTTGATGCGAAAGGTTGCCATGTATTGCCAATTAAGTAAAAAGTGTGGATAAAATAAAAAAGGAAATACCTATTCGCAGTTTTCGTTTTTGTTATATGGATTTATTCTTATGAATAAGTAAAATTAAATATTATTTTTGTTAATATGTAAATATGGTACTATAACAAATACTACTATTACTATAAATCGAAGTATGTACAATGTAAAGAAACAGTTTTTTATATTGTGAACTTTTATTTTGCGGGGCAAATATGTAAAATTTGGGACATATTTGGTCAAATTGAAAAAGAAAATAAAGAAATTTTGGATGGCGTTGTGTGTTGCCGAAATTCTACCAAAATTTTCAAGTATAATGGCTCCCAAACATCGAACCTTGTGCGGCACAAGTGTTATGTTGAAAGCAACAAGGTAGACCTTAAAAAAATTAATAGTGATGACAAAGAAAAAGTTATAAATTCCTGTGCACAGTGGATCACGCAAGATTGTCGGCCATTTTCAGTTGTAGATGGAATCGGTTTTAAGGAATTGGCACAAGTTTTTATTAACATTGGAGCAAAATATGGTAGCCATGGGGACATTCATTATATGATTCCTGATTCTAGGACAGTTTCGAAACGTGTACACACAATTGCTGATGTAAAAAGAGTACATATTAAAAAAGAAGTACAGTCTGCCATTATAAATAGAACCGCGTCTGTAGAATGTGATCTCTGGACAGACAATTATATTCAGAGGCACTTTTTATGAGCTACGTTTCATTTTTCGAAAGATACTCAAGTAAAAGAGTTAGTTTTTGGTGTCAAATCGATGGATTTTCAAAAATGTACAGGTGAAAATATTCTTCTGAAACTGAATTCTTTATTTGAAGATTTCGGTCTAAGCGAAACAGAAAACATAACATTTGTTACGGACAGGGGCTCCAATATATTAAGAGCACTAAAAGAAAAAAATCGCATAAACTGTGCAAATCACCTGCTGTAATGGCCAATTTTATATTGCCATCAAAAATTTCCAAATGTTTATAAACATTTATTTTGTCAACGCACCCTGTATCAACATATGGCAAACAAACATTTATACATGCGTATACGCATCACGATGTGCGACAATTACTCAAAACCTGTTTGCGTTATTGTTGTTGTTGTAATTACAATTGCACATCGATCTGCGTATTCAGCATGTACGGTTGTTGTTGTCGTTGGTACTAAAAACACCCACGCTAGTACTTAATTGCTAACCCTTTTGGTTGAACGCTCAACTTCTTCAACGAGGGATCAACATCGGCTAGTGGTACAGAACCAAAAATTGATTAAAAGTTTGTGTTTTTTCTTAACTTAAATTTAAGTTCTTTTTTAAAGAACTGCATACATTTTTTGTATGCAAAAAGTTCAATTATAATTGATAATTATCTATACTATAGATTAAAGTTAAGAATAACTATAGTTTCAATTAATTTGTGACCGAATTTTCTTGCAAATAAGTTTGCTAACAAGCATTGGGAGTTGAAGGTTATCTCAACTACAAAACCTTGAAATTCTTCATTGACTTACGCTCAAAACTATGTATCATTTTGGGCTACTAGGCAGGGTGCTCCAATAGGTTATTTAAGTTGCAATTAACCTTCAACGCCTCATAGGGAGCAACCTTAAATTAGCCTTTGCATAGCGGCATCGAGTTAAATAAGCCTTGATCAGGCCATACAACACCAGACAACAACAAAATCACCAAAGCTTTTCATATCTATTAAATTTTCTTAAATCTTCTATTATTTTTATATTATTTATGTAATTTTTCTCGAATTTCTTAAAAAATTTTTCTATAAATTAATTTCTTAAAAATACTGAAAATCAAATCAAAAATTAAATAAAAAAATGTTTTCTAATTTAAACTAAAATTTTTTCGAAATGTTTAAATTTAAATAATCTTAAAATTTGAATTAAAATATGGCTTAAGATAATTAGAATTATTATATAAAGTAAATATCTATATAAATTATTATTATGCATAGGGCAATTAATTAGCTTAATACTACGAAACAACATCACATTTCATCGTATTTTCGCTGGGCCAACCGATTTCTACGATGGATAACAAAAATCAAAGTGAGTTGTAATGAAATACGTATGCATATTCATTTTACCTTTACTTTGATGATTCAAATCATGAAAATTTTGATATAAACATACTTACAATTGAAATATTTTTCTTATGTATATTTTTCTCACCTACTTATCTTACAATTACTTAACTTAAATTTTTTTTTCATAAATTTATGCCTTAAACTTAAATTAATTATGCCTTAATTGCATACCTTAAAAATTTTATTAATACTTAAAAATACCTTATATCTTAAAATGTTAAAAATGTTTATTTTTACAACCCCCTAAAATGTAGATTTAGATACATTTTAAAACTCTAAATATTTTTATTTGATTCTTAATTTTTTTTAATAACATAAAATGCATGCTTATTGCATATTGTTGTTGCAATCAGCATAGCACATTCTCTCTCATTATTTTTTTTTTAAACATTTTCTCTTTGATTTAGCTCTTGCCATAATTTTGCGTTTTCATTGTATTTGCCAAATCACCTGTAATGTTAGCATAGTATTCTTTATTAAGTATAAATAAGTGTTATACACTGAGTATAAAAGTGTTATACATACTTAAATAAAAATGTGAAGTTTGTTTGCTCTGAGAATAATAACTATGTCTTTTTAAATCATTCGGTTTTGTCGGCATGTGCAGTGGTAGTTGCATAAATTAGATTTTGTGCTAACTTGTTATAGGGGCTATTTCATAAACTTTCCGAATTGCCAAGGTAGGGTGGGTGAAGAAGGGGACCACTAACACCATTGGTTCCCCACAAAATCAAATAAAGTAGCAGATGGTTAACCTTTGTTTTGTCGGGTTATTTTTTTTGTTGTTGTGTATCTACTATCTCAAAAGTGCACATAATTTTATTGTGGTAGTGGTCATAGGAATGTGGATTAGGGAAGATCCCCGACATACGCGAGCTAGTAAGAGCAGAGCTAGATGTGCACGCCATCCGACATCCATATCTTAAACATTGTAAAGGTTTAGGCCTTTATTTGTAAGGACCAATGTTCTGAAACATATTGATTTTCTTTTGAAAATCAAACCATAAACAACGACACTATTACACTTATTAATAACGTTTTAGACGCCGCCGAAGAACCAAAATCAGTGCTTGAGAGCTGTAAAAAACTCGTTAAATTTTTTAAAAAATCTAATTTACAGCATATGTTAACAACTTTCCTCAAAAACTATTGTATAACACGCTGGAGTTCGCATCTTAACTTGTTTCAATCCATTTGAAGTAATTGGTAAAAGTTAACGAAATTTTAGTAGAAAGGAACGAGTTGCAAAGAGTGAGTGACATAAATATAAATATTTTGACTAATCTTGTAGAACTGTTTGAACAGTTTGATATTATAAACAAAAAGTTGCAAGAAACACGTTACGTTACACTAAATTATGTCTACTTATCAATAAATAGTGTCAAAGAAATTTGCGAAAACACAAATGTTGATACATTTATAATAGCGAAATTAAATGCTAATATCAACGAAATAATTGAGAGCAAATGGATACCAAATTTAAGTATTTACTACAAAGCGGCTTGTTTCTTATATCCCCCAACTAATTTTGTTTTAAAAGGAGAAATATTGTTAGAAGCCAAAGAATTCTGTAAAACTCAAATTCAAATATATGAAAATGACATCTGCTCAAATACTGCGCTTCCTCTATCAGTTGCAAACGAGATTGAACCTGCACCAAAAGATTTTGAGCTGTTCTTCTCTTCCTTAATAGAAGCAAATCAATCTGCGACAGAAAGTACAACAGATGAAGTCGAGCGTTACAGCAATATAAAAATCAGCATTGATGTTAATTTCGATCCCCTACTATGGTGGGAAAGCCATGCAGCAGAATTCCCAAAACTGTCAAGATTGGTAAAAAAAATTTTGTCTATTCCAGCCAGTAGTGCAGCATCGGAGAGGGTATTTTCTTCTGCAGCAGGTAATATCATCACAGAAAAAAGAAATCGCCTGGGACCACAAACGGTCAACGACATTCTTTTTTTAAATTCCATATTTAAATACGAGCAGACATAGACGTTAAAAATCAGCAAATATAAAAAATTGGTAATTTTTTACTATATTAAATTTTACTTACAAGTTTGAAACGTGTAATTTTATTTCAGAAAATGAATTTAATTTTTTTCGTGTACGGAATAATGTATTTATGTAACAGAACGGGTATGACTATATCGAATATTAAAGCACTATTTTTTTGTTTTATTTTATTAAAAAATCTGAATTTTCAAAACTAATATTTTTATTTTACTATTCGTTTCATTTTATTAAAACATGTTAATTTATAAACTTTATGAACCACTTTTGTAAATTACTTTTTGTTTTTTACTCATTTATAATAAACAAATAAAAATGTCCGCACGAAAACTACGATTTTTTCACTTTATATTAACTTACGTGATTGGCAATGCATGGCAACCTTTCTCATCAATAATATGAAATTTTGCGAATGCTGCTAACCATTCGCTGCTTTTTCATTGCCTTTTTGATTTTCGCAGTCGTGAGCAGCGAAACTCTTAACATTTCGCTGACAACTGTCGAATACATATACATTCGTTTTAGCGAATGTTTCATAGCTGCGTAAGAATGCATTCGCGTTCATCTCTGATCCAGACTGGGGAAACCAAAACACTAATACTAGTGGGAGTGTTCTCAAAAACTGGACGGACAAAAATCCCAATATCGAAATAGTTCCCACAAAATCCCCCACAAGAATCTCCTCTTGTAACTCCTACATAGATTTGTTTTTAACTTCTCCTTTTTTTGGTATTCAATACCATGAGGACTCCGCAAACTGCCTTAGAACCTTAGACTATGAGTCAGACCATTTAGGTGTTGAGTTAGTCATAGCTATTAGCGATATAGAGAGAAGTTCCCCCCTAGAGATTCTCAATTTTAACAAAATGAACGTTACAGATTTCAACGTTTTACTCCAAAGAAATCTTGCCAGACATGCACTTCCTGTAGATAGAAATGTAAGCAGGCTACAGATAGATAATTGCATACAAGGCCTAAATGAATGTGTTGAACTAGCTATAGCAGGTTCCGTCCCAAAGGTGAAAGTTAGGAACAAAGGTATGACTGATCTGCCCCAAAATGTGTTAGACTTCATTAAAGAAAAATATAGGCTGCGCAGGATAGTATACAGATGTGTAGGTCCTCAAAGGAAAAAAACACTGAAAGCAATAATTAGGAATTTAGATAAAATTATTAGTGACCTCATAAGGATTCATGAGGAAAATCAATGGGCAAAACTCTGTAGAGACATTCAAATGAACCATAAAACATACAAAAAAATTAAGGGTATGTGCGGCCTTGATAGGAAAAGGGAACTGCCTGATTTAACGGACGCTCAAGACAACGTACAGGTTGATAATTTTAATAAAATCAATTTGTTAGCTGATAAATTTGAAGAAATTCACAGCACAAATTCTAATTTAGGTTGCCCAAGCTTTACAAAGCTGGTTAGGAGTGAGATCTCTGATTTAGATTACCCCGAAGCCATCATCAGATTAGTTAGTGAGCTAACAGCAGATGGGGAATCCTTAGTGAGTAGGTTAGATCACGAATCCTTTCAAAATTATTTAAAGTTAATTAAGCCCACTGAAATAGCCATAGCTCTTTAGAAAAAAATTAATAAAAGAAGCTCGAGAGAAGATAATATCTCCAATTTTCTTTTGAAGAAAACAAGATATGTTTTCGGAATTTCCTAGCAATCCTTTTCAACCATACTATTAGTATAGGGTACTTTCCATCTTCTTGGAAATGTGCAAAAGTTGTACCAATTTTAAAACCGAATACAGATCCAAAAGTGCCCAAAAATTATAGACCCATTTCCTTATTGTCCAACGTTAGTAAGCTGAAGGTTTTATTCATGATAAACTCAAAAATCATATTGCCGAACACAATATTCTCAAAGATTTTCAGTTTGGGTTCAGACCTCCCCACTTCACTAGTCATGCACTAACTCTTCTCTCTGACTTCGTCACGTGCAACTTAAATAAGCGGCGTGCAACAATTGCAGTGGCCCTTAACTTTGAAAAAGCTTTTGGCACAGCCTGGATAGAGGGGATAGTGTACAAAATGTACAGAAAATTCAATTTCGACAGGCATCTTTGCAAAAAAGTATTAGACTACCTACCAAATAGGTCCTTCTTTGTACATTATAATAATGAAAATTCCATTAGTAAGACAGTAACTGCAGGGATACCCCAGGGCTCAATTCTAGTACCAATCCTCTACAATATCCTTTTGGCAGACATCCCTAACCCAGACTCAGATATATTAACCCTGATTTATGCAGATGACGTTTTGTTACTCAGTTCAAATGCAAGGGCCTCAACGGCTAATATTAACATAAATGACCACTTAGAAACTCTGAACAGGTTCTTTATAAAATGGAAACTAAGGTTGAACATAGATAAGTGTGAGAGCACAATTATCAAAGGCCTTAAGAAACACCTATATCCCAATGCTAGACAATACATCCCCGATATCAAAATAAACGGAGAATGTATTAGACACAGTGAAAAAATTAAGTATTTAGGAGTCATTTTTGATAGAAAACTCACTTTTAAGTCTCATATTGATTACACCCTATCCAAAGCCAAAAAAATATTTTTCTGCTACTCGAACTTGTTTCGAAGGGCAAAACACCTTAAACATAAGATAAGATTAAATTGCTACAAGCAAATTATTAGGCCCATTATAGGTTATGCGTTCCCCATATGGTTTGATATCTCGTCAGCCCAAATGGAAAGACTTAGAACATTTGAAAGAAACATCCTCAGGGTTTGCTAAGGTATTCCAGCTAAGCGATGCTCGGATGGCACTTTTAAAAGTGCTCCTTTACGACCTTGGTAAGACAAAAAGAATAGATTCCTTTCTCGTAGGATTAGCATTGAAACTCTTAGGAAAGTTACCTTTCGTTCGTAACGATCTACTAGATAACTACCTAAATAAGGAAAGAGGCATAGTATACCCAATTTTAGAAAATTATATGTCACCCATATATCTTAGTGTTTTAAATAATAATAATAATCTGTACGCAGGTAAAAAAACTCTTGTTTTACCACAGAAGGTACAAAACACTTGACGTTAGAAATACAGTGTACAGCACTGGGCAATTTCTATAATATTAATGATTCACGTATCATGTGACAAGTTAAAATAAGAGTTCTTTATCTGTTGTTATATAGTTATTGGTAGTAATAAGTTATTGTCTAGTTTTAAGTAAAAATATATTAATGAAATTTCCTTTTTTAAACTTTTTGGAAAAATAAATTCTAATGTAAACTTTGTATCTTAAAATTAAAACTATGTAGTAAAATAAAACCTTTGTTTTTTTTACAAAATAAGAAATATTAATTAAAAAACTCTTAGATAAATACGAATGTATGTATGTAAAGAAAAAATAAAATGTAATGTAATATAATTTAAGACAATACTGTAACTATTCAAAGAAATTAAATAAAGAACCGTTATTAAAAATCAGGACAGTTGATGCGAGAAACCGGCGAAGGCACTAGTAAGCTTACAAGCAACAGCAGCAGTGGTAGCAGTAGAAGCAGTGGAAGCGGAGGTAGCAGTACTAGCAGTGAAAGCAGAGGTATCAGTAGTAGCAGCAACAGCAGCGGCACCAACAACGTGGTCAAAGGTATAATGTAATTTTGATAGTACTGAGTAGAGTAGAAATTGTGACTGAGTAGGCAGCATAGAGACCGTCGTGAGCATCGTCTTTTGGGCTTGCGGGTGTATACTCTTCCGTATCTGTACACTAGATTGACCCAAAGAAATCGAAAGTGCTCGGATTTTCGGTGCTCACGATTGTTTTTACTTTATTTTGTCTTGTGATCATTTTCTCATACTTAGATAAAAAAAATATTAACCCGTTATACTCCCAGGTCGGAAAAAAAATGTAATTTTTTGAAGCAGTACGCAACCGCCCGTATAAATATAAAATTTTCCACTGAAGCAGTTTCTTAATCTTTTGGGCTCGCTGAACAAGATGCAATCATTTTTTTTCTTTTTATACGGTATTTGTTTCGTTTTTAGAAGGTTTTTTCGCCAAAAAAGCAGAAAAAATGGATAATTTTGTCAAAAAATGGCCGATAAATGTGATTAAACATTTCTTTTTTCTGATTTCAAGTTTGCAATCTTATAAAGCTGTAAAAATCTATAAAAATGATACTTTCAGAATTTTTTTCACCTGAATTTTCCTGGAAGATAAGCATAAATTCGAAGAATTGATATGGAGAAAAATCGCAATTTCACGTACAGGCGTCCATATCTCGAAGAAATTTCTATTTTCCGCTGTTTCTCAGTATGCAGTCCTCTGGTTTATATACATTAGTGTAAGAATTGAATATTAGTATTGCATTCAAGCCTATATTATGTGAAAATAGCTTGAAAAACGCAAGAAAAAATAGAGAAAAAGCAGAAAATTTTCTATTAAAATCCATCTATACCAAGCTTTCTAACCCAGACACCAGACTATACTTTTCCGAAGGCTTTTGGCACGCTAAGTTCAAATCCGAGCTCAGAATTGCTACATAACCTATGATTTTGAGATATCCTAACCTAAAACTGCAAAAGTCACTGTTTTTTTGCTATTTTGGAGGTTATGTTACACCTCGAATTGATTTTTCATAACAAAACTTTATGCAGCAACTGATAGTCACAGTCTTTCTCTTCAAAATTCATCTTTAATTTTTCCGATCCGATTTTTGGTTCTCGAGATACATTAATTTAAATCTGTAGTATTTCATAATTATTAGGCAACCTAGCCCAAATGGGCCGTGTTAAATTTTGATATATCTGAAGAACCGAAAATCGAATCGAAACAATCGAAGATGAATTTTAAAGGGAAGGACTGAGACTATCAGACTATCTCCATATCAATTCTTCGAATTTCTTCCATGAAAATTCAGGTGAAAAAAATTCTGAAAGTATCATTTTTATAGATTTTTACATGCTTTACAAGATTGCAAACTTGAAATCAGAAAAAAGAAATGTTCAGTCTCATTTATCGGCCATTTTCTAACAAAATTATTAATTTTTTCTGCTATTTTGGCGAAAAAACCTTCTAAAAACGAAACAAATACCGTATAAAAAGAAAAAAAAATGATTGCATCTTGTTCAGCGAGCCCAAAAGATTAAGAAACTGCTTCAGTGGAAAATTTTATATATATACGGGCGGTTGCGCACTGCTTCAAAAAATTAAATTTTTTTAAACTTATTTTTTCTCAAAAATGTCCGACCTGGGAGTGTAACGGGTTAATATTTTTTTTATCTAAATATGAGAAAATGATCACAAGACAAAATAAGGTAAAGACAATCGTGAGCACCGAAAATCCGAGCACTTTCGATTTTTTTGGGTGAGTCTACTGTACACTCGTGACCTAAAATTTGACGCGCATACGCGGAAGCTAAACTCGAGGTTTCCACAGTGACTTTTTCGCTTCTGTATCAGTTAGTCACGGTGGAGCTGAGAGTACGGCAGCATTTAGGAGCATAGAGACCGTCGGGAGCATCGTCTTTTGGGCTTGCGGGTGTATACGCTTCCGTATCTGTTGTTGTACAAGTATTTTTCCCGAATGTTTCTGAAAAATAAGAGTTAAATTGTCACCCTACTAAATATACTTACCAGTATATTTCTTTTCCTGATTTCTTTTTACGACTCAAGAGACAGTTGGTTTTAGCTTAACTTCAGAAACAATTCTGTTTTTAATTTTCAATTTCATCTTACTTAACACCTATGATAAAGATAATTACACTAACAAATTACATGCTAAAATAATTACTTAGAAATACAGTGACAAAAACTTATTCTACTTTACAAATTTTGGCCCACAAATATTTGGCCTACAATTATTTGGCCATATAAATATTTGCCCTTCAATTCTTTATTTTACTTATGCAAAAATTGCATAAGTCCTAACTCACCTAAGTAGTGAGGTCGGCATATTTCCGGGTTGATCACCTGGCTTATGCTTGCTGTTTTGTTGATGCATTTAAGTACTTAGCGTTCTCATTCTTGTTAATTCTTAACAAGCAGAACTTGCACATAGTAACTTAAATTTAACAACAAACCAATAAATGCCCAAAAGTGTGCTGCAATTAAATAACTCTATTACGATTATTGGATGATATTAAGCATCATCCCAAAAATATTTAAACAAATAACATATTATGTGTGGTAAAAATCCACAACATTCCTCACCCCTTCGAATAAGAAAAAATTATAATTAAGAATAATTTTTTCTTAATAACACATTTTTCTTTTCTTTTTTAATGTATTTATGTATGTATAGTATTGTGAATGTGTTAAGTTACATTTTAAAATAATAATATTTATATTTTTTTTTCGAATAACCCTACCTAATTCATTGTCCTACTTTCTCCATTGCTGCTTGTCCCCCTTGGTTGGAACTGCTTCAACTTAACTTTAACTGGCTTCTTAGGTTGTACCTCAGATTCAATGGGCGTCGTTACTGGTTATTCTGTTTTGCTTGGTGGTTACTGTTATTAGTGAAACGACTTATGCCACAGTTTTCTCTCATTAAGGGAGGCTTTACACATTACTTGTTGCACCCTCCCTTCCTTCATTTTGGTTGTTTCCATATAAGGATGGACAACCATAATTTTTTAGCTATAAATGCTGGATATTTCGATTTTAATGCTTGAAATATTCTTCAGCTTAGCTTTATAAAAATACGCCTTTATTGTTTCTTCTCTGCCTTAATCTTTAAATTTATGAAGCGTGGATTAGAGTTTATCCCCTACTTTTGGATAGAATATATCCGCCAGTAAGCTCTATTATCAAAATTTAATAACGAGTGTCAGATACTCGTTCCTTTGTTTTGACTCGTCGTACGCTGCACTCTTAAATTTGTTCTGAATTCATGACTTGCGGTGGAAAATATTTAATAACTTCCGATCTAACAGAGACTCCACTTTTTTGTAAAATGGGTTTTGTAGATAAAAGAATAAGGAACAACATTTTTTTTTTCAATGTATTCTAGTTGGGAAACATCATATTAAAACTCTTTAAACCATTAAATTGTTATTATTTTTCATTTGTTGACAGTATAAAATTTGTGTTTAATTTATTGCAGAAGCTAACGTTATAGACTATTAAATAAAAAAAATTTGACATTGATCGGATCAGTAGAACTGGAGATAATAGACTTCAAGTATGAGTAAATTTGACAAAATCCAACCAATTATCAAAAATTCATATGTGAATATTTTCGAAAAAAAAATTTTTTCAGCAAAAACAAAAAACATGGTTCAACTGAATTTGTTAGAAAATGCAAGAAAAAAATTTTCATCGCATTTGGAGAAGTCGAGGTTTTTTTTCCTGAATTTTGTGCGGTTTGTAAAAGAACGTCCCATATGTGTATACATCTTTTGAATGTATACAAATACATATTTTGCATTTTATCTTCTTTCTTCCCAGCTTTGTATTTTAAAAATAATATATGTCCTGAATTTAAGTTTTCTTCATGAACTTCAGCTAAAATTGCTGTTATTTAACTTTGTTTAAAATGCGTTTCATAACAAAGCTGAGCTCAAGTTGCATTTATTTTTCATTAATTTTTTTTTTAATGTTCCTTTACCTACTGTTGAGGTAGGTAAGTAATATTTATAATTTATTTTTCCTAGTTTGATTTTTCATCAAAACTTTATCCCCTTGTTTAAATATAACGGGGTTTACTGAACCGTCATATTGTTTTTTAGACAATTCTTTTGCCTTTTCCTGGTTATAGAGCGGTGAACATTTTCGTTTCAAATTCGTAGGCATTTCAAATTCAAAACCGTACAAAGTTGGGAAAGGAGTTTGCTTAGTAGAAGTATGTATCGTATTGTTATGGACATGCGTGGCTGCCGTCAGCCATTGGTCCCGATTCGAACCATCTTCTTTAGCAAACCTTCTCAAGATACTTGCTAGTGGTCTGTGGCTTCTTTCCAAAGAACCATTAGCTTGCGGATGGTATGGCGTTATATGCAATTTCTTAATCCCCAGAATTTTGCAAGTATCCGAAAATAATTTTGCAATAAAATTTGTACCATTGCCAGTAATCAATACTATCGGGATATTGTACCTGACAACGATTTCGTCATAAAATTTTTTCGTTACTGTACTTGCTTCTGCGTCGGGCATTGAAATGTTGCTTGGGCTCCTGTTAGACCAAACGGCATTCGGTTGAACTCAAAATGTCCCAACCCTGTACTAAATGCTGTTTTTTCTCTATCATCTTCATTTACCAATACTTGGTGGTATCCATTTGCTAGATCCAGCGTGGAAAAATATCTGCTATGTCCTCATTGATCTAAAATTTCATCAATTCGTGGCATGGGAAAAGCTTGCTTGATTGTAGCTTCATTTAATTTTCTGAAGTCTATAACTAATCTCCACTTTTCCTCGCCATCTTTAACACTTTTCTTTGGGACAAGTAATAATGGTGAATTCCAAGGTGAGGTGCTTGGTGAAATAATCCCTTCATCTAACAGTTCTCCTACCTGTTTATTAATTTCCATTCTATGGGAATGGGGTAGTCTATACTGTTTTTGGTTTATTGGGGGTTGATCCACCAAAGTATGGATATCATGCTTCTATACTGGAGTATATGATAGGCAATCTCCTTCTAACAAAAATATGTCAAGGAAGGATGCCCACATAGAAGCCTTCTCTTCATTGCTTATGTGAGGATCTAAATTAATAGATCCAAATAGCTTATCTAACCTTCCCCTCACATTTTGTTCCGATATCATATCTATTTCGGTACCTACATTTATTCTGAATTTATTGTAATTCGAAAATTTCGGTCTGAAATTTTTATTAATTATAACTTCGTCTGCCATCTTTCACTTTGCTGAGTACTTCTCCTAAGTAAACTCCTTGTGAAAGCTCTTGTTTGTGTATTACAACTTCTTTTAATGTTGTTTTAACACATAAAGGTACTATTTTTACAGTTCGAGCTTCTATTGCTGTTTCTGTATTGTACAGTACTCTGTTAAAGTCATTCATCGGCTTAAGCTAGACTGCTATTATATTCTGACGTTATTCATTGAAAGACGTTAATTTCTTATCTATAGCGTTTATGACAGTTCGATTCCACAAATTGTCCCTATCTACTATTCCATCAGCTGGAACTCCTTGATCTAGTGACACTATGTGTAACTTTAAACTTAGATCTGGGTTCTGCTTGTGTTGAATTGTGGTTGTACCTAACGTAGGTTACCGCTAAATGCTCCACTTAAATCTTTTCAATTATTTGTATCTAATTCTGGTAAATGCAACATTGCACTTTCTTTGACCAAACTTGTGTCGGCACCGGAATCTACCAACAAAATAAGTTTTCCATATCTGGCCTCTTTACAGTGCACTTCTATGAACACGTCATTTTTATTTGCTTGGTAGAAATTCTCGTTATACCTGCCATACAAGATGTGTCTCCCAGTTTCAGTATCTTTTGCGTTTGATACGCATTCTATTGGTTTTGCGAGGGACGCCTCAACTACAGTATTCTGTGTATGATTAGTTTTCGCCGCAATATGTTGTTTTAAGTTATTACTCAAATCTTTATAATTTTTACTTCTAGTAGTTAACGTATCAACTGCACTTTGTTGTGGTTGATTTACTGTTACTACTTTGTTAAAATTATTTATAATTTCAGATGTATATAACGTATCAACTGCACTTTTTTAAGGCTGATTTACTGTTACTATTTCATCTAAAATATTTTCTGAAACTTTATTTGTTTCATAATTAGCAGATAACGTACCAACTGCACTTTGTTGTGGTTGATTTACTGTTACTACTTTATTTGGCCCAAATTTACTAAGTTTCTTGGGTTCCCAGACTATTGGCCGGTCTTGGGCCCCTCTTAGTTTCCCTGAGCTTTTTCAAATTTCTTTTTGGCAAAACAGTTTTCTATTGCATGCCCAGTTCTATCACACCAACTACATTTACTGGAGGACTGTTGTCCCCCTTGATGGCGCTGAGAATTTGAATTATAATTTTTTACGTTTTTTCTTATATCCGTTGTGTTTTGTGAACATTTTATGTTGGTCATGTGTCCACATTCTAAACACTTGTCACAGAAAGGTGTGTTTTTTCTAACATAACAGTCCTCTCTTGTGTGACCCTTTTTATTACAAAATGCACTTAATTGGCAGCTTTCTGGCGAAATATTTAATTGTACCCTCTTGCTCTCTCAGTGGAAATATTTCTTTTTCTAAAGGATGTTTCTTAATACTTGATTCCACTGGGTGAGCTTCTTCATTGCCAGACTGCACGATGTTAACTCCAGATAATAATCCTAAATCTCCTTGTATGACATCTTCCATTTTGATTGTTTCCAACTTATCCAAGCTGTTTGTGTCCTCCCTTAACATAGCATTTTATTACGTAATCCTTACTTAAATGCTGTAATCACTGACTTATTCAATTCGTCTTTGAATATTACATCAGTTAGATCTTTATAAGTTAATTTTATTATCTCTAAGGCTTCGTTTCTTAGCGTATTTATTCGTCTCGCGAATGTACGCAGTTCTTCTTCAGGAAGTTGACGGGCGTTTCTTATTTGTTCTTGAATTAAATCAATAGATTTGGCTTTCATGTATGTTATTTTTAACAATTTATATAGCTCTTCTAATGACTTTAGCTCATGAGATCTGATTAACTCAAATGCATCACCATGCAAATGAAGCCCAACGCTTGCTATGAGTTCAGGTACTTCTTCAGCTTTAATAACCTTTCGCACTGCTTCACATCCTTCTATGAACCTATATAAATCCGATTTCAACGTAGGTGAACAAGCCCCTGAAAAATAGGGTACTATATTTTTCACCAATTTCGAGATTTCTAGGAAACCCATTATAAAGATAAATAAAACTAAATTAGTTTTTTGTAGGTGTATACTACGTTTAAAGCATATAGCCCAACGCATTTAAAAACATGTCAGCAAATTTTTCAGTCATTTACTTTTTTTTTAAAAAAAAAACGTTTGCAGGTAAATAAAACGCTGCGTAACCTTGACTGTCAAATTTTGTTTATTCTTGATTTTCTTTAAAGTAAACGACTTTAATTATAACAAAGAACTTGACGCACTTAGTAAAACGTTTTTTGCTAACAAGAAAGTTGATTTTAGCGACTGATTATTTTATAATTAAACATTATTTAATCGAACTTACAGTCATTAAGTAAAGACCAATATTGTAAATTTTTTTTTAATTATTGATCAATGCTATTTTTTCAACAAACATGACAAAGATAACAAATGGAACAATTTTATCCTGGTAATTGGTGACATGTTTCGGCTATTACCAATAGCCCCATCAGACCATTTTGGTTAATTTTGTACATGGACTCGAACCCCTGACCGTACATGCAATGCAATTGCATATTTTGCGACGGCCGCTCTAACACTTGAGCTACTGAGGGACTTGTCATGAGTAAAAAAAAATGTACAATATTGATCTTTGCCTAATGACTGTAAGTTCGATTAAATAATGTTTAATTATAAAATAATCAGTCGCTAAAATCAACTTTCTTAAACCATATGGTGAATACGCCGAATTTCAAAAATATGTGGCTGGCAACACCACAATTTCGAAAAAATAAATCATAGCATGACTTTAGGCGACGGTCTAACAGGCTATGGCAGCAAGCGAGAAAGTGACAAAAGATGACAAATGGAATATGTGCACTATGTACATGGCCGCCATTTTGAAAAAGGGTTGTAAATAGTTTTTCCGCAATATCTTCAGAGCCGTAAGTCTCATAAAATTTTTTTTTTTTGACTTTTTTTGTAGAAAATTTAATTTAATTTAGAAATACTTTTTACTGTAACCTTGAAAACGAAAAAGTTATAACAAAAAAAAAGCCGACATTTTCGAGTAAAATATCATTTAAGGGCTATAACTTTTTTTTATTAATTTTATTGAAAAACACTTTAGACAGTTTTTATAGACCATTTCATTGCGAACAATTTCTTGTACTACCTTTCAAAATATTTTAATTTGGAGAGGTTTTATGATCATGCAAAGGAATCAAACCATGAGGTAACCTGTAATAAATAATTATTAAAATAAACATTTAAATATATGAATATATGTATGTAGGCTTATTACATGAATTTACTTTATGTATCGTCATTTTTAAAATTATTTAGTTGCTTCTAGGTATTAATAATGAACTCTTTTCCCCACCACCCATGAGGTAGAGTTTGACGGCGCATTTTTTAACGTTGTTTCCCCAGTAGGTATAATCCACGAAGGACTCTTTATTGAGCAGTTTTTGGTCGCTTAGAAGGTCCTGGCTGCGGTCCAGGATCAGTTATCGGATGCGTTAACGCTGACTGTGGACTGATGAAAGACTCTAATGATGTTATTATTGGAATTACTTCGTCTAATTCATCGTGATCAATGAGTGTGTTCACTTCAACGATGTCACTGCATATTTCACCACAACAATGTTGACAAGCTGGTGAACATTTCCATCCAGCTTTACGACATCCACAAACTGCACTGCAATTACCTTTACAGCGACAAAAAATCATTTTCAATAGCTGAGGAGGTGCTGGAGCTTTAGTATTTTGCACCGGGATGAACATGAGTGATGTTTTTTTCCTCTCCCACTCCTCTGGATTTTTATATCGTCCAAGCCATGTTTGAATTTGATGATACACTCGATATGTGTGCATCCGTGCAGCATCTTGTGTAGGTGGAAGTGAGGCCAAATTAAAGTTTTGCTTATTTTCAGTTCTTGAAAACTTCTTATGCCGCAAACTGTTTGAAACAAGAAATTTCAGAAACTATGTAGCTGGCAACACTAAAAATTTCGAAAAATAGATCATAGCATGTTTTCAAGACAATGGCTTGACGGCTGTGACAACAAGCGAGAAAATGACAAAGAAATAATAACAAAATTTGATATACGCACTTTGTACAGTTAAAGGTCAGTAGCTCATATGTTAGAGCGACCGTTGCAAAAATATGCAATTGCAATGCATGAACGTTCAGGGGTTCGAGTCCATGTACAGCATTAACCAAAACTGGTCTGATGAGGCTATTGGTAATAGCCGAAACATGTCACCAATTACCAGGTTAAAATTATTCCATTTGTTATCTTTGTCATGTTTGTTGAATAAAAAATAGCATTGATTAATAATTAAAAATTTACAATATTGGTCTTTGCTGAATGACTGTAAGTTCGATTAAGTAATGTTTAATTGAAGTTACTAATTTGTAAACTTCCAATAAGTTCACAAATTATACAAAGAAATTATTGAAACCTTCTTATTGATGCGGAACATGGACTATGAGGATCGCTCATAGTTCATGTCTGTGTCTGAAAAATGGTTGAGTGCCAAACTTTTTAGAATTTTATGGTTAGTGTTAAAAAGGATACTTACTATTTGACTCCTTTTTCCGTCCTGTCGACTTCTAAGTCCTTCCGATACCGGCTGCGCCAATGTTGTACAAGTATTTTTCCCGTCCTGAGAAAACACTTTGTACCGTGGTTGTAGAGAACTGTATCTGAAAAATAACAGTTAAATGGCAACACTCTAGCCAGCTAGTTAGCAAATTCATATCAGTGCGTAAATTATTGAAATTTTCAAAGTTAAATACATATTTTATTACTGCAAGTGCAATAGTTCATGGTGTTTTTTGTTCTACATCGGCGAAGCAAAGAAAACAAAACTTCTACCAGTTGTTTTTTGTTTGTTCTTAATTTTCCTGTAAGGCTGCTGCATTTTTGGCGAAAAGCAGAAAGAAAAAAAGTTGAGACTCTAATAACCAGCTGTCAAAGTGTGGATTCCGTCTGTAAGTAAGAACTACTGTATGTTTCTTGCTGTGGGGTATAATGAAGCCCAAAATTATGCTACGAAAATTTTAAAAAATTTACAACGTACACTTAAAGACAATAGCTATCCTTTCTAATATAAGCCTATAATTGTGGTATCGAACGTGTTGACTTATAGCGCCAATTTGAAAATGCCGTGTGTTTGCTTAGCAAGGGTTGAGTGTAATCTACAAGATGATAAGAAAGTTAAATGTGTTACTTGTAACGAATATTTCCACTGTCACTGTGTGAACATAAAAAAAGCTGACTTTGAGTACATGCTAAAAAACAAACAGCAATATAAATGTGCAAAGTGTCTCTTCGCTCGTCGAGATTCGATCGTCCACTCGCCACCAATTAAGAATGCGAGCTCGGCAGACACAGGATCTATTGTGACCGGCTCTACTTTAACTGGCAATATTTCTACTCCTCCTGTAAGCCTTAGCACTAAAGATGTAAGTGAGAAAAATCCGACTTCGACTTTGCTCACTCTTATTGAACAGAAGTTTGAGAAGCAAAGCGAAAGGTTTGAACTGCGCCTTTCAAAGTATAGTGAACAGATCACCTCCCAAATTAAAGATATACTCACAACTGCAATACAAAATAGTGAGCAGAGAGTTCTAGCTGAGCTACGTCAAAATGTCTCTGAAATACGTAGCGGCCTGCAAGCGGTGGCTAGTAGAGTTACGCAGTTAGAAAATACTGCTCTTGATGTAGGCATATTAAAAGAGGAGGTGTTGCTGGAGTTATTTTACCTACACATATGGGTGAAGTTGATACCCTTAAAATGGAAGTAGTCGAGTTAAAATCTCAACTCGCTAGACAAGACAATGCAGCTGTTGCTTGTGACCTTCGTCTGAATGGAATTCCATTTTCTGAAGGCGAAAACCTGAGAGAAATATTAAATAGAATCTGTTCCGTAATAAACATTAGGCCTCCCAGTGTTAAGAACTTGTTCCGGCTCAACCATAAAGCGTCTTATAATAATAATAATAAAGATTCAACAATAATTGTCAAATTCGAAACGCCTTTTGACAGAAATTTCGTTTTAAGCTCTTGTGCAAGATTCCGGCGAGAAAGTAAGGATGTACTACGTCTGCAGCACGCAGGTTTCCAATCAACCAAACCCATTTATATAAATGAAGGTTTGACAAGAGCAAACTCTGCTATCCTACAGCACGCGCTGCGATATAAAAAGCAACACCTTCTATCTACTGCTTTTACTCGTCGTGGGATCGTACACATTAAGCTCCAGGGCAATGATAATGCTTTATCTGTTGAGACTTTGGCAAAACTAGAAGCAATTGTTGAAACACTCAATACTGGCCATGATCCTGGCGATCCTGGTACATCTAATTGTTTTCGTGACATCACGAACTAATATCTTAATTATTATTTTCATTAAATTTAATTTTATATTTTTATCTATTACAGCAGCGAAGAAAACATGTTTGATATTTAAGCACACGTTAGATTTGATTCCTTGTTTGTTACACTTTGAAAATGATAAGTTCTCTAGGTTCTGAAAATTTTTGTTCCAAAGACAATAGTTACAACATGATTCGAATACTCTCAAAGCTTAAAATTTGCCATATAAATGCCCAGAGCTTGGTTAACAAGATGGATGAATTGCGATATGTGTTTGAAGGTTCTGGTATGGATGCTATTTGTGTGAGTGAAACATGGTTCAATAATGATATGTCTGATACTTTGTTCAGCTTGAATGGTTACAAAGTATTTCGTGCGGACCGGGTTGGCCATGCAGGCGGAGTAGCAATCTATGTGAAAGATAACGTTAAGTGTAAGATACTGTGTAAGTCATCACATGATAGTGTTATCAAATATGTATTTTTAGTGGTTTCCAATGGTGATCAAAATTTGCTTCTTGGGTCTGTATATCGTCCTCACCGAACTGTTGATTTCTTGCCTCTTTTAAGTACACTGGAAAACATTGCACTATCTTTCACTGAAATAATTATAGCTGGTGATTTTAATAGTAACCTCCTGGTAGAAAATAGTCTGGTGCAGGAAATGAATAGTTTAGGTCTCGTTCCTGTGAATACTGCTATGCCTACTCACTACACAAAAACTACAAATACTTTACTGGATTTATTCTTTGTAAGTACTAAAACTAGAATCCTTCTTTACGATCAATTATCCGTTTCTCATTTTTCAAAGCATGACCTTATTTTTTTAGCGTATGACTTTCAAGTTATTGAGACTGTTAACTGTTTTAGCTACCGTGACTTTAAAAACATCGACTATGTTCGACTTGAAACTGCTATATTAAATATAAACTGGGAATTTATTTTCCATATGAACTCAGTTTCTGATCAAGTTGAATTCTTTCAAGGCAATTTCAAAAAACTTTTTAATCAGTTCGTCCCACTAAAGCATAAAAAAACTAATCATCAACAACGACCCTGGTTCAATAGAACAATTCGAAACCTAATATTGTTGCGCAATAAGGCATATAATCGCTGGAAACGTTTCAAAACTCCACTATTATACGAGGAGTTCAAAATTCTACGTTCGAGGGTTGTGAAAGAGGTGAAAGCGGCAAAAAAAAATTACTATGGTAATAAGTTTGGCTCTGTGGTCAACATTAAGCAAAAGTGGCGTGAGATACGCAATATTGGTCTTTGTCAAAAAACTTTCCGATCCAGTGATAATGTGGACGTTGAAAATTTAAATAAAAAATTTGTTGACATTCCCATGCCTTTGGTTAGCCATAATGTTTATGAAAATGTCAACAGTTCTTTCAATATCGAATCAAGCTTCAGTTTCTCGTGCGTCTGTCAGGCTGAAGTACTAAAAAGTATCTTGTCAATCAAGTCGAATGCTATTGGGTATGATGAAATTAACCCTATTTTCCTGAAAATTTTGCTTCCAAAGGTACTCCCATACCTAACTTACATTTTTAACACTGTGCTCATGAAGTCAATTTACACAATTCAGTGGAAGAAAGCTAAAATTATCCCAGTTCTGAAGTCTTGTAATGAGCACCGCCCAATAGCAATCCTGCCATTTTTATCGAAAGCATTAGAACTGTTAATAAGTCAACAAATCAACTCTCACCTACACAGATATGGTTTCATAACAGATAGGCAATCGGGTTTTAGGGCCAAGCACAGTTGCATCACTGCCCTAATTGATGTTTCGGAAGACTTACGTGCTAGCTTAGATGACAATAATGTTGGGTTCTTAGTTCTCTTGGACCACTCTAAGGCTTTCGACACAGTCGATCATAATATTTTAGTGACTAAACTTCTTAAAATGTTCAATTTTACATCATCAGCTGTGAATCTGATAGCGTCTTACCTTTCTGAAAGGTCACAAGCCGTTTACGCTAATAATATTTCATCAGTATTTCTTCCCATTAAAAGAGGTGTTCCTCAAGGGTCTGTTTTAGGTCCTCTTTTTTTCTCTTTATACATAAATGACCTACCTAGTGTTTTAGAAAATTGTAAGGTTCATATGTATGCTGATGATGTCCAAGTATATGTTAACTGTAAACGTGAGCATCTTTATGACAGTGTATTTCATCTAAATAATATTCTTGAAAACATTGGTGAGTGGGCACTCAAAAATGGTTTGAGCCTCAATCCTAAAAAATCTAAATGTCTTGTGATTGCGAAAAAAGTTATTGATATTTCCACTGCCCCTCACCTTTCATTAAATGGTGGTATTATTGAATATGTTGACTCTGCGAAAAATTTGGGTTTAACCTTCAATAGAACGCTGACTTGGAATAACCATATTAGTAACACTGGCTGGAAGGCCTATGGTATGCTTCGTGTACTATGGGTGACCCAGTACTTTACTCCTCTTCATATACGTATGCTGCTTGCTAAAACATATCTTGTCCCAAAAATGCTATTCGGCTGTGAAATTTATGCTAATTGTGATAGTTCAAGTAAAACCAAATTGAACGTACTATTTAACAATACTGTTCGATATGTGTTTGGATTAAAAAGAAGAGACCATGTTTCCCAATATGCAAAAAGAGTCTGTGGCTTAACCTTTGATAACTTGCTTAGCTATCGAACGCTTCTATTGTTGCATAAGATTATCAATAATGTTGCACCAAGTTATTTGATTTCGAGATTAAACTTTTCTCGATCCAGTCGAACAAATAAGCTTAATTGTTTGCGTTTTACTTGTTTGACGTCTGAAAGACAGTTTTTCATTCATTCTGTACGTCTTTGGAACGCGCTGCCTATTAGTTTAAGATCGTGCAATAACGTTGTGCAATTCAAATACAAATTAGCTTTACACTTTTCTTCGCTATAATAGCTGTTATAGTTGTAATAATTGAATATAATAAATAAATAAATATTCTTAAAAATTATGTTAATTATGTTAATAGTTGAAATTTACTTATAAATGTTTAATGCTATCCCTTTTCTTTGTATTCTTTGCTAATTATTATATATTAAGGTATTTAAGCTCTATATACATTTGATGTTTATATAGGGTGTTTTTTTTAAAGGTATAGAACTTTAAAATGGAATAAAACAAAGATGAATTTTTTAAATAGACATGAAAATTACTTTATTCGAAAGATAATCTTCTGGCATTATAATTTAAATATGACTTCTGGCATATGAACGCCACGGCTAGCTCGGACGTAGTCTAAAATGGAGGTCCAATTTTCAAGGTATATCGCGAATTACGCGAGTAATGTTGGCTTCGAAGTATTGAATCGTAGCTGGCTTATCGACGCATACTTTTGGCTTCACATAACCCCAAAAAAAAAAATTAAGGTGTGATATCACAAGATCTAGGCGGCCTTCTTGACTTCATAATTGCAAAAATCATGTGAATTTTGAGTGAAAATAAAGTTGAAATTTTAGTGACTATAATAAATTTGCACAATTTGGACGAGTTGTTCATGCGTCAACCTGTTCATGATGAAATGGCAAACCAAACTGAATATAAATGACATTAGAGTTGCCAGATTTGACCACAAAATCCCAGTTTTATCTCTATTCGAAAAACAAACCTCTAAAAAAAACACCCTTTACTTCTACGCTACCGGTACTGTTATTAAAGTTGTAAACTTTGTTGTGCCGGTTTTCGAAATAAATGAATAAATGAAAAATGAAATGAAATGAAAAAAAAAAAATGAAAATTGTCACCCTACTAAATATACTTACCAGTATATTTTTTTCCTGATTTCTTTTTACGACTCAAGAGACAGTTGGTTTTAGCTTAACTTCAGAAACAATTCTGTTTTTAATTTTCAATTTCATCTTACTTAACACCTATGATAAAGATAATTACACTAACAGATTACAAGCTAAAATAATTACTTAGAAATACACTAACAAAAACTTAAGTCATCAAAAACTTATTCTACTTTACAAATTTTGGCCCACAAATATTTGGCCTACAATTATTTGGCCTACAAATATTTGGCCTTCAATTCTTTATTTTACTTATGCAAAAATCGCATAAGTCTTAACTCACCAAAGTAGTGAGGTCGGCATATTTCCGGGTTGCACACCTGGCTTTTGCTTGCTGTTTTGTTGTTGCATTTAAGTACTTGGCGTTCTCATTCTTGTTAATTCTTAACAAGCAGAACTTGCACATAGTAACTTAAATTTAACTACAAACCAACAAATGCCCAAAAGTGTGCTGCAATTAAATAACCCTATTATGATTGTTAGATGATGTTAAGCTTCATCCCAAAAATATGCCATAATATGTTAGTTGTTTAAATAACATATTGTGTGTGGAAAAAACCCACAACACTGTACACTCTTGATCTAAAATTTGACGCGCATACACGTAAGCTAAACTTGAAGCTTCCACAGTGACTTTCTCGCTTCCGTATCAGTTAGTCACAGCGGAGCTGAGAGCACGGCAGCGGTTAGGAACATAGAGACCGTCGGGAGCATCGTTTTTGGGCTTTCGGGTGTATACGCTTCCGTATCTGTACACTTGTGACCTAAAATTTGACGCGCATACGCGTAGGCTGAGAGCAAAGGCAGAAAATCAAATTGAGCATCGCGTAGGCAAACACTCAGTCACACCTTTTTCTCGCGGACCTCACTATAACGACGCAAGGAAAACGCGATGACCCGAGTACGCTGACATAACCTAGAATTTTTTAATTACACTGTGCGAGAGCCAAAATCGTCGGGGGTTCTGACTACCGGGAAAAGTTATATCGGTAAAAAAAAAGTTATACGTGTCCCGGCGTTTCGCTGGGTTACGTCTAGGAATCGAAATATATCGATTTGAAGATTGTAAGTATCATATTGGGGCATTTTGTTTGACATAACTCGAGACGACTAGTCCGATTCTGCCGCAACAAACTTAGAAAAATTAAGAATTACAATTGCTTTAATCTATTGATATACTGTTCCTCTACATAGTCAACAGTTTTGCAGTTATAAATAAATTTATGCAGAAAAAAATAACACTTTTTTCCTGTTTTTGGATTTTTAAAAATAAAAAATTTGAATTTTTTAGGCAAAAAATTATTATTTTTTTCTTCATAAATTTATTTATAACTGCAAAACTGTTGATTATGGAGAGAAACAGTTCATCAATAGATTGAAGCAATTATAATTCTTAATTTTTTGTAAGTTTGTTGCAGAAAAATCGGACTAGTCGTTCTCGAGTTATGTCAAAAAAATGCCCCTGTATGATACTTACTAACTTCAAATCGATATATCTCGATTTCTAGACGTGACCCAGCGAAACGCCGGGACACGTATAACTTTTTTTTGACCGATATAACTTTTCCCGGTAGTCAGAACCCCCGCCGATCACTGACCCCTACCATTTTTCGCACAGTGTTATATTTACGAATACATATATATTTTAAAAAAATAATGAAATAAAAAAATCTCAAAATCACAAACTGTGCAACTCTCCTCTTTCATTAAAAGAGCCACTCCCTTCAAATTATAAATTTTTGTGACCGAACCTCTGGACTCCGGCGAGTCAAGACCCCCCGCCGAAGGTTCGTTACAGTTGACATTTGTCATTGTACACTGAAATTAAATATAAGCTCATAGATTAACTGAAATTAAGTTTTTCAACAACTAACATCATTCAATAACAGTAAGTTTCGTTGGCAAAAGTGCACTATGATTTTGGGCATTTGTTAATTGGTTGATCAGTTTACGTTGCTATGTGCAAATTCTGCTTGTTGAAAATTAACAAGACTGAGAACACAATGCACTTAACTGCAGCAAGTAAACACCAGCAACGTGTTGCAGCATCGTGTTTTGTTTGTTCACTACACACGTGTATAGCTGTGGTATAGAAAAGACACAAACGGAAGAAAAGTAAAATTGCATTTTTGAAATGAGTGACATAATAAGTGATATCAAATTTTTATGGTAAATTCGTTAATAAAGTTAACATAATTTACATTATTTGCAATTGTCATTTTTCTTTCCACTTTTTCTCACTTAATTTCACTCCGCGCGACCCTTCTTACTCGCTTGTTTCCGACGAACTGAACTGTTGCCGCAACCGTTGCTTCGTGTATATCTAGCATAAGAATTGCAGTCTAAAACTTTATTTTTACAGCTTCAGAATGTAGATTATGAAAAGTGGGCAGGAAAAAATTTATTTAGTAAAAAATGCTGAATAATTATCGACTATTTCATGTGATCGACAGATAAAAATTACAGTTCAAATTGTAAAATCTTCAATACGTATGACATAATAAATCACTTACTTATTTTATGATTCGATATTACTTTTTTGTAATCAGCATTGTACAAATACGACATAAAAAGTAGAGACATATATGGTTAGAAGAAAAGAACTGTGTGAATGTTCCCAGGGAGGTTCTCTGTTTCATGCTATGTTAAGAAGTATGGTTTAAAAAAATATGATTGAAATTAAATATAAAGTTTACATTTATTAAATATTTTTTGAATAAATTTTAAATTTAACAGTGTGAACACTGTAATATTTCATTGGCACTCAAATCAATTTTTACAGTTTTTCACTTACTATATTAATTATTAATGCCCGGATGTAATTATTATCGGAAATCCAATGAATTTTACAGAATTTTCTTTCCGTGCAAGTCTGCGTTCGGGAAATATTCAAACCTCACTATGTTTGTAAGTCAAGTTTATTGTGAAACAAATTTTTCAAACCAGAATTAGTTTTTGTTATTGTAATTATATGTTAATATTCGAGTACGTTATTATAATTTTTATTATACGAAGTGTTATGCTAGTTATGAAGACAAATACAATAGAGATTGTACTAAACCTGTAAAGGGAACAGTTGTGATTTTAATTTTTGTAGCAGCTATTACTACTAGGTAAGTATAGTACCACTAATAAAATTTACCTTTCTACTTTCCTAAACGAGGAGTTAACTTAACAACAATGACAACGAAGCTCAAAATCTTTGGTTCAAACGTGAAACGCTCTTTTGTGTGGCTGTGAAGCCCAGTTATCAAACAGCACCCTGATATACAATTTCCAAATGTTCACTAAAATATGTTGGCCCAGAATCATTTTCAATGTCGAACTGCTTCCCAGATGTCGTCAAGATCCATTCAAATGATGAAAGTGGAAATGGCGTGCGAGGACAATTGTTTTCCCATTCTCTGGACTTACGTCTATTGGGCTTCTTAGGATTCCAAATCGTGCTGCGCACATACCAAATGCATTTTCAACTACATTTCTTGCTCACCATAGTCTTTAGTTGAATATTTTCTGAGACATCACTTGTTTGCGATAAGAAAAAGGCTTTAGCAAGTACTGTTTCAGCAGAAAAGCATCGTCAGCAACGATGGCATCTGATCTTCTTGTGACAGTGGTCTCGCTGGCGGAAAATTTATTGAATTATCAGCAAGTGCAATTGCAAGTGGGCATCTGAATGATATTTACATAAGAAATTTTGAAATCTAAAAATACCCAATATAAGTACATATGTTATGATTCTTGCCTTGCAAAAACACCACCATCGGATTCGCGACCATATGCTCCAACTTCTACGAAAAAAAATTTAAAATCAGTATCTACCATCAGGACAATACAATAGTATTTTTTATAGTTGAAATATTCAGTTAGCAGGTGCTGAATTGTTTTTCGACCAAGACCCCACAGCAATTGGGGAAATTCCACCGTGGCTCCGAATGGTCCGCTATATTTTCCCATTACTCGGGAGTGCTCGGAACCTATAAAACCATATGTGTCTTAATATGGTTGGATACAAATTTTGTGAGTATATTTACCTACAAAATTCATCCATCAAAGCCTTGTAAATAGCATCACACGTTTCGCGGATAATGTGGCACATTGTTGTTTTTCCGATTCAGAAAACACTCATCAGGCTAGAAAAGCTATCGCCAGTTGCCAAGTAACGTAAAGTTACTGCTAACCTTTCTGCGACAAGAATTGCTTTTCGAAACTTATAGTCGATATCTTCCATTTTCATCCGTAAAAAATTGTGTAACCAACGTGGATCCTGCAGAGCGAGCTTACTAAGTATGTAGTGTAGCATAAAATCCACTGGAGGATGTGTGTCTGCTCTGTTCTAATCCACCTTTGCTTTTCCTTTTTCTTCATTTTTTCTTTCTTTTTTAAAGCCTTAAGTTCGGAACATAATTGGGGCAGTAGCAGCAGCAGCAAAACGCTCTGTGGAACACAATTGGGGCAGCAGCAGCAAATGCTGTCAGAACTTCAAACACTGCAAACAAACAAACAAGTCAATATAAAAACTTACGTTATATTTAAAAAGAAAATGTTCCAATAAATGTTTCCGCATTGATTGCGTTAAAACCTTTAAATATCTTGGCGTTATGGTAGACTGGAAAATAAGTTGGATTGATCATACTAGTGCACTAAAGTTGTATGCGTTGGCTGTTGTTAGACAGATATATCTCCTAAGGTCATTTTGTTCGATTATATTACTTACTTGTATTTATTATGGTCTTTTTCATTCCAAGCAACATAGAGTATGGACTAGTATGTTGGGGTGGAACTCACAAAAATAAAATGAACCCTTTACTTACTATTCAAAAAGATATCATCCGTATTATATGTAATAGAAACCGTTTGGAAAGCAGCCTGCATTTGTTCAAAAACTTAAAGATACTCCCACTTAAGCACTTTTTTTCATAACTTTTCATAGATTTTCGAAAAAACAGGCAGTAATGATATAGGCCTGTAATTATTCAAGACCTTCCAATCTCCTTTTTTGAAAAGAGAAATTACCTCAGCCTTCTTAAGTTGTTCTGGAAAAATACCAGCTTCAATACTTTTATTAACAAGATAGCTAAAGACATCTGAAATAAATAAATAATTTAAATAAATAATTTTTTTTACATGAAGATTTGAAAAGCCGTCTGCTGTTTTTGCGTGTGAATTTTTGAGCGACATTGCTATTTTATAAATCTCAAAAGACGTCACTGGGTCGTAAAATAAGCTAGAGCTGAAAGATTTTTCTTGAGATAAAGAATTACACGTTGTTTGTGAAATGTCAATATTGCAAACTGCATTTTTCCTGCATCTATAAAGAAACCATTGAAAAAATTTGCCTTCTCAGCTGGATCTGACATCCGGCTGCTTTGCTGCCAGAAAATAACGCTCTTCATCTTCAAATGTTTGTAAATATGAAAAAAAAAGTGTAAACCCATCACGGTATTGCGGCTTGAAAATGAAACACTGAATAATATTCACAGCCCATTTATCAGCACAATAAAAGGGCAGCATCAAGTAGATGATGTGAATTTTCGTAACCAAAATGTGAAAGAATCGATGGGGCGAATATTTACTGCTGGGCAAGTGAAGAATATAAAAAATTGCGATAAAGACAAAACTGGACGGAAGCTGACATTGCCCAGTAAATTACCTACAAAGTCTCTTATTTAACACATCATATGGAGTCGAAGAGTAAAAAAGGAAAGTTCCTTTTACTAAAAAAATATTAATATAGTTTTCTTAAACATCGTTTCTTGAACCTTAATAATTTTAATACGAAGTTAGCTAGGCTATGTTAGGTTAGGTTTTGGTAGCGGCTATAGCCTCACATTAGGATGGGTCATTTTAACATTTTTTTCTCTAATCGCAAACGCCTACCCGGGAAAAGTAGCCCATTCATACCAAGAACATACCTGGAACATTTTTTTGAAATCGGTCAATATCTTCTGTTCGTGCTTTGACGATCAATTTTTGAAATTTTAGGTAAAAACACAGAAAGTAGAGCGTTTCCTAAAATGGGACCGGCTGCGTTGTTTATGCGTTTTAAGGATCGCTTGGCGATGAAAAGTCATCATAAAGCATCACAAACTCAAAATCGAGACCGCAAAGTAGTCCCAGCTCAAACGCCAGGTGGAGAAAGAGGGGGCTTAAATGCGGATTTTTGGGTAAAAGCGAACAGTTTTGTGCAGCTTTTTGCTCACTTTCAATCAACGAAAAAAGTGACCCAGAGCCCACCACATGAAGGTGGCTACATATCGGACTCCACCCACGCCCTACCCAATCAACCCATCATACATAGGACGCGTCTATTACGACTCAGCGCCTCCAAAGACACTCACAAATTGCCTCTTACTGTCGAATAAAGGGACAGGTTGCCGAGAGAGAAGGTTCGACCGTATATGTCTGTCACAAGCTTCGGGGCCGATGACTTTCGCTGCGTCTTCCGTGACTAATTTCACAGCTCTCTCCACTACAACAGTGTGGCAAGGAAATGCCGTGAAGTTCCATTCAGGTAACACACCTTCAGGCGCGTAAAGCTTTGAGGTATGTTCATCTACTTTTATGCTACTTAAAACTGGAGGGACGGTGATTGAAATATCAGTCTGGTTCCACATAATCATTTCTGTATAATTTTGAGACCCTAAAATACTCTCTTATTCATCTTTTGCATTCAGAATTATCTTCAGTGCATCTCTGCGAACAGCATGCCTTGAATCTGTTACCACTCCAAGCAGAATATTTTCAGGCATCGCATAGAATGCGTTGGTCTGAATGGATGCATTCACCACCGTACGGTACTTCAAAGGAAGATATCTTGACCGCTTAATAGCTTCGAAGAGATGACGACAACCATGAGCAATTGACTTGTTCTTTTTTATGGTGAACCACAAGGTGTCTACACTGTTAGTAAGAACTTCACTATTACTTTCATTTTTTTTGTGGGCCTTTTAGTTCATATGTACAACCTAAGAATTCTATTTGCAGTGGAAAGCCAGCGAGCCTGGTTAATATGACTTGGCTTTCGAGCAGCAAGTTTGACTGAACATTCCGGAGCCAATAGATTTTGCTATTTCGTAAAGATACTTTTGATCCATTTCGAAGAATGTCTCCTTTCCATCCTGTGTTGGTATTTGTGCCATCGCAACCAGCAACAACGACTTCATCGAAACCGCCATTAAGATCTGTCGTGACGTAAATAAAAATTGCATCACACTCATCTTGAGAAGAGAATGAGGGTGTAACAACGTGACCTATGTATTAGGAGCCATGTTCAGCTACTAAGGCAATATGTTCCTCCTTTACTAACCCAAAAGCTGTCAAAGTTTCATCCTTTCTGCTATCAAAGTATATAGCACTTACAGGATTTTCCATGTGTGCTCCATCTTTCAACTTAGTGCGTGATTTTACGGTTTCACGTCTTATTTTGTTTTTGCAAATCACTAGAGCGTCAGGAGTTATATTTGTAATATTTTATTACTGTTTCAGGTAAATCTAGTCTCGAATGCTTCCTAGTGAATCTGAGTGGTAAAGTAAATTCACCGTCTACAACAGCGGTATTGCTAAAAGCACCGTTTTGTTCATCACCCTCTCAAAGTAAGTATCAGTATTACACATATCTTGTGCAGATGATGAAGGAAAAATTGAAAATTAACTATCCTGTCCTCGTTCATATTTGATTTTTTTTGCAGCCCGCTCAGCTCTCTCACGTACTTTTTTTTGTTTCGGAACGATCTATTAATGAAATGAACATCATTCGAGAACTTTGTTGGACAAGATTAAAAACCTGCTCAATGACTGGATCTTTCTTCTCTTTGGGGCAGGAGCAGCAAGTCAAATCCTTACATTTACAAAATGCAATGTTAATTAATTTTCCTCTTGGAATGATGCAGTCTTTTGTTCCTTTCTATTAAAGAGGCAATTTGTGAGTGTCTTTGGAGGCGCTCAGTCGTAATAGACGCGGTCTATATATGGCTGGTTGGTTGGTTGGGTAGGACGAAGGTGGAGTCTGATGTGCAGCCACCTCCACGTGGTGGGCTCTGGGCCACTTTTTTCGTTGATTAAAAGTGAGCAAAAAGCTACACAAAACTGTTCGCTTCTACCCAAAAATCCACATTTAAACCCCCTCTTCCTCCACCTGGCGTTTGAACTGGGACTACTTTTCGGTCTCAATTTTGAGTTTGTGGTCCTTTATGATGACTTTTCATCGCCAAGCGATCCTTAAAACGCATTAACAACGCAGCCGGGCCCATTTTAGGAAACGCCCTACTTTCTGTGTTTTTACCTAAAATTTTAAAAATTGATCGTCAAAGCACGAACAGAAGATATTGACCGATTTCAAAAAAATTTTCCAAGTATGTTCTTTGTATGAATGGGCCACTTTTCTCGGGTAGGCGTTTGCGATTAGAGAAAAAAGTGTTAAAATGACCCATCCTACCTCACATAGACCACAGGGGTCTATAGTGTTACCACAAACGCTCTGCTACAGTCTTATTAGTAAATTCTGGTCCTTTCATTGTGGTGTACGTCCAACATGAAGGTGCCTGTTGTTACAGCGAATCTTTTGATTTCACTTAAGTGAACTTTATTTAGTTCATTTAGGGTCATAAAGAATGGCTGCCCGAAGTATTTTAGTCTATTACATGCCAAAGCAGAGCAAGAGCACAAAAGATGTTCCTTGGTTTCCTCTTCCTCTGGTTCATGACATTTCTACACCAGTCGTTGGATACGATGCCCAACCTTAAAGTGTGATGCCCAATAAGGAAGGGTCCTACTAGTTAAGGATTTTAGATATCTTGTGTCCCTTTTATGGAAATAGGGCCAAAAATGTATGGTAATATTTCTAGTGGAAGAGCTAGTGCGGAAAGGGTACTAAGACTTTCATGAGTTGTGAATTTGACTGAGCGCCTTGCTTTGCTGGTAAATCTGCTTTTTCATTTCCTACAATTTCGCAATGCCCAGGTACAGGTACACTGAAGGACTACTGAGTTCTCCTTACTTAGTGTAGACGGGTTTCCATCTGAATTCAAAACAGTTGATGGGTTCACTAGCGACCCACAAATTATAGCTGGATTGTTTGCTAATTTATTTAAAGAATCTTTTTCTACTGAATTATTTAGCCCTGAGTTCAACTATTTTGAATATATGGATAACGACCCTTTAGTTTCGTTTAATGGGATATCTTTCTCACCTGAACTCATAGAGAAATATATCTCATCTGTTGATGATGACTTCAGCTCCGGACCTGATGGTATTCCTTCGACAGTACTAGTTAACTGTAGCTCTGTGCTGAGTCAACCCCTCAGTTTCTTATTTAATAAATCGATTAGAGATAGCTATTTTCCTAAATTTTGGAAAAATTCATATATAAGCCCCATTTTCAAGAAAGGGTGTAAAAATGATGTTTCAAACTACATGCCCGTAGCGAAGTTATCATCGATACCGAAAATTTTTGAACGCATTGTGTACGATCAAGTTAAGGTGTGCTGTAGTGAAGTCATAACAACTCGTCAGCATGGTTTTGTTAATGGCAGATCTACAGTTTCTAACCTCCTTGACTTTACTTCATTTGCATTAAACTCTTTTGACTCTGGTGAGCAAGTTGACTGCATCTACACTGACTTCAGTAAAGCATTTGACAAATTACCACACAATTTAATTTTGTTTAAGTTAAAGAAGCTTGGATTTCCTTTAAGTTTTGTCAGCTGGATTGAATCTTATTTATCTGATCGCTCATATCGAATAAGATTTCGGAGGGTGTTTTCCACCCCATTCAGCGCGGCATCACGTTTTCCACATGGAAACCACTTGGGGCCGCTCCTGTTCGATTTAGCAATTAATGATGTTACACATGTCATTAAAAACTCGCATCTGCTAATATATGCAGATGGTATGAAAATTTACAGGAACGTGAAGGGGGTCGGTGATACTATTCCACTTCAGTCTGACTTGTAATCCTTTGAGGTTTGGTGTTCTAAAAATAACTTACATCTTAATCCTGATAAATGCCAAACTATGATTTTCACCAGGAGGAAAAATATTGTGGAATTTGATTATGAATTAAAAGATAAGAAAATTTGTCGTGTCGATTTAGTCAAAGACCTAGGTATACATTTTGATGTTAAATTAACTTTTAATGAGCATATTAATCAAATTTGTAAAAAATCCTCATCTCTGCTTGGCTTTATTAAGAGGTGGGCAAAAGAATTTAATAGCCCGTTAGTAACGGTGACTTTATATAATACAATAGTGCGTCCTCACTTAGAGTACGCCAGCCAAGTGTGGTCACCATTTTATAATATTCATATTAATAGAATTGAGAGAATTCAAAAAAATTTTATTCGTTTTGCTCTTAATGGCTTAAATTGGATTGACTCTTTAAACCTTCCTCCTTATGAGGATCATTTGAAGTTACTATATATGCAATCTTTGAGCACGCGTAGAAATATTGCGGATATACTTTATCTGCATCAACTTGTAACTAGGTCTCTTGCTGCACCAGAGCTTCTCAATTATATTCACTTAAACACTAATCGCAGGAGTAATCGTAACTCTAATCAATTATTTTACCAACCTTTTAGTAGAACTAATTATATGGCTACTGCCCCTTTTAATCGCATGACTACTCTTATTAATAATTGCGATGCATATGATATTAGCTTGTCAAAAGGTCAACTCAAGCTTAGATTGAAAAATAACTATAGTTAATTTTGTAGCTTAATGGTTGTTGGTCTTTATGTTTGTGTTGTCCGAGCCCCAAAGCATGATGGGTAAATTTTTTCTAACATTTATGCCTTGGACCATGTTGATAAATTCATGCAATTGCATTCATGCAATTGTATGTTTATATACATATGATCTGGGTGGGTATGTTGAGAAAGTGTGATAAAGCTAAGAAAAAATTATAAAAATATAACAAATTTAATTGCATGTATAATTTTTTCATTTTCCTTAATATTTAAGCTTTTTGCTTGGTTTTAAAGCTTCAAGCTAAATTGCTAAGAAAGCTAATAGCTGTAGTAGCTAAACTCTATTATTATTATTATTAAAAGCATCAAAACATTCTAGGACTGTTTTTGATTTTATATAATTCGAATTTAGGGCTTTTAAAGCAGCCTGACTGTCTACATAGAAGTACAGTTTATTGTTAAGTGCACTTTCTTTAAAGTAGGTTGCGGTTTTATAAATCACAGCAATTTCAGCCTGGAAAATGCTGCACTCTTCCGGTTGTTTGAATGATTGGCTTGTGTTGCAGTTTGAGGCATAAAAACCTGCTCCTACTGCTTCATTCATTTTAGAGCCATCCGTGTTTATCGCATCTGTACACAGAAGAAAAAGATTTGCTGATTTTAAACAATTTCGGGTCCGATTTCAACGAATGTTGTGTATGATTTTCAGTCAGAGAAACAGTTTCTCTGATATAACAAAAGATGATTTGTTGAAACTTAAATAAATTTTCCTAAAGTATTAGTTGAAACTTAAAATAAATTTGTTGATTTCAAAAAAAAATTTTTTAATTTTCCTAAAGTTTTTGTCAAAACTTAGAATAAATTCGCAAAAAAAATTTTCCTTTTTTGATTTTTACTTTCCTCTATTTCTTTTTTTTTTTCCTCTATTTCCTCTATTTTCTTATTTGTTGGTACTTATTGTCAGTAATTCTTATTTTAATTGTAGTACGTTTTTAAAACTTCAAAGGAGAAATTAAATTTTTTTTTACCCGTCACCCGATCAGAGAATTGAACCTGTGTTCTGCGTGCACACTGACCCTTACAACGTCAGTGCGGGCGGACCTTAAATGCGGTGATGCCAAGTTCACGGCACGACCATGAATATGTACATATTCATTTCTCACGTCATACCTTCACTTCATTTTGAATAGCAGCAGCAGCCACACATTCTTTTTGTGCCTTAAAACCTAAGCTTACAAATAACTTAAAATAATCTTAAAACTAATCTTAACTAGGTTTTAAAAGTGAATTTGAATTAAAATAAGTTTAGGTAAGAAAAATCGCGTGTTTTAAATTCGGCTATCTGCAAAGATTGCAGCGAAGGCAGTTCCAGCAAGTAATTGTGAGGTGGTCATCCCCTAATCCCGTCAGGTGCGTAACCATAATTTGGTCCTTCAAACCTCTTGGCACAGTGATCTTTGGTGCCAGCGTTTTTTCTTGGCAACGTCGATTTTTCTTCATCGCTTGCAGTCTTATGTTGTAGCAGTTGTCTCAGCAGTCTTCTTGCGGCAATAAACTTAACAAATGTCTCGTGATCAGTGATGGCATTTTCGGTACATTTGTACTTTTTTCGGTACATTTGCGTCCTGAAAATTCATTGTCAGTACGTTCGACAAGTTTTCAGTACATTCGGTACATTTGGGATATTTTCAGTACATTCGCCAAATTTTTAACACATATTCAGTACATTTTCGGTACATTTGGACAATTTATAATATTTACCTTTTTTTTTTGTCTTTTAGTAAATGAAAATAACCGCAATGAGTAGATTTATAGTAATTACCTGTATATAATATTATATTAATTACGTTTTTTTTTTTTGTTTTTTTTAGTAAATGAAAATAGTCGCGCAATGTGTAGATTTTATAATTAATTTAATGTGAAATATATCTCATTTTGCTAGGTTTTTTGAGATGGGAAAAGTGAGAACCTTTTTTTTTTTTTGATAGTAAATTTTAGAACAATTTGGTGCATAGTAGGAAAATTGGGTGTTCAAGACAAAAAAGTACATTCGGGCTCTAAAAAGTACATTTGAAGTCTCGATTCAGTACATTTTCACAAAACCCAAATGCCATCACTGCTCGTGATACAGCGCAGTGGCGCGCCGTTGGAGTCTCAATTTTCGATCCAGGTGTGTTAACATAAATATCCTATTACTTAGAAAGAGAAAAAATAAAAACAAGATCCATTTCAAAATTTAATAAAATCATAAAGATCGCTTGACTTGAAGATGTATTGGCTCATTTTTTACACCGTTGTTGGGTACCGTTACCGGTGTAACGGCTAAATTATCTCGCCACTTTTTTGAGACACGTGATTTTCAATTCAATTTTATTCAATATTCTTGTTATAACAATTTTATAAATAGATTTTACATAAATTTACATTTTGCTTAGAGAATAGTAAGTGACAATTTTTTATTTTTTGGTACAAAAAATAGTAGTAAATGCCACATCATTTTATTTTAAATACAACTAAAATTAAATGTGGGGTGAACACTTAAAAAAAAAACTTAAGAGCAAAAAAGAAAAAAATAATAATTTTTTCAAGTGTTTAAAATAGTGTAACGCATCAAATTACCGACCTGTTTATTATCAAAATTAAAAAGCCAGAGCTTTACTTTTTTTAAAAAGTTGATTTCAGATCTAATACTTTTTATGTCTGCTGGAAGACTAATAGCTTACGAGAAATGATTGTGTATGAGTTTCTATATAACGTAGTGCGGAAAAAAGGTAAGAAAATTGCAAACCTAGAATTACTTCGTAGCGAGTAAACATCATTTATTGGGCTTTGAAGATAACCACCTCTTACGAAAAATATCTTTAGTACCTTAAAATAAAAAATTTGTCTCACAGGTAGGATGTTTGTTGCTCTAAATAGTGATATAGAGTTGGTTAATCGAGAACTGTTTCGTCTCAAAGCACTCTTTTGTAACACCAATAACTGTTGAATTTTGCTTAGGTATGCACTGCCCCAACAACTTATGCCATAACCTAGCTTAGAATGAAAAATACCATAATAAATTACTTTCATAGTATTGTTGGAAACATATTTTCTCAGGTGATACAGTGTTCTAATAGATTGGAGTAGATATTTATTTAAATTAGATATATGTTCATTCCAATTGAGACGATAATCAATTGTGACTCCTAAGTATTTAAAATGATAAATTCTTTCAATCTTAAAACAATTTGAATCGCATGTTTCATTAGAGTTATATGTTTTTCTTGCAGAAGAACATTTGCTACATAAAATGAGTTGCTTGCAGCTAGCCCCATGAAAAATAATATTAAGGTCTTCCGACCTCTGTAGCCTTTTATCAAAAAACATTAATTTAGTCTTATTGCTTACTACTAGCTTGTGCTCCGCAAACCAGTGTCTTAGAATATGAATATCATTATTCAAATTCGCGCTTAAACTAAGAGGATCAGTTGCGTCATAGGCAATTCCAAGGTCATCTGCAAATGCTTTAATTTTTCCTATGAATGCCTGCGAAAAAATTGAATTTATATAAATTAAAAACAATATAGGCCCAAGTACAAACCCCTGTGGTACACCTCAATTTACGATCTTCGGATTACTAAGGCTATTACCTATTTTCACTTTCTGCACACGATTTTTTAGAAACGACTCAAACCAATTGAAGATGAATCCACGGATCCCTAAAGAATAAAGCTTATTTAAGAGAATCGCATGATCGACCATGTCAAAGGCTCTAGTTATGTCAACAAAGAGCCCTGCACACGTCTGTTTCGCAGCACAGCCTTAATACAAAATTGAACAAAAATCTAAAAGCGCATCTTCTGTTGAGCAGCCTTCTCTAAATCCAAACTGACAAGGACTTAAAAAATTTAACTTCTTTAAATAATTAAGGATCCTAATTTTCACAACTTTCACAAAAATTTTGGAGATAGACGATAGAAGAGATATCGGTGTGTAATTTCCTTTATCTTTTTTGTTACCTATTATACAAAGAGGTATCACAATGGCACATTTAAATTCTTCAGGAAAGATGCTTGAAACTACGCTTAGGTTAAAGATATGTTTTAGGACATCGACTATATGAAAAAGAATATTCTTCAACATATTGTTTGAGATACCATCTTTACCACTAAACCAGTAATAGGTTCAAAATAGAAACTATTTGTGGTAGAAATATTTTCCACAAGCCCAAGATCAGTACAGCATGAATATGTTGGAGATACTTCGCCCAATTGACGAAAAATATTCATTGAATATATTAGCTACCTCGATCGGATCTAAGCTTGCCAGATCCAAATTGTGTTTCAGCTAGACATTTTTAAAAAAAATCAAAAAAAATCGGGTTTTATCTGGACACTTAAAAAAGTCTTGATTTATCTGGACAAAAAAGAAAACTAAAGCTTAGTGTCAGAGGAACATATATATTTTATTTAGATAAAATAAACATAACAAAAACATAACAGAAACATAACAATTCAGTTAAAAAAAATAAGTGATTTTTTAAATAAGTTGCATTAAGTCCATAAATACTTTTTATTATACCGAACTGCTTTTATCAATTTATTACCACTTTGAGTTTCTAAAATGTTACCAAATGATTGACAGTTTCGGTACAGTTTAATCTTATAATTAGTTCTGACTTTATCAGATCTGTCAGCATTCGATTTCTTTCTTTAGAGTATAAGCTGTTTAAAAGGCTAAAAACTTTTTCACGATAAGAGTTGGTTATTGGAATTGGAAAAATAAATGAGATCAATTTTCTTAAGATGTTCAATTCGTCATTTTTAAATTTGGAAAAAAATGATCCCCAAATTTTATCGTTGGGAATATTTTTTGGTAGATTTTCATACACACTACGTAAGCAACAATAATCTGTAATATAATTCATCGTTGTTGATATAATTTTCTAAGCCTAAGACTCCTATTGCTGTTTGTAGTTCATCCCAGGAAATTAATTTATATTTAAGAAAAAATAAGGATAATTTTTAATTGAAACATCACTACTTTTTAAGAATTCAATTCTGGTTGACAAAATTATTACGTAAAAATAAAAGAGAAAATAAAAGAGAAAGAGGGAGCATTTGTCAGTGCAGTAACCATGTTAGTTAAATCATGGTGTTGCACACTTATTTTCATTTAAAGGTACGTAGCTGTTGGTTGCGTTCAGGAGGATTAAGACCTTATGACATCCTTATAAATCATCTCTTCTTGTTTGAAAAATGTCAACTTCTTAAGAGCAGTCCGTACCTTTTGGACGTGACGAATGTTAATTCATTTTTAATGCCTACTGCAGATATTTTTGTATCTAGTCCTATTTTTCTTTTATTTCATTGTTCGAATTTTATCTGGACATATTTCTGATTGTCGGGACTCTGGACATGGGACTAAAAATCTGGACAATCCCGACGAATCCAGTCCATCTGGCAACCCTAGTCGGATCAGTGATATCACCTTCATCATTTGATAACGTAATTGAGATATCGTTATTTTGAACTTTCTTTTGACTTATGCTTTCACTGTTCTTTTAAATTGCCCTGAGCATTTTTGACTTTATTTAGGTAATACTGATCACGGCTGCCGCGAATTTCAGCGTTAAGGCGCTTACAGATTTGACGATAACGCGTTTTAAATTAGTGTTTCGAGGGTGTTTGTACGATTTAAGTCTCAATTTGTTTTTTAAATTAATTTTGTTTAAAAGCTAATCCAGGGTTTCAGCCTAATTTTACAGGTTTTTCTTCTAAAAGTATACGTAGAACAGTCAACACATTTCTTTAAAGTATTTGAAAATAAACAAAACGCATTAGATACATTTACTTCTTCAAAAACATGGCTCCAGTCACATGTTCTTAGCTTAATATTTAACTGATTATAGTTAATTTTAGTAATATTGGTTTGCTTAGTTTGTACTGATTTTTTATTATTAAAATTTTTGAATAAAACTCCGGTCATGCAGTGGTCAGTTACTTCAAGGTCAAACAAAATACCTGCACAGATACTCCGAGAGACATTTGAAAAACGACCCAAGACTTGATCAAGACACGTTTCAGAAGCAGGTCTTGTTACTTCGTTAATAAAGGAATATAACCCATGTTCTGCAAGAAGAACATTATATGAGCTAATTTCATTGCCAGTACATACTTAAAATGTCCAAATTAAAATCACCTAAAATTACTAAATTCCCCGCAGTTTTATCAACAAACGTTTGTGCAGTCTGTGTATGCATTCCATAAACACACACAAAAACAAAATACAAATACGGCATGGAACCCTTATCAAATCTGCACTAGTTAAACTCAAACACTTAATCTCTCCGCATTCAGTTTGGTTACTGACAAAAACACCTACACCACCAGCTGAATAAGTGTCATTCGCATTAGCATAAAAAGTATAGTTCGGTAAACTATATTCTCCGGTATCAAAGGAGTAAATCCAAATTTCAGATACAAATATTAAGTCTGGTAAACTTTGAAAAACGCTAAGGTTTGAAGTCTACAAGTCAAAATTTTGACGTATACTTTGGATATTTTGATGCACAACTAAAAAAGAGTTATTACTTGAAACAAGCATAGAATTCAATTCAGAAATATTTCTAATAGTTGAAAATGGGAGATCATCAGATATCAGATCAGCATTAATATTATTAACTATCATATTGTAGTAGAAAAAACAAAAAAAAATTTATTTATTCTCTTAACCCTTGTGTCTACACCCACACACCCGGGTGAGTTCTGAATGCCGTATCAACTTGAAATTTTGGGTAGCCTCCTAAAATATTGTTTTCTATCACATTTGAAAAAAAAAATCGTCGTTGGAGACCGAATTTACTGGTAGTTTTTGCGATTTACCCCTTCTATCTACAGCCAACATACCCGGGTATGCATAGAAAAATGTATGTAAATTATAAGTTAGAAATGAAGAAAAACATTTGGGTTTCATAATAAATAATTTTTATTTATTTGACATTACTTTTTTGTGTTTAAGTATGTATACAAAAAAGAATAACAATATGTTATTTATAATATGTATTGTAAAAAGAAAAAGAATTTTATAAAAAAAAGTGATAATTTATGACCTGCATCTATTACATTGAGTGATAGCTTTTGAATGCTCAACACAAACTGGCTTTTGACATTCTTTCAGATTTTTCTTGTTGTTCTTCTTTTGAAACATAAGAAGCAATTTCCCTTTTGCTTGATTCTGCCAGAATTGTCACGCTGCTCTTGAGCGCTTACTGGAAGGCTTTCAATGGTTGGTGTAACTGGGCGGCCCAACATACTTTCGATTCCACTACTTGGTGAAAATTTTCGCATTATTTGTGCATTTTGTGAACGATTCTGGATTTCAGCCATGGCCAATTTCTCACTCAACTGCTGCAGGAACAACCTTCTACGATTTGTTGATGTCTTCAAGTGTGGATTATTTTCAGGGTCAGTGCGCACGGATTTAAAAAAGTAGTAAGATATGCGTTAAGTTAACGTAGTAATTCAAATAAATTATAATTATTAATTCAAACAATTCAGATTTTTTTTGTAATCGATACAAATCAAAGATATAAGTTTTCTCATAGAAAATTTTAAGTGAATGCATGACAGTGAGTGTTTATATTAAAAAAAAAACTTTTTTTTTATATTAAAAAAAAAGAAAACATTTTTTTTTTTAATAAAAGGTGCCTTACGCCGTTCCTGTCCCTGAGTCAACTTGCCAAATTCGAACTACCAAAAGAGCGAAAATAAAAATATTAAAAGCACCAATGTGCCAAGGAGTAATTCGCCTTTCTACTATGGTAGCTCAACAAGGCGTCTTGACGCTGATGCCAGAAGGCGCACGACCGAGCCCTGACTTTTACCCTTTGGTAAACTAAAAGAGAAAATTTCAATTAAAGGAAAAGGTGAATACTTTAAAGATAAGTTGTCCTAAGGACCTGAATAAAAAATAATATAGTAGTTAGTATGTATCCGGAGTGGTGCGTTTTACTTCGCCGCAAAAAGTCGAGCCGAATATGGTGGAAATAGCTACTGGTGCTCCCACAATGGAGCGTGGCTCTCCTCGGAGGATTTGAGGGAAGAGATCGGCTCCGATGATAAATCGAATTTGGTACGAGCCCCAGTAGTACTTGTCGGCTAAAAACAGTAGAGGGTAATATTTTGATATTACTTTTTTGTCGGTTTGATGGAGGGGGTGTTTCCCATAGTCGCCTGTATCGATCAACGCTGTGCCTCGTACAATATTGTTTAAATTGTGGCTGGATCGGAACACAATGTTGCAGCTGGGGATGTTACCGTGGTCATTTACATGCAATCCTAATTTTTGAGCCTCAGAAAACAGAATAATGGTCCGATCCTGACCAGGGTTGATGAGGCCTCGCGCTACACATCCGACTTTTGTAGTTTCTACCTCCACAAAAACTGTCATTTTTAAAATAACGTTCTCCTTGTTTCTTGGTGGTTGGGGGAGCATTATCCTGATGGCGGAGTCAGATGTATTTAAGTGCAAACACGTGTTGTGAGGTTTATAACATTTGTGGCAAGTTGATGAGCTTACACATTTGGTTAATTCGTGGGACAAGGCTAGATAATTGGTAAACCCTTCTTCCTGGGCTACCACGCGCAATCGCTCTGCAACGCTTAACGTTTGAAATTTTCGGCAACGATTTAACGAGTGGTCGATGTGACAAATCGGACACTGATATTCTCGATTATATGGTAGGCGAATCATGCTGTTAAAGATAAGAAGTAAGTTCATTACGAAATTTATTTTTAGAAGGTGAAGTTTTTGCGACCATTGCGCAGAGACAAATTTCTTGTGAGACAAGACGTTTTATAAAGAAAGAAAAAATGAGGGTGCAGAGACAAATTTAGGCAATTCGCTTTTGAAGTTTTATTTGGTTGAGACAAAATAACAGGCTTATGAACCGGTCGCGTGAGTACACAGTTTTGAGTCTAAACGTTAGCTACGCGAACGCGGTTATCAGAGCCATAATATACTTTTGTAATTCGACCTAAACGCCATTCAAAACGACCAACGAGTTCGTTACGAATGATAACTAGGTCATCACTTTGAAGATTTCGTTGAGGGGTTTTCCATTTGTTTCGTTTATGTAACTCTTTCAAGTATTCGTCTTTCCAACGGCGGCATAACTCCTGCTGTATTGCTTTTAAACGCCGCCACCGATTACACTACAAATAATTAAAAAATGTATGAACTTTAGGTGCCAATATTAATCTCTTATGTAAAATCGGCTGCTGATTCTTTAAATCAAATTATTTTTTTTTCTTTCACGTCGTTTTCGAGATATCGGTCACTTCCGGTTTTTGGACCAAAGAAAAAAGTTGATTCAACTTAATTACAAATATCTCAAAAAAAATATCTATATATAAACATATTATGTGTCAAACTAAAGGTAATTAAATTACCTAGAAATAATGTTCACATTACTTTTTCGTTGGCATGTTAGTTTCGGCGAAAAAAATTAATTTATAAAAAAAAAATTATTTCTTTTTCGATAAAATGAGAAAAAATTAAAAATCAACTGCAAAAAAATTGTAAATCATTTTGTTTTTTAATATCATAGTCTACATATCAATGAAGAAAATAAGATACTATTTATGAAAATCGATTAAGAAATGGAAAAGTTATGTAAAATTGAATAAAAAATGGCCGAATTTCATTTTTGCCTATTTTTCCGTTTTTTTATGTGGGTAAGAATTTTCTTAACCCCAAAATGCAAATTTTTTAATGAAATTTTGTTATGTAGATACTGGTATATGCTAGAAATTAAAATGTTGGCTCCACTCCCCGAAGTGGCGAAAAACTGCCATAACGGACCCAAATTCCCATTTTTGGCAATTTTGGGGCGCGGGGCCAGTTCCGAAAGAATTTTAAACACCGCCATCGTGCTCAGCATCCTCGAAAACGGGGGGTGACAAATATTTTACCGATAGAAGACGCGGAGTATGCGATTTCGTAATTTTTGGGGCGGTTTTCGTCCATAAGAATTTTGAATACTGGTAACGTATTAAGCATCTTCGAAAACGGGGGATGACAAATGTTTTACTGATGGAGTATGCGATTCCACCTTTTTTCTTTGGTCCAAAAACCGAAAGTGACCGATATCTCGAAAACGACGTGAAAGAAAAAAAAAATAATTTGATTTTCAGAATCAACAGCCGATTTTACATAAGAAATAAATAGTGGCACCTAAAGTTCATAATTTTTTTAATTATTTGTTGACTAGTGTTATTAATTATAAGATTTATGTTAGCTTGTGGCCATTTTTATTCAATATTATATAAATTTTTCATTTCCTAATCGATTTTCTTAAATAGTTGTAATATGCATTAAAAAATTTATAAAAAGTTACGCAAATCTGAGTTGCGTAAACTGTTATACAAATTCTATGTTTTGCGTGCGCACTAGTACATAATTACGTTGCCCACTTCTGCACACAAATTTCTTCAGCTTACACACGTATGTACATATGTATAAACTCTGCGTTCGCTCGAACTAAATAGTACCAGCTTGTCGTATATATTGCAATTTATTTTGCTTGTAATATAATCAAATCTAATAGCATATGTTGGTAGTGTTCTTGCCGAACATAAATATTTTTTTTGTGAGAAAATGGTTTTGAGAAATTACAGTTTAGCCAAAATCATTTGATTTTGGATCACGCTATACTGTCCCAAAGACCTGAATAGATATTCAAACTCAGTCTCTCATTCTTTTGCTGTTTGGAACCCGTGCCGTAGAGATCAGAAGCTGATCAATTTTAATTTAATTGTGCGAAGAAAAAAAAAGTACATGCTACATATCAAAACGTGGTCCGCGCAAAAGTTTTAAGAAAAAAAAAACATAAAGACTATTCCTATTTTGGATAAAAAGTTTTTTTTAAGATTAAACTGGGTGGAGTGCAGAAGGTGTAATACCTGGACTGATTGGCGGAAATTGTGAGATTCCTATGGTAAGATGCGAAACAATAAGTGGGATTTACTTTGTTTTAAAACAAACATTTTTGTGTGCTGTAGAAATCGATTTTTATAGGATTCCGCACGTCATAGCTAAATATTAGGCAGATTGTGATATTTCGTCGAAGGAAAGTTTTCGTGGAATTCTACAAAACGAAGACATCGCGTTCTTTGCAATTGATATGGACATCAATAACGAGAATCTTCATATATTTTACTCCTGAAAAAAAAGAACAATTTTTAGTTGAATTTAACCTTTAATGGTAACAAGGTTATTGGGGATACTTCTGGCAGCTTCTGAAGCATCTCAATATTTTAGAATGGTGTCTTGTTCTACCTAATTACTGGCGTCATATTTTCTACTTAAATTTGTTTGATCTAAAAGAAAAGAAAAACTGCTTAAAACTATAATTCACGAAATTAACACCGGTCAAAATAATTTGAAACAAAAATATAATTTTTCATGAAAAAAAAAATTCATATTTCGGAATAATAGTGGTTACTTTAAATAGTTTGGAATTAATTACTTAAAACTAAATTAATTACTTAAAACTAAATTAATTACTCAAAACTAAATTAACTACTTAAAACTAAATTAACTTATATTTTTATTAAATTGAAATCATTGGATAAGTTACAAGTGTAACTTTTATCGATATTATGGACTTAAATTTCAATTAAATTCAATTAAGGTGTACTAATTTACACTTGTACGTTTATTCTTATAAGTTTTAGTCGTTTAAAATTTATAAAAATATAAAAAAAAATTAGATTCAAAGTTGAATTTTTGAATTCCTTTTCAGAACCAATTCAATATAATCTAAAAACGATTTTCACATTATATTAAAACGTGTATTTTTCAAATATTCAAATTGTAATTTGGACGCGCTTTATTTTTTCTCTTTTTTAAATCTTCTAACACCTGCAATTAAAATTTAGTTATGAAAATTTAGTAAATCAAAACTATTTTAATTCAACTTTAAAAATGTTCCTAAGTTAAGATTTAATTAAAAGTATCTAAAAGTCAATAACATGAAATAATACATAATTCTGTTCTGAAAAGAGAATTAAAAGTTCAACGTTTAGCATAATCTGTAATGAGAGAGCGTATTAAATAATTTTAAATTTGTTGAATAGATCAGCAACAGCGTATAGTATTTAACATAACATTAACTTAACAGCAGCTTTACATCGCTACGGTGAGCTCAACGTCAACGATGCAGCAGCAGCAAAGTGAATAAAACATGAATTGAATTATTCTCAATTTTTACATTCAAATTATTATTAATTTTTTTTTGCATAAGAAATGAATTGAAGATAACAACAACAAAAAAAAAAGTTTTTGTCTCAATTTCTAACTTTGATCATTTTATTCCATTCTCACTACGTTTCATTACATTTTTTTTATGCATTTAGCATACTCTTTCGCTGAAGAAGCTATCTGATCTTTTTTTTTGTTATTCCTCTCTCAACTATGAGCAACATTTGAGTTTTGGAAAATAATTTCTTTATATAAAAAAGAAACTATTTTTAACCTTTTGTTAACCATTTTCGTAGATGGTATCTACAAATTTGAATTTTATAGAATTATGGTATATGTAATATAAGTACATCAATCTTTTCTGTACAAAAGCCACAAGAAAAACTGTTCTAACATTTTAAATTTTGAGTTGCATAAAATTTGTTGCAATCGATTTGTTGCAATCTGCTTCAATATCACAGGCGTGTACAAGCAACTTTAATGAATATCTTTTCATATTTGCATACGCTGTTAACCCTGGCATCGTTCTCTCTTTTGACTTATTGAACCAAACTTTTTGTATGTGGTTTTCAATTTAAAGAATAAATATTTAATTAAAAATGTTACTGGGATCTGGTTTCGGTGATATAGCCATCAGAAGTTGCGGATATAGCTTTTGTTAAAATCATATGTAGTATGTCATAAGAAAGATAATTTAGTTAGTCAAAACTCAGAAAAATCGTCACATCTCCAAAACTATTGGTTAAATTTTAAAGTTCTTTGCACCATTCTTGTAGTACAATAAGTTATCTTTTTTATGACAACCACATTTTTACATCCATGCAGGGATCCCAACTTATAATGACTTTAATAAAAGCTGTATCCGAAAATTCCGATGGCTACATCTTTGAAACTATATCCTAGCGACACGTTATTTAATTTTTTTACTTTTGACCCCCTACTACCACGAAACAGAAATTGGGCATTAGATACTAAAGTAAACCTGTTCCACAGAACTCTTTATCTTTCAAAAATTTTTCAATCCGAAATTTTGATTTCATTTGTAAAAAAGTTTGATTTTAAAATTGTAGCTGTATTAGAAATTTTTGCTTTTTTTGCAACTCTAACAGATAACAGCCCTTCCGAGTTTTTTTTATATTTTTGACGGTTATCTTATAAAGAAGGAAAAAATCTAATTTTCTTAATTTTTTTACTCAAATTCCAAAAAATTAAAATTTTGCAACTCTGGTAGCAACCCTAGGAGAATTTGTTTTTAAATGAGGATATACTCGAATATGAATAGATTTTCGAATTTCGAGCATGAACATGTTTTAAGATATTTCTTTACCATAACTGTTTCCACTTCATCTTAAAAATAAGTCTAATGCTGTTTTGCATGAGTGTTATTTAATAAAAAGACGGGTTCGGTCGCTAAAATGGTGCCATGTCATAACCCAAAAAATTTTGGGCGTTATGTCCACCTAAGAAACAGTCATAGTCCCCAAAAAACATTTTGGGATTATGACCACTCATAACGATGGACATAACACCCGTGGGACCAATTTGGGGTTTATGACCACTCAAAACGATGGACACAACACCCATGGGTGTTATGACCAATTTCGTTTTGCTTAAAAATACAAGAGGAATTTTATATTTATTCTATGTATACATATATGTACAATGTACATTGTACATGAGAGTGGGCGGCCTTCGGCCGAGGATTACATCCTCGAATATGTCCAACAATGCTTGTACATAAAAGTTAGGGCAAGTGGGCGGCCTTCGGCCTTGGCTCAGAATTTAAAACTCCCAAAAATCCGACAACGGCTTCGCGGTGGCCTTCGGCCGCGAATCAGTAATATATCCAACACCTGGTTCGCGAGCCACAGTAATTTTACAAAGAGTAAGTGTAAGTGGGCGGCCTATGGCCGCAGCTCAGGATTTAAAACTTCGGCCGTGGATCAGTCTATATTTAGAAATTTATTTACTTTGTTTTAAGCACCCAAAATTATTTGGCCTTATGTCCTCATGTTTTTGGGTATTATGTGCGTTGTTACAAGTAGTTATAGCCCCAAAAAAAATGGAGATTATGACCGGGGAAAAAACGGACATAATGCCCAAAATCATTTTAGGGAATATGACCCTGGTGGCCTTTTCTTTTTGTGGGTGGTGGTGTTAAAAATGTAGCTATGGACGTCTGCCTTTTATATTTTCTTCCTTAACACACGGGTTATAGTAAAAGTAGTAGATACGAATTCATATTAAACCTTTTTTTTTATTTGCTAGGTATTTAATAAATTTCCCCAATGGGGGGCGCACACCATATGTTCAGCCTAGGGGTCCGCATCACCTAGAGACGGCGCTGATGGTGTTGCCAACGCTTTATTTCCAATGTTGTAAATTTACATTTTTTTGCACATAAAAGGGAATATTTACGACAAATTTAATATAATTAAACTTCTTTGCGCCTGCTATTCCCGGGATATTCGGGACAAAAAAGCTTCAAGGGCATCAGTTTGTTCAACGCAAGCGAAAGCGAAGTGAATGTCTTGTGAGATAGATCTAGTTGCGTGAATATAAGAATTAGTTGTTACAAGCAGCGTTCCAAATAGCCAAAAAACTATTGCTGTTGATAGTCAGATATTGCTATCGGTTGCGTTAAATACAATATTGGAAGCAACAGTTTACGACGAGCTATCGTATGTTGTAAACAGAATTGGGTCGGAGTCGGAGTCAGAAATTCGCTGTCAAAAATTAGAACACACTTGATGCTATGAAATTGAACAGAACTGCGGCATACGACTGATAGCCTACCGACGGAGCTCCGTCGACTTAGATTTATTTCTATTTTCTCCGTCGGATCAGGGTTGTATTTCAGCTTGTGTCAATTTTTCTGTTTACGTTTTTACTTTTTTTGTCAACGCTGTTACTTGTGTTAGTTGCACATTTCATTCAAATTCTTTTCTGAAACTAAAATTTTGCAATTTAATTCACATTAATATTAATTTAAAGGTGAAAAAAAGTTAAATTAAAAATGGCATCAATAAGTTTACTTAATCCAAAGGCTGAATTTACCCGTGCCACCCAAGCCTTGGAAATAAACATTTCGGCAGCGAAAGGGTTGCAAGATGTAATGAAAACCAATCCGGTGCTGGTGACATCAAAATCTCTAAAGACGACAATGTGCTTTTGCACGAAATGCAAATTCAACATCTAACTGCTTCTATGATTGCTAGAGCCAGCACTGCTCAAGATGACTTAACTGGTGATGGCACAACGTGCACTGTGAATTGTTAAAACAAACTGATATCTTTCTGGCTGAAGACTTACATCCACGTATAGTTACCGAAGGTTTCGAGAAGGCAAAGGAAAGGCTTTAGCAGTTTTAGATACTATGAAAATTCCGATTGAGATTAGTAAAAAGAATTTTTACTGACGTCGCTAACAAAAGTTTAAAAACAAAAGTTTTAAATACGTAAATAGATTATTATAACTAGAATTAAAAATTATTCTTATTACATGTTTTCATCAAGATTTACAGAAGAACACCAATTCACCATTTACCCTTGGGTTCATCAATATGTAAATAACTTACACCGTGATGTTCAAACGGCCTCTGTGCGCTTTCGCGACGTATGTCCGGTTAAACATCCACCAAAAGGAAACAATTCGATAATAGCTGGTGATTTCTTAGAGGTAATATCTAACAAATAGTTTATCAATTTCTGTAATTAATGTGTTTTCTGTTTTTGTTAGGTTTATAAGAAACCCAATTCATTTGACTGTGTAGCTACTTGATTTTTTATAGATTGTGCGAATAATATCGCTGGATTTATTGAAACAATTTACCAGTATGTGAAGTGTTCTTTTTCTTCAACACAATTAATTTAACTTCACTTATTTATAGAATTTTGATACCTGGTGGTATTTGGGTTAATCTTGGCCCATTACTATACCATTTTAGCGATATTCAGGGCGAAAACAGCATAGAGCCCACGCATGAAGATCTTAAAGATCTTATGGAAATTGTTAAAGCTGTTGGCTTTAAAATAATACGCAGCGAAACTGGACTACGTACAAAATACGCACAGAATCCGCGGTCAATGCTGAAGAGTAAATACGAGAGTTTATTCTGGGTGTGCCAGAAACCAAAAAATGAAATCCAAAAAGAAATGTATGTGGACGATTGTAACGATAATGAAATTAGTGATTTCAATAATGTGTTATAAGCTACGAAGTATTTTTAAAGAGTGACGACTAAAGTTTAAAAAACAAAAATTGAACTGAATTGAAAATTTTTAAGTTTTCTTTTACTTAGCATGTGCAGTTTTTATTTTTTTTTTTTATTTTGCAGTGTAACGCAATATGATTTCTTCGTTTTTTTGTTATACTTTATTGAATAGTTTTTAAATGCACTGCTTTCAAGAGGTATGAATTTTTATTGACTTAACTGAAAAGTTTTTACATTACAAAGTTTATTTTGTACAAATTCTCGGAAATAAAAGATGTAACAGTTTGGTTAAAAAAAATACAATTGAGACTTAGTTTTAACCTAGATGTGCTGTTCACTAGCAAAAACGTATTTATATGAATTAGTAAACATAGTTATATTTTTATAAAATATTTCTACTAGTATGTACATATAAAACATTTTGTTAACTAATTTAAATAAAAATAATTTAAACTAAACTCTTATTTACTTCTTATTGACCGCAATTTGAGTTAAGAAATTGTACAAACAGTTGTGGTACTTTATCCAAACTGCTCGTTGTAGCATGATTCAATTTGCTGTAGTTTAAAAATTGTACCTTTTGCCGGTATTAGATCAAGAATGTCAATTTTTCATGCTGCTAGAACATCAGCCACAATCTCTTGCGTAAGATGATCCAATTCGAAAAGGTAATTAGTTGAACTAAGTGGGGGCTGCACGTCAAAAATAAAATTATATTGAGTTAAACATAAATTTTTAAATAATATCCTATAGCTAACTTACATTTTGAGTACTTAGATTTGGCGGCAATATTTTGGATTCAAAAAGCGCACTATATATTGCTTCCAAGTCTAAATGGTCATCCGGAAAACATACAAACAGCGGACTATCCCAGCGGCAGTTACTGTTAGGTTCTTCGAAACGCAAGCAAAGTGCATCAAACATTTCACGTGTATACGGGACTGTGGAGTTGTCTAACACTGCTTGTTCGGGCTCGCTAGTTAAATCAGTAGATTCCAATGTAGAGCGTTGCTGATTCAACTCCCAAGCTCGTTCTTCTTGAATGCCACAAAAAAGTGTACATTGTGTGCAGGTATCATAAACAATTTCTTTAACCGTGGACACTCCCAACTTGTGTGACCACGCAAGATATTGTGGACTGCATCCTTGCGATAAGTACCTGAAATGAGACAAATTTATATTTTGCCATATTATTGCATTTATGACCAAAATTACTTACATTAATGTCAGTGCTAAACGACTCTCTGGGCTTATTGGCGCTCTTCTCGAAAAGCGTTGAAGCCTTTCTTGAATCAAGGACAAAAGTGTGTAGAATTTGGGAACGCTCATCCTAGTGGCCTTAAAAAAGTGTTCCCCGTCCTTCATTTTGAGTTCATGAAAGCACGTTTCGTAAAACCCCAACTCGTTTCTGGTTAAATTAACAGGACGCACCCACAACCTCCTTCTTATGCGCTTACATGCCTCAACATACGTTGTACATAGCGTCCATTACAGCTACAATTTTTATTACACGCACTATTGTTTGCATATTGGTATTAATTTTTTTTTTTTAAACAATAATTTTAACTCAAAAAATCACCAAAAAATGTTTCACTTTGCCACAGTAAAAATATTTCAATTCAAAAATTTTTTTCATGTAAACAAAATGTCAGCTGAATGTTCCGTTCCGCCGCAATTGTGTTTATTCAAATGACTTTCCGACGGACTTTCATTTTTGACAGCGGATTTCTGACTCCGCTACTCCGACTCCGACCCAATTCTGTTTACAACAGTAGTCGGCAGTCGCCTGTTGCCATCGGATGCGTAAAATACAATAGTCGAAGCAATAGTTTACGACGAGCTATCGTAGAAACTTTATTTCTTATATCCGAGTCGCACAAAAATCAGCAGTGAGTAATAAGTGCGTTCAGCAACTTCAATCGTTACACTTGTTCGTTCAATTTTGATCGTAGAAACTTTATTTCTTATATCCGAGTCGCACAAAAATCAGCAGTGAGTAATAAGTGCGTTCAGCAACTTCAATCGTTACACTTCTTCGTTCAATTTTGATCGAAAAGTTATGACATAAAGAAGGCGCGTATTTTCAATTTTGACCAAAGAACGAAAATTACGATTTGAAAAAATTTCTTATAAGCGTTATTTTTTTCTTAAGATTTTTCATATTGGTACTTGGAAAAAGCTTTCTTTTATGCGTTTTTTTTCTTATAAGAAGTTTCTTATATAGATTGTTTTTTACCTCAAAACATTGGGACAAAACGCGGTGCTTTCGAAAATGTTTCTTATAAACGTTCCTTTCTTATATGAATTGTGCTTATATCCGTTACCTACTGTACATACATAATATAATGTATCTAAGTGAATTATTACTAGCACTGAAAACCATTTGTTTTTTATTTATTATTGAACACTTGAACACTTATACTTAATCTTTTTTTTTTTATTGAGACCAAATCCATCTTAAACTATGCAATCGGAGTGACCTCAAATTGCGGAATTGGTTGCCGATTAAATATGTTGTTTTTCAAAGTAATTAAGGAAATATACCGTTCATCGATTTGATTGAAAATTATTTTTTGCGAAGTTATGCCAATTTAAAGTTTTAGTGTCAGTGCTTGAAAAATCGTTGAAAATTGTTTCAAAATAGTCGCATTTTCATCCAAATCAAAATAATTAACTTTTGTCTACTGATTCTAATAGAACTTCTGATTCTCTGTCAGATTCTTTAAAAAATTTTGAAAATTGGCAGAGTTATAGCGCTTCTTCTGAAAAAAAAGTCTGATTTTCTCAAAAACCCCAATATATTTTTCGCTTAAAATTTTACTGTGGATTTTTATTAATATGATAAAGAAATGACATGAGTGTAATGCCTGTTAACCCATATTTGAAGTCAGGAGATTTTTTTCCCCAAAATGAAAATGTCAATTTTTTTTTTTTCATCATTGCCAAGCCACTCTACGGTACTATTTTCAAAGCAAATAACAACAGCAACATTCCAAATTACTTTCTGCAAATATTGCTTGCATTCTGCATACTTTTTTTCACCGTTATTATCGTCAAAACATTTTATCATAGGAAATATATAAAAACATTGTAAGCATATCAGTGCAAGTGATTAAACTATTCAAATTTAATCTGAATACACCGCGATATTAAAAATAGAAAACAGACACTTTTTAAACTTTATAATTACTTTAATTTTAAATAATTTTTAGAAAGTTACAACTTCACGAGATATTAAGTTTATTCAATTAAACCGCGGTTGTTGGCATCCAAAAGTCGTCTGTCCATCGTTGCCGAAATTCGAACATTTTGGTTCTTCAATAAGTTTTGCCGATCATACTATTTTCCTGTTCGTATACCAAAAGTGTCCAATGTTGTCATAGTTTTTATGAAGCTGGTGTAAAGGAGCCATTTATTGGACATTGCCGCCCACCTTGCAATATACTTGCAATAAATAGCGACGCCGAGTTCATGGAAAGAAAGAAAATAAAAACATTACAAAATCATGACCTTCAGTAGATTTACATTCAAGGAAAAAGAATAGGTATTATATTAAATGAGTAAGCGTTATATTTATTCAACAAAATTCAGGTATTAACACTTAAGTAATTAAATCTAACAAGGACTAGCTTTTATGTAGGGAATTCATACATTTCATGTTTGATGTAAAATTGGCTAGAGTATTTGTTATATAAAAAAAAAAAATTCAATGATTGGATGAGGAACATATGGTGCCGGAGAGGTTTTATGGTTACCTATTAAAGAGAATGGTTATGAGTTATAGAACTAACCAATGATCAAGGTACGTTACTTAATACGGCAAGGTCCTGAAAGGACCCAGCCAAAAACTGAACTTTGAGCCAGAGGTTGTCCTGGCAACTGAACAAAACGATGGTGGGTGAGCCAAGTATGAAATTCAGCTCCCAACGTTAGTCCAACCGGCGAGCTCAGATTAAAATGAGGATAAGCTAGAGCCATGTGATCAAATTCCTTCTTTGCTATATCGGGAATGCTAATAATGGGAGAATTTGGTTGCTCTTCATACGTTATCTTTGCTGATACATAAATGTTGATTTTCGCATCAACTTCAGATATGACGTAAAAAATTGCTACATGCTGCCCATTTACCATTGACTGCTACAATCTGCATCTTCTCACCAGGCTGATGTGTATCCTCGTATCTTCGCTAGGGCTGAGCATTGCCCTTACGGGTGAAAGTTCTCCAATACCTTTCACAAGAACCATCGCCGTAGGTTTGAGAATGACTTCCGTAGGATTCAAAGATATCAACGCATTTCGTTGCTTGTCTTCTTCTATGGATGGAAGAGTGAGCAATCTGCTTGTGTGGAGCAAGGTGTGATGATCTTGTCCACAGTATTGGCAGCGTGCATTGCTTTGGCAGCTTCGCTTGCTATGGGATAGCGCTAGACAATTTGTACAAATCCTACGTGGAAGAAGCAAGTCCCAGTATTCTTCCACATTCATGTCCAGGAATCGCCTGCAACTCCTAAGACCGTGCCAATGAAAGCACAAAAAGCATATGTATAAATGCTCAGAGCGTCTGGTAGAGATCATTATGGTTAACTGGATAAAGATTAGTGTATATAAAAAATAAAAAGAAATGAAGATGAGATTAAATTGGATACTTGTTTCGGACAGCACAAAACAAATAGTAGTTTGCTGAAGACACAGGAAAGCTTTTTGCTTTGTGATCGAGTTATAGCCATAGGCTTTCACGTTCCAGCAGGCAACTGAGAACTTTTTTTACCTACCAGCCCGGTTGGTTAGACTCGAATGGGTACCTCGCAAGGCACGTACCGCTAGTGTAGAGGAGACTCCCATTTCTCTGATTTGTGGATAGACCACATTTTTGCACGTTCTGACCTTAGTCAGAACTATTCACCCACCACGCTGGTTGGGCTCTGATGAGGGTTTGGGAACTTTGCTCTATTACACTAATATTGCGGAAAAAAGTACGCGGAGCTCCGGGCAAGCTCTTCCCGAAGGAGAAGGGTCATTGTCTTGCGGGTTGCAAATGACAAAAAAAAAAAAAATAAAATAAAGTATATTACAGCTGAGCCTAAAATATATAAAGACCCGTGAATGGGATTAGTAATCACGTCAGATTACTAACAGGTTAATTAAATTTAAAGAAGATTGAATTCACTCGTACTGTGCAGTAGGAATCACGATTAATTTTGTTATTGGGCGAGTTATTAGACCTTTTTGAGTTCTTAAATCTGCGACGCGAATGCGATTGTCGTTTCCGAAATATAATTTTACAAGACGACCTAAACACCATTCAGTCGGGCAAAGATTTTCGGTGCGAATAACCACCAAAGAATTTTCTGCTAGATTTTTCTGTGGATTTTGCCACTTATACCTTTTTTGAAGTTCGATTAAATACTCGTCCTTCCAACGAGCACAAAAAATTTGGTACAGTGCTTTAATTTTTTTGCTATCGGTTTAAATAAGAAATTTTAGGATTCACTATTTCTGGCTCTGCAGGCGAAAGTAATGAGCCGCCCACCAAGAAATGTCCTAGCGTTAACGGAGCCAAGTCAGAAGGGTTCTCTGATAAGGGACTTAGTGGCCTTGAGTTTAGACATGCCTAGATATGCGATAGCAATGTAGCAAACTCTTCAAATGTGAATTTCATATCACCTGCTACCTTTTTTCCGGCTTCCCAGAGTCCTCCCATATGGGGTGCACCTGCTGGCATAAAATGCAGAGAAAGATGTTGAAATCCGTATTTACTGATAATGTCATCATGGGAATGTGTTAAAAAATCTTTAAAGTCTTTGCTGAGTATTTTTTCAGCGCCGACGAAGTTGGTTCCATTATCGGAATATAGCTTAGATAAACAACCACGTCGTGAGACAAATCTATCGAATCCTGCCAGAAAAGCTGCGCTTGACAAATTACTGATTGGCTCTAAATGAATTGCTTTAGTAGCAAAACAGACGAAAATACAAACATAGCCTTTAGTTATAAGACACGCTCTTCCAGTAAAGGTTTTGAATTCAGAAGGACCAGCAAAGTCCATACCAGTAATTGTAAATGGTCGTGACAGAGTTGTTCTCTCTGGGGGCAAGGCAGCCATTAATTGGGTCTGATATTGAGATAGCTAACTTTTTGAGTTAAAAGACTTTTTTCGAGTTATAAGGTGCCAAAGTTGAAATTTTTTTGAAAATTTGCAAAAAATTACATTTTTGTTGACCTGTTTTTAGCCGTAGCGACCAAACTAGAGGTGCTGTTGTGACATATAGTATTCCAAAACTTTTGTCGTAATCTCTTCTTTTAGGAAACAAAAAAAGTTGGAATGAGTATCATGTAAAATATGGTTTTTAATCGAGCCTATATGGCGTTACCTCCCGGGACAGTGCATGTTTTTATCTCAAAAACTAGACCTATAGCAGCAAAACCACTATGATTTTCGGATTCAGCGGGAAATTTTCCTATAGGAATGGTGGTTTTTAATTGCCGCAATAATATTTTGCAAAAATTTGTCGAGTAGTGTAATCTGATCTTGATCAAGAAATGGGTTAAGGTTCAAAATTTGACTTGTTTGCCCGATTGGCCTTTTTTCCATTAGAGTATGATACTCTTTTGAAAAGTGTTGGGATTGAGTTAAAGTTATCAGACGAGCTTTTACAAATTTTATTTCATCTTGCAATATAGTTTTGGACTTATAACGCGGCTGCAGCGATCGTAATCTCGGATGCGTGCTGTTAAAAAACTTAAAAATGTATGAGACTACTTTACACGCTCTTGCGAATGATGAAAACCTTTCTAATATGTCTTCGTTGTACGACGAGCTAGCAAAATTTGCCTTTACAGATTTTATCTCAATTGAGGTTTCTAAGTTTTCCCTAGATAAGCTTACAGGCCAAAATGATTTATGCAAGGAAAGCCAAGTAGGACCATGCCACCAAAGATTATTTGACTGAAGTTCCTTAGGGGATAGCCCCCGGGTTGCTAGGTCGGCAGGATTGTCGTGAGAAGCTACATGAGCACAGTTGTCACAGCCGATTTTCTGACTTATTTTTGAAACCGTTTGCGACAAATGTGGAACAGGTACAAGGTGGCTTATTTAACCAAGCCAAAACTATTGTAGAGTCTGTCCAGAAAAATTTCGTATGAGATTTTATATCTAACTGAGGAATTATAGAGTCGACTAAGTTCGAAAGTAGCTCGGCTCCTCATAATTCCAACCTGGGTAGAGAAATTGTTTTTACCGGGCAACCTTTGACTTAGCAATAAGTAAATAAGTCGAAACGGATTTATTTGCATTTTCGACACGAATATATATGGTTGCCGCATAAGCCTCTTCAGACGCGTCACAAAACGCATGAATTTCTACAGTGGAGTCAATTTGATAATTTATCCACCTTGGAACTTTAATGAAGTTGCTGAAATGATAGCTTGATACGAAACTTTGCCAACGATACAGTGTTAAAGGCTTAAGTGAATCATCCCAATCAAATTTTTCTAACCAGACTTGTTGCATTAAAATTTTTGCCATACTGACTACTGGAGCTAACCAACCTGCGCGACCAAAAAGTTTGGCGATAATAGACAAAACTTCTCTTTTGGTATATGAAGCCTTAACTTCAAGAGGTTGTGCAATAAAATAGAACGAGTCAGTTTTAGCGTTCCAAGAGACTCCTAACATTTTTGCAGTGCTTTTATCGTCCAGTTCAAGAAATTAAACGTTAAGATGATGCTCTGGAGGTAAGTCTTGCAAAAGTTCCTTAAAGTTGGAAGTCCATTTTCTAAGTGAAAACCCGGCTGACTTAAGAGCTGCACTGAGTTGATTTTTAGACTCTTGAGCAACTAATAAGTCGTACGCTCCTGCTAATACGTCATCAACGTACATATAGTGGCATAAAATAGAGGAGGCTAGAGGATGTGAATCGCTAACGTCTGACGCAAGCTGTAAAAGGGTCCTGATTGCAATATAAGGTGCACAATTTACACCGAAAGTAACTGTTTTTAACTCAAACTCACGAATCGCACTGTCAGGAGAATCCCGAAAAACGATCCTTTGGAAAGATGTATGTGATGATTTACTTTGATCTGACGGTACATTTTTTAATGTCTGCATTAAATACGTACTTAAAAATTCTCCACTGTAAAACAAATGTAGTGAGATCTTTCTGTAGTACAGGTCCAGTATGCAGTATGTCGTTAAGACTGATACCATTTGCCGATTGACATGAAATGTTAAAAACTACCCTTAATTTGGTAGTTTTACTGTCAGGTTTTATAACCGCATGATGGGGCAGATAGAAATTTGGTGCAGACGTAAGACAATCGGAAATAATCTCTTTCATGTGATTAAGCTGGATATACTCCTTAAGTACTCTATCATATTCTGTTTTTATCTCTGGTTTCCCATACAAACTGCGCTCGTTTCTCTGAAACTGACTCAAAGCGATATGTGTTGAGGGACCTAATTGTAATTTATTAGGGAATTCAGGTTTGAATGGCAAATCGACAACATAATGACCATCGGAATCACGATAAGTTGTGCTGCTAAACAACTCTTCACAAAGTCGATCCGAAGCGGACAGTGTCTTAATTTTCGGTACCTCTTCAATTTCCCAAAACTTAGCAATTTGTTGATTTAGAGCAAAATCAGTATAAAATGAGACAATATTTGATGGGTTATCGGAATTGATTATAGGGCCAATGAGTATCCATCCAAAGATGGTTTCCTGAGCTATCAATGATCCTAGCACATTCCTAAGAATGCCATCGCGTAACATAGTGGGGTACTGGACACCTCCAATTAATAAATCTACCTGTGAGCTTTGGTAGGAATTTGGATCCGCCAAACAAATATCAGGCAGTTCGCATAAACGATGAGGATCCAGATTAAAGGATGGTAAATTACCGGTAAGATTAGTTAGAATAAGTGCATTTATTGGTAATTGATAAGATGGATTCAAAGAGGAGCTGATAATCAGGTTGCACAATTTACTTGTGCGAGTGCTGACTGAGCCATTAAGTCCCGATACCTGGGCATTAATGGACTTAAAAGGAATTCTTAGACGATTTCGAAGGCGTTCTGACATAAATGTACCTTCGGAGGCAGGGTCCCGAATAGTACAAGTGACTTGAAGGTGGATTATTTGTACTATGGCAGTGCCTAACAGTACAGTTTTAGGTGTTGAGACAAAGATGACGAAGAATTTGCTTGAGAATTTGGCTGTGAGTTTCGGTTATATGAAACTTGAGGTTGATTTTGAAAATTTGACGGATTAGCAGTCGTTGTCGTTTTTTATATATAAAGCAATTGTGGGAACTTTGGCAGTCCCGAAGTTGATGAACAAAAGCCAAACTATTAATGCAACAGTTCAATCTTTTGATTGCTGAAATCCTATCATTAATGCTCATTTGTAAAAACCTAGGACAAAGTCGCAAAGGATGAGAAACTTTGCATAGCTTGCAATTCGAATTATTGTTGAATTTAGTATGAAAAGATTTGACGGGTTTGGATTTGTTAGATGAATTAAAATCAGATTGATGAGCTGGACTTACTGATTGAGATTTGGTGTTAGTGATGGAAGTACGAATGTCCATCACCGTTTCTAAAGTATGATATCTGTCGGTTAGAAATTGGTCCATCTCTTTCCACTTAGGAATGCATGGTTTGCTACTAATAGATTGTTCCCATAAGGAGAGAGTGGTTTCAGAAAGCCTAGTAGAACAGAGATAAACAATAATTGCATCCCAGTTAGAAATGTCAATCTGGTGCAGCTGCAGGATAGAAATCGAATTATTTATATCGCGTTGGAGAGTTTTAATAGCAGTACCAGATTCGTTGGTAATCCGCTTTAAGTTAAAAAGAATTTTAAGTTGATTTTTAATGAGAATACGCGGATTCTCATATTGGGTCTTCAACTCTTCCCAAGCTAAAGTGAAACCTTCGTTAGTCAAAGGAACCTTCTGAACGATATCCTTTGCTTCTCCCCAAGTTTTTTGCAAAAGGTGGTATAGCATTTCAACCGAACTGAGCCGCGAATTATTTATATATAACGCGGTAAATAAATCCCTAAATGTAGGCCACGAAAGATAATCACCGGCAAATGGATTTATGTCGCATGGGAGTAAATGAATATTCGAGACCGAACGCGATTCTTTTTTCGAACTTGAGTTTGATTCTTGAAAGCTTTATTAATACGAGTAATGTGTTCTGTGATTGTAGATAAACACCTCACAAACGTACGATGAGAATCTCGATATTTTGTTTTAATAGCTGAAGCATCCTGTAGTTGCAGGAACTTTAAGCTGACTTTTAGATTCTCAGTATTTTTAGCTTTCTTCAAGCTCTTAGATGCCGAACAATTTTCGAGACACTTCTCGATTTCTAAGCTCGTTATGGTGTGATCCGAAACTTGGAAGCGCATTAAAATAAACTTCGTATTCTACGAGCTGATCTGCGACGCGATTAAAATTATCAAGGGAAGCCATTTCTGACGAAAATGTATTAAAATTCCAAGTAAAAATTTAACGATGTTTAAAATTTCACGTTTGTCTGACAATGCACTTAAGAGTAAAATGCTTAGGTCAAGATATCAAAAAAGAGAAACTGAAGAAATTGTTGAAAAAACGAATAAAACGATTTATTTTTTTAAATATGTTGAAACAAAAAATCAAGCGAAATGACCGTGGTAGATATAAAAACGGAGTAAATATTTATTATAAATCACAATAAAAAAAGAACCGATGAGAAAAAAAAATTATTCCTATAAAAATAAATTTTTTTTATGATTGTTTGATGACAATGGGTTAAAGTTAAAAAGTTTTTAACTGTATCTTAGGGTCATCTTCAGACTGTACTGTAGGTGGTTTCAAGTTTCCAAAATGGTACTTGCATTGGGTCATATTTGTGAAAAGCAACAAATAAAATATATATGTATTTTTTTTATACATATATTTACAAGTGCAACACAAGAAAAAAAATTAAATATTTTCTCAAAATTATTTCAATAATTTCACAATGTAAATTTTACAAGAAATATCAAAATTACAAGAAAAAAAATGGTAAACTCCTTGAATCTAACTGTAGCAGCAAGTTCCAAGTTTCCTGAAATCTCTCGTCCAGAGTTTAAATTGAATTTATTTCAGGATAAACCGAGTTAATAGATTTTACGAGCACTTTTTCTTTTTCATATATGTAGGTATATGATTTAAATTTTGTTCTTTTTTTATATTTCGAGTGTTTCACTTTCGCGCACTTTTCACTGATTTAAACTTAATTTTATGATATAAAAATTAATTTGTACCTCAGGCTTCCAATGGGTTAAGTGGTATTCATGTATATTTGCTCCATAAAATATGTAAAATTTTATCATACGATGAAAATTTTATCATAAATCGAATTTACGAAATTTTACTAACGCGGATTTTTTTAGTTTTCTTCACGTACGAAACAAACGCGATTTAATGGATCAATTTATTTGCAAGCAAACGAGCATAACGCGGCATAAATAAATGTCAAAATAATGGAAAAATTATATTTGATACTTTTCAAGAAATTAGTTATGCAGTATATGAAAATCTTATATTTTCTTAATTTTTTAGAAATAGCTTTATATCTTCCTTTTCTTCGAGTGCACAATAAAATACTTGCATTTTATCTAAATAATACAGGTGTAATTGAAAAAATCACAAAATTCACGACAAGTATCAATTAAAATATTTGCACATCCCTAACAGTGGTTTGCGAAAGTTGCATCACTAATTTTCGAAGTAGGAATTATGTATGTGAATTGCACTTGCTATTTGCAAGTGCAAAATGGAGTAAATATATGTAGAAAATAACACAATATAATGAACGGCAAAGAGTCGCACGAACCTTTTTTCTGCGTTAGAGGTGCTCCCGCGAGGAATACCTTGATTTGTTGTGGGGTCGCTGGGTTGGTAGAGAGAGGTATGACTGCGTATGTTGAACGCTGGTGTTGATGATTATGATGAAGATGATGATGGCGCCGGTGGCGTGACTGGTGCGTATGTTGAACGCTGGTGCTGATGATGATGAAGATGATCCAACGGCGATGAAGATGATCCAACGGCGATAGGCACATACAAAAAAATTTGCATATATATTTGTGTGGATGGATGGATGATTTGGATGCCAACGAAAAAACGAATTGCTCTGGCTAGATAGGACCAAAAATGATTATACCGCGATTTCAAAAATTGAAAACAAAGACACTTTTTAAACTTTATAATTACTTTAATTTTAAATAATTTTTAGAAAGTTACAACTTCACGAGATATTAAGTTTATGCAATAAAACTGCGGTTGTTGGCATCCAAAAGTCGTCTGTCCATCGTTGCCGAAATTCGAACATTTTGATTCTTCAATAAGTGTTGCCGATCATACTATTTTCCTGTTCGTATACCAAAAGTGTCCAATGTTGTCATAGTTATTATGAAGCTGGTGTAAAGGAGCCATTTATGCGGTTCCTTTTACACCATGAGCTTACGCACTTGGACATAATCTATTCATGTATTAACCTTAAGTTGTGTTAACTAATGATTTGTTTCAAGTAAAACAAGAAAATATCAAAATAAAATTTCATAATTTCATTAGATTAAAAGCCCCTTGGAAAAAAATTCTGGTTGCGACAAATAGCAAAATGTGAAACACATACAAGCAAACAACAGGAATATAATATTTGCCAATTTTCATCTGAATTTTTCGGCTGAAAAAAAGCAACAACAATACAAATAACGGGATCGGTTGTATACTTCAAAAGAACAACAACAAATACACGCATTGTGTTAGGATTTTTTCAACTGAATTTTTCTGAATAAAAAAAGCAACAACAACAACGCAAAAGACGCGGGATCGGTAGCAAATTTGTTATGTTGGAGAAGTCAAAATAAAAATCCTTCTTCTGGATTTGCTGCTTGCTTGGTAGCAATACAAATGAGTTTTCTCAAATGCAGGTTTCAAAAGAATAGATATTATTTATTTTTTATTGATTAAATTAAATACAATTTCTTAACATAAGTATAAAACGAAATTTTTATACGAACGAAAATAAAAACGACTGCAAATAAATGAGTTTAGTTAATTCTCCTTTTTCAATTTCGACCGTACTACTTTTTTGAGTAAAAATTCTCCTGTGGATCTTGATTTCACGGCGAAGTTTTCGACTTAATCAGTACCATGCCGCACAACCGCAACATTTTATGTTTAGACACATCCATGAAATCTCTTTTTATTATTTATTCTCTTTGTTGACAATGGACAACAATCGATTATCGACTTACATGTTTCTAGTTCGTCTCTTTCAGTGTTGCCGTAAATTAAGTATTATACTATAATAATAGTAGCACAATTATAAATGTAATGTATTACATTGGTATTAAATAAGAAAATAAATTATAAATATAATGTATTATTAGTATAGAATAAGTAAAATTACCTATTATTATATGAAATAAGAATAAGTAGTATAAATATAATTGAATTCAATAAATACAAAAATATCAGTGTAATAATAAGGATTGGTATGCCTCAACACACTGTTTCCACCCAGAATATCACACCTAGATAGATTTAATAGCTTACACCTACAAAATAGATAATGTGTTCTGTCAGACCACAACCTATGGTTTACCGCCTTTTGGGTTACCACTAAATGGAGGGTTAATAACTGTATTTCCGCGTTACAGTTATATAAATTGATGTTAAAAATTGGGATGCAATATTTGTTTTTCTAAGTTCGTCACGTCTCCCAGAGCATAGCCTAGCTCTTTGGAACAATCGGTAAAAAAAAACAGAAATTCCGAAATGGCGAGAGTTAGATATTTTTCTCAGACAGATTTCAGGCTATTGAAACTGTCTCAGACTTTCGTGGTCCTACTGCTTCGAAACCTAGTGTTCCAAGACCTCAGAATGCTGCCCAGAAGTCAAAAGCTTACAACAATTATTATAACAAAGTTGATTTTCCACAATGTAGGTAGTAAGGGCTCACATCAATTACGATCATGCTCTAAGTTTCTAAACATGAGCTTTCAAGATCGGTTTGCAACAGTTAAGCAATATCATTACTGTCTAAATTGCCTCTCTGCGTCTCATGACTTTAGAGAATGCAAGACCACTAACACATGTCTAAAATGTAAAAAGCAGCATCATTCACTCTTACATAGAGACTCTGCAAATGCACAACAATCTACACCGACGAAAAGAGTTGAAAATTTTTGAAGTACAACAGGCACAAGACCTAAGCAACAAAATAATTCGTCAAATAACTCTTCCGTAGCTCACGCTACAACCGTACAGTCCACTACTTTAAACCCTACAGAAACAGTGCAAACCTGCTTCAATTCTGTCACAAAGAAAGCTCTTATTAACGTTTTCCATCTGAGAACCACTTACAAAGCAAGGGCTCTTATTGACCCAGCCTCAGAAGGAACTTTCGTATCTGAACGTATGTGAAATCTTTTGAAACTACCAACCAAAGCTGTCTCGGCTCAATTGTCTGGAGTAAATGGCGCAATCAGCACGAAACCCACTCAGGTTTAATCATCGGTACTCATTGTACCGCAAGTCACTGGAAATTTGCCCTCGCATTCTTTGACCCCTCTTCTTTTCCAGAGCTGCCTAAACTCAACTTTGCTGATGCTATTTTTTTTCAAAGTTCGGTGGTGATTTGTATCCACTTATAATACTTGATGGGATTCATAAAGGAATTTTAGGTTCTCTTGTGGCTCAAGAAACCGTTTTTGGGTGGATCCTTACAGGTCCTATTCCTGATCCACAGCTCATTAATCAGAGTCAAACAATAGTCTCGTAGGTTACTGAGGTCTTTTTAAGTGAGCAAATGGGCAAATTTTGGGAAATCGAAGAAATTCCCAAAAAAAGATATCACAATCAGATGCATTTTGTGAAGAAATGTTTAGCAAGACTGTAACGAGGAATTCAGATGGTCGTTATATGGTGGATTTACCATTAAAATCATATATATTATCTTATTTATTTTTTTAGTTTATTTTTTAAAAAATTTTTGTCTTATTTAAATTAAATAACGAAAGTGTTGAACGTAGCTTGTGGTCGTGTATCTAATCATTTTTTATTTATAAAAACACCTTATTGACCACAACAAAAAATAAATAAAAACAATCAAAAAAAAAAAGTTAATGCGACGAAATCAAACACAATTTGTTTTTGTTTTTATCTATATATGTATTTCGAGTCTGATTCGACTCATCATCGGCAATACACTAATAGTTGACTTAAAAAATTCAGAGAAAGAGAGTGAAATATATAATAAAATGTAAATAAAACCATTGTGGTGAATTTATAAATAACAACAGTTAAAGAATTATGAAAACAGAGAACAAAATTTTTTTTTTTTAAAGAAAAGAAAAAACAAAATTCAATAGAAAATAGAAACACATAATAAATACAATAAAAACTTGTACTTTAGACTAAGTTAAAAAGAGGTGAAATAATATTGCCACTGTCATTGTTCATTAAATTGTTGTTTTTTGAATGAATATACTTTCATATGCATCAAGATGCTTATTGTTTGTTACAACTTTTAGGATTCTCACTTGTGAAAAAGATACATCTAAATGGTTATTGGTGAGGACTTGGGCTGCTTTTTAAATCATGTTTTCCAAAAACAAATAATCATGGCCCATCAAGACACATAACACTTTGCCAGTTTCTTCGAAACGAAAAGTCGCTAATTCGAAAACTCGACTATAAGGAGGCTGAATATGATGATATTATAACTTGATAAATGAATATTTATAACTTGATCATATGAAAAGAGTAAATATTTCTTACTTCGAACCAAGTCCTCGTCACTTTTATCTTTCACATCATGGAATTTTAAGACCCGAGAGGACAACAACAAAGGTAAGAGTGGTTTTTAACGCCTTGAGTAAATCCTCACACGGCATGTGTCTCAACGACATACTCCACACAGGTCACGTGCTCCAAAGCGATCTTATGCTTTTGATCCTTATAGCCTAAACAGAATTCCGGCGTACGACGTAAATACCGCCAGCGTAAAATTTTTGCTGTGAAAATCGTATGAGAGAAGAGAGCGCAACTCTCTACTTTCTCAACGGCGACGGTAAAATTAAAACCAAATCTAATTCTACCGTCAGCCGTCGCGGCATTTACGCCGGAATTCTGTTTAGGGTATTAAATGGAGATTTTTCGCCTATATTTTTAACGCTGACATTCAGAAAATGTATAGGAAAATTTTGGTTAATCCTCAGCACACATAGTTTCAAAGAATCGTTTTTCGTGACTCTTTGAACCAAGAAGTACAGGACTATGAACTGAAAACAGTTACCTTCGTATTAAATTCCGCTCCTTTTCTTGCAATAAGGACGCTGCTTCAACTTGCTGAAGATGAAAAGTCACGTTTTCCAATTGGTTCTGAAATTCTTAAAGACTCCATGTATGTGGATGAAGTTTTAGCGGTTTCACATGACCTTTAAAGCGCAAAAGAGGCTCGAAATCAGGTAATTGAAATTCTAAAATCTGCCGGTTTTCTTTTGAGAAAATGGACATCGAACTCCGTAAATATTTTGAAAGATTTGCCACGTGATCATCTACTTGATGTAAATTTTTTGCCCCTTGAAGATAAAAGTACAGCGAAAACTCTTTGCATTTTGTGGAATGCCACTTCAGGATCTTTCTACTTCCACGGCTTATTATTGGAACTCAAAAAATCATGCACAAAAAGAGAAGTCCTTATGATCGCTACATTATTTGACCCAAGTTGGCTTTCTCCAGTTATCATAACAGCCAAGATAATCAGGCAACAGTTGAGGCTCGATAAAATTGACTGGGACGATAATTTGAAACTAGTCTCACTTCAAAAATGGCAAAGTTTTGTGTTAAATTACACAAAAGTGAAAATATTTTCAATCCCTCGATGGATTCATTACTCTCCTACAAGCATCGTTGAGTTTCACGGGTTTTGTGATGCCTCAGAAAAGGTATATGGCTCCAGTAGTGGCTCCAGTAAAACTCTGTCTCTTCCTCGATTAAAGCTTTGTGGAGCTGTTCTTCTTGCGAACATGATAAGTTCAGTAAACTCACAATTGAACATTTATTCGAGTTCATTATTTCTATGGTCAGACTCGACTATTGTTCTTTAATGGCTCAAAAAACCACCATGTACGTGGGTGACTTTTGAAGCAAATAGGATTTCCACAACAGTTCAAAAAGTCGGCAATGAAAATTGGTCTCATATAGACACACATTCGAATCTCGCCGATCTAGCAACCCGGGGGGTGTATCCTGCGGAGCTTAAGACTAATGAGTTGTGGTGGCATAGACCCTCTTGGCTCCAATTGCCTAAGTCTAAATGGCCTAAAAATCCGATGAACCAGGAAATAGACACTATTCTTGAAATGAGAAAAATTAAAACTTATTTTACTAGCTCGGCGGTAACTGAAGATATTCTCGATAGATTCTCATCGTTACCAAAGGCTTTTCAAACATTGTCTTATTTGTTTCGTTTCTTTAAACGAACGCATCCCGCTACTCGAGATGACGCTTTGTTTCCTACAAAAGTAACTTCAGCTGCGGAAATAAACGCTGTCAAAACTCGTCTTATTATACTTTCGCAACAATTGCATTTCCCCAATGAGTACTCAAATTTGATAAACATAAAAACAGCCTCTTCAAAAAGCACAATTTCGACTTTGATTCCATTTTTGGAGTAATCTGAGCAAACGGGCGCTTAGCATCCACTTTGTCTCTGACTTACAATGAACGACATCCCACCATTCTTGCATATAAAAGTCGACTAGCATATTTATATGTTCGCTTTATACATACACTTCATGGTGGAAACCAGCTCGTTTTATGACTTATTCGTCAAGAGTTTTGGATCCCAAAAGTCAAAAACCTGATAAAAACATGCATACATAATTGTAAAATATGCATTGTCTATCAAAAAAAACTCCACGGGCAAATTATGGCTTCCCTGCCGCCCTTGAGGACGTCTTTAGATCGCTTCCTTACAAACACAGGACTCGATTTTGCAGGTCCTTTCGACACTGGTTTCACTGGTCGCTATTGTCGAATCACCAAAGGATACGTCTTTTTGTTTGTTTCGCTACAAAGGCTATCCACTTAGAGCCCGTAAGTGATCTGTCTACACCAGCTTTTCTAGCAGCATTATCACGGTTTGTCTCACGAAGAGGTTGTCCCAATCGCATATATTCTGACAACGGTCGAAACTTCATTGGCGCCTCTAGAGAACTAGCGAAAGATTTAGAAAACTTCATCAAACGCGTTCGCGATGATTCAATATCAAAATACGGCATTCAAAAGCTTCCGTGGCACTTTATAGGAGCCTCTGCGCCTCACATGGGAGGACTCTGGGAGGCTGGCGTCAAAAGTTTAAAACAACACTAAAGAAAAGTCTCAGGTCTCAGGTGTATCAGATTTGGCAGTCCTGACCCCTTGCCATTTTCTCGTTGGGTCACCACTGTTTGCCCCAGCAGAGCCTGAAGAAAACGTTGTCTCAATTAACTTAAATAACACTAGCTTACAGCCAAAATGAACTTTGAATACCGTTATTCATTTTATATGTCAAATCGACTGCTGATTCTGAAAATCAAATTTTTTTTACTTTCACGTCGTTTTCGAGATATCGGTCATTTTCGGTTTTAGGACCAAAAAAAAAAGTTCGTTTCACTTACTTACAAATATCTTAAGAACTAATATCTACATATAAATTTACTGTATGTCAGATTAAAAGTAATTAAATTTCCTATAAATAATGCTCACATTACTTTTTTCTTGGATTGTTAGTTTCGGTGAAATAAATTGATTTCTAAAAAAATATTTTTTTTTATAAAAGAAAAAAATTTGGAAAAATCATTTTCTTTCGATTAAGAAATGGAACAGTTATATAATATTGAATAAAAATGGCCACAAGCTAATATAAATCTTATAATTAATAACACTAGTCAACAAATAATTAATAAATTTATGAACTTTAGGTGCATTTATTTATTTCTAATGTAAAATCGACTGTTGATTCTGAAAATTAAATTGTTATTTTTTCTTTCACGTCGTTTTCGAGATATCGGTCAGTTTCGGTTTTTGGACCAAAGAAAAAAGTTGGAATCGCATACTCCATCAGTAAAACATTTGTCATACCCCGTTTTCGAAGATGCTGAATACGTTAGCACTATTCAAAATTCTTATGGAGTTGGTCCCACCCCTCAAAATGGACAAAAACCGCCCCAAAAATGACGAAATCGCATATTCCGCGTCTTCTATTGGTAAAATATTTGTCACCCGCCGTTTTCGAGGATGCTGAGCACGATGGCGGAGTTTAAAATTCTTTCAGAACTGACCCCGCGCCCCAAAATGGCCAAAAATGGGAACTTGGGTCCGTTATGGCGGTTTTTCGCAACTTCAGGGAGCGGAGCCAACATTTTAATTTCTAGCATATACCAGTATTTACATAACAAAATTTCATTAAAAAATTTGCATTTTGGGGTTAAAAAAATTCTTACCCACATAAAAAAACGGAAAAATAGGCAAAAAAGAAATTCGGCCATTTTTTATTCAATTTTACATAACTTTTTCATTTCTTAATCGATTTTCATAAGTAGTATCTTATTTGCTTCATTAATATATAGACTATGATATTAAAAAACAAAATAGTTTACAACTTTTTTTCTTTCAAAAATTTGGAGTTGATTTTTAATTTTTTTCTTAATTTATTGAAAAAAAATATTTTTTTTTTATAAATCAATTTTTTTCGTCGAAACTAACATGCCAACGAAAAAGTAACGTGAACATTATTTCTAGGAAATTTAATTACCTTTAGTTTGACACATAATATGTTTATATATAGATATTTTTTTTTTGAGATATTTGTAATTAAGTTGAACCAACTTTTTTCTTTGGTCCAAAATCCGAAAGTGACCGATATCTCGAAAACGACGTGAAAGAAAAAAAAAAAATTTGATTTTCAGAATCAGCAGTCGATTTTACATATAAAATGAATAACGGTATTCAAAGTTAATTTTGGCTGTAAACTAGTGTTATTTAAGTTATTTGAGACAACGTTTTGTTCAGGCTCTGCTGGGGCCAACAGTGGTGACCCAACGAGAAAATGGCCAGGGGTCAGGACTGCCAAATCTGATACATTTTCTGATTCAGGACTAAGTGGACGGGAATTCAGACAGGCTTCGATACGCGACAGTAAAGTTGCGAACTCTTCAAAAGTATATTTGAGGTGACTCTACATAAGAGATTAATAGTGGCACCTAATGTTCATTCATTTTTTAATTATTTGTAAACTAGTGTAATCGGTGGCGGCGTTTGAAAGCAATACAGCAGGAGTTATGCCGCCGTTGGAAAGACGAATACTTGAAAGAGTTACATAAACGAAACAAATGGAAAACCCCTCAACGAAATCTTCAAATTGATGACCTAGTTATCATTCGTAACGAACTCGTTGGTCCTTTTGAATGGCGTTTAGGTCGAATTACAAAAGTTTATTATGGCTCTGATAACCGCGTTCGCGTAGCTGACGTTTAGACTCAAAACTGTGTACTCACGCGACCGGTTCATAAGCTTGTTATTTTGTCTCAACCAAATAATGAATAAAACTTCAAAAGCGAATTGCCTCAATTTGTCTCTGCACCCTCATTTTTTCTTTCTTTATAAAACGTTGTCTCACAAGAACTTTGTCTCTGAGCAATGGTCGCAAAAACTTCACCTTCTAAAAATAAATAAAACAGCATGATTCGCCGACCATATAATCGAGAATATCAGTGTCCGATTTGTCACATCGACCACTCATTAAATCGTTGCCGAAAATTTCAAACGTTAAGCGATTGGGCGTGGTAGCCCAGGAAGAAGGGTGTACCAATTATCTAGCCTTGTCCCACGAATTAACCAAATGTGCAAGCTCATCAACTTGCCGCAAATGTTACAAACCTCACAACACGTTGTTGCACTTAAATACATCTGACTCCGCCAGCAGAATAATGCTCCCCCAACCACCAAGAAACAAAGAGAACGTTATTTTAAAAATGACAGTTTTTGTGGAGGTAGAAACTCCAGAAGGCGGATGTGTAGCGCGAGGCCTCATCAACCCTGGTCAGGATCGGATCACTATTCTATTTTTTGAGGTTCAAAAGTTAGGATTGCATGTAAATGACCACGGCAACAGTCCCAGCTTCAACATTGTGTTCCGATTTAAACAATATTGTACGAGGTACGATCAACGGATACAGGCGACTATGGGAAACACCCCCTCCATCAAGGCGACAAAAAAGTAATATCAAAATATTACCCTCTGCTGTTTTTAGCCGACAAGTACTACTGGGGCTCGTACCAAATTCGATTTATCATCGGAGCTGATCTGTTCCTTCAAATCCTCCGAGCAGAGCCACGCGCCATTGCGGGAGCACCAGCTGCTATTCCCACCATATTCGGCTCGACTTTTTGCGGCGAAGTAAAACGCGCCACTCCGGATACTTACTAACTACTATATTATTTTTTATTCAGGTCCTTAGGACAACTTATCTTTAAAGTATTCACCTTTTTCTTTAATTGAAATTTTCTCTTTTAGTTTACCAAAGGGTAAAACTCAGGGCTCGGTCGTGCGCCTTCTGGCATCTGCGTCAAGACGCCTTGTTCAGCTACCATAGTAGAAAGGGGAATTACTCCTTGGCACATTGGTGCTTTTAATATTTTTATTTCGCTCTTTTGGTAGTTCAAATTTGGCAAGTTGACTCAGGGACAGGAACGGCGAAGGGCACCTTTTATTAAAAAAAAAAATGTTTTCTTTTTTTTTTAATATAAAAAAAAAAGTTTTCTTTTTTTTTTAATATAAACACCAGAGATGAACGCGAATGCATTCTTACGCAGCTATGAAACATTCGCTAAAAAACGAACAGCGAATCCACACTTAACAGGAATCCTACGAAACGAATGTATATTCGACAGTTGTCAGCGAAATGTTAAAAGAGTTTCGCTGCTCATGACTGCGAACATCAAAAAGGCAATGAAAAAGCAGCGAATTTCAGCATTCGCAAAAAGTAGTTCATAAAGTATATAAATTAACATGTTTTAATAAAATAAAACGAATAGTAAAATAAAAATATTAGTTTTGAAAATTCAGATTTTTTAATAAAATAAAACAAAAAAATAGTGCTTTAATATTCGATATAGTCATACCGTTCTGTTACAAAAATACATTATTCCGTTTGTAGGATCAGGAGAGTTTTCCTAACCGCAAGAACTTTACCGAAATAGCAAAAGAAATCTACGGGCAACGAGTGTGCTGAAAAATCAAATTAAAAAACCATTAAAAATAATCAAGGCGACGTCTTTCATTTAAAGATCAATCTTAGACTAATTTATTTAGTTTGCCAAAACTCTAATGCTTACAAAACTAGTTCTTATAAAATTAGAATATAGCATAAAGCATAAGAGACAAAAATGAGAGTTATGCATATGTGCATTAGTGAGACAATTGTTAACAGTTAATTTTGTTATATACTTATGCATATGAATTTATATGTAAGAAAAAACAGTACTAAAATAAAATGTTTTTTTATATAAATGCATATAAGAAAATGAGTGCATTCAAAGCATAAAGAAAATAAGTAAATTTAAACGCTAAGTACAGCGGTTCCCAATCGGTGACCCAACATCCCGGCCCCGTTGAAAGGACATACTTTCAATCAGGTAGGACTGCAAGTTTCTGAATAGGGCGCCGAATAATTCCTCTCGAAGTTCGAACATCAACGACTCTGATGCGTGAATCTCTACCTGGTATACAATTGATGACACGGCCTAACTGCCAGCGCTGTGGGGGCACGTTGTCTTCATGGATAATGACCATAGTGTCATTTTTTAAGTTAGGTTGATCATTCGTCCATTTCGAACGTATTTGAAGTTCATTGATGTAGTCATGAGCCCATCGTTTCCAAAAATGTTCCTTGATGCTGCTAATAAGAGCCCATTTTTGAAGATGATCGATGTCAGAAGTTGCAGTACGCTCTGGTAACGATTTTAGCGAACTGCCATTGATGAAGTGGGCTGGAGTCAATGCTTCAAAATCGCTCGGGTCAGGCGAAAGTGGCGATATAGGACGAGAGTTGAGAATCGATTCGATTTCGACCAAAACGGTGGTCAATTCTTCATTTGTGAGTCTTGCGTTCATGAGACTGCGATTGAGATGACCTTTGGCCGATTTCACAGCGGCCTCCCAAATTCCACCAAAGTGAGGAGCCCTGGGAGGAATAAAGTAAAAATTAATAAATTCATTAGAGCAATACTTAGTGATTGTAGCTTGATGCTCCTTTTTGAAGAGAACCGCCTTCAACTCAGCGAGCTTGTTGCAGGCGCCAACGAAATTTGTTGCGTTGTCGCAAAAGATATCTGATGGCAAGCCTCTCCTGCCGATCAGCCGCTTAAGTGCTGCTAAGAAGGCATCAGTGGACAAATCTGATACGACTTCGATGTGAACCGCTTTCGTAGCCAAACAAATGAAAATGGCGATGTAAGTTTTATATGGCGTCTTACCTCTTATTCGGAGATAAGTGTTGATTGGGCCACAAAAGTCAACTCCACATCGAGCAAATGTACGTGATGGAGTTAGCCGCTGAACAGGCAAATTCCCCATCATTTGTTGTAACAATTTGGGCTTGTACCGAACACAGTGGATACAATTATTGACTACGCGCCGAGCAATATCTCGCGCGTTCACAATCCAAAATTCCAAGCGAATGAGAGTTATCAACGCTTTGGGTCCTGCGTGATAATTCTTGAGATGTAAATGACGAACGTAGCCATAGACGAATTAAGATTTAGCTGGGAGCAAAATGGGATGTTTGCGGCTCTCTTTTAGTAGATTGAATCCTCCAGTGACGTCAAAAAATGGGTTTAAGAATTTTAGCGTGCCTTTTATTGCCAAATTTTTCTTAAGTGAATGAATTTCTTCAGCGAAGTTCAGTTGTTGTATATTCCATACAATGCAATTTTGCGTCAGTTGACTTTGTCTATTTGTCGGTGACGGTAGTGTGTTTTATTGTTGTGACTTTTTTTGTAATATTTTAGTGCATTTTTGGTAAAATTTTTTAATTTATGTTGTCTACTAATTTTCATTTAGTGCCTGTGTTATAATTGTAATTTAAAAATTTGTTTTTTTGCTTGAAAAATTGTGATAATTAATTAAAATTTTCTATTATTTTAAAGCAAAGCAATAGTTGCTTGCATTGCTGAAGCTTAAGCGCGCATTAATTTTTCTGTTCCTTTTTGTGCTTTGTTTGTTCACAATAATCTAATAAACTTACGTTGCTTTTTTGTTGTTGCTTTGTAATAGTGTCTATATTTTGTAAACATTAATACATTGTTTCATCTGTTTGCTAAAATATTTCAACTTTTGTAACCAAAAAAAAAAAAAAAATTTTTTGATTTCTTAATTATTTATTTTTTTAATATTTTCTTTTGCTCTTTTTACATTTTTTTATTAAATATGAACTATTTTTCTTCTGATAACTTGCTAGCTTGTTCCTTAGGAGATCTATGCAAAAGTCAGAATATCTTGAATTCCATGTTTCCTTGTTCAGGGCCGTGTGAGCAGATGTTTCACGCGTCTTGTGCGAACTTGACCACCACAGTAACAGAATTATTATGTTCTGACCGTTCGGGTCTGCAGTGGTACTGTCCATCCTGCAGAGCCCTTTCCCCGTCGATTTTCTTCGACAAAATAAAACAATTTGGGGATAATTTAAACAATCTAAATACTAATTTTAGAGATATTTTAAGCAATTATCTTGTCTTAAGTCCCCAAATTGAAAACAATTTTAATGAAACCATTTCACCTAACGATAGTTTGCCATCCAATGAAACTATAATTGATGTCCCTACCGCTTCTGCATCCACTCCCTCGGCTTCAAATGGCACCAAACAAGCTAATTCCCTTAGGAAGAAAAAAAATCCAAAGAAGAAGACCAAGCCAACTAAAAAACGGAACTGCGAAGCCAACATCCCTGAAAGAGTTTCGCCAAATCCTCCCCTAGAAACTTTACCTGAAGCATTTAACGCCACTAATCTTAGTCCAGAGATAATAGTACCCTTGCTATAAGATCTACTGTTCCTATTTTTTTGAAAGCCATGCCTAAACCTAGATCCATTTTTATCTCCCGTTTACACCATGACACAATAGTTGATACTGTTAGGGGATTCATAAGGCAACAAAATGTCATTCCTGCTGACGCTTTTATTTCCTGTAGGAAAATCGGTAACAAACCTACATATTCATCTTTTAAAATTACAGTGGCTTCCTGTCATTTTGCTGCTGTTTATAATTCGAAGATGTGGGTTAATAATATCTTTAAGTCTGAGTTTCAATCTAAAAAAAACAAGGCTGTCCAAAACGTCCATTCTGGACCAAAAAACTAAATCGTTTATCCCTTTACTACCAAAATGTAAGGGGTATGCGTTCAAAAGCGCATGACATTTTCTTATCTACTCAGAACTTTTCTGAAGATATTATAATTTTAACCGAGACTTGGCTTAACAGCTCTTTTCTTAATCAGGAACTGTTTGATAATAGCTTTAATGTTTTTAGAAGAGACAGATATATGGACGACTCGTCTCCTGTTGGAGGGGGTATATTAATTGCTATAAAAAATAGTCATACTAATTCTTTAATTGATATTCCCTGTGCTGCTAGTATTGAACTTTTATGTGTTAAGGTAATTTTTTCTAAGTCCAATTTGTACATCCGCCTACATTCCTCCCAATAGTAGCACAGAAGTCTACGAGCACCTTTCGAGGGCCGTAGAATTTGTCATAGATAAACTTTATCCCAATGACGATATTTTATTGTTAGGTGACTTTAATTTGCCTGACTTAAAATGGAATATTTCGGACAACGGTACATATTATTTTGTATCTAGTCCAATAACTCGACAAGAACAAATTTTTGTTAACGAAATCCTGTCTAATTTACAACAAGTTAGTTGTATTAAAAATTCCCACAATCGACAACTGGATTTAGTCTTGACTACAGACAGTAGCAATGTTGTTGTGCAAAATGCTCCTCATGCTTTATCTGCGGTTGATGCGTACCATCCACCTCTGAGTATGTTGTACCAATCGGATAGAGATAACATAGTGACTGCCAATTCTTCTAGCAGATTCTTTGAATTTAATTTCAAGAAAGCTGACTTCTTGAAATTGAATAATATCCTAAATGATAGATTTAACATTTGGTTAGAATTTTTTAATAATAACATCTTAGATGAATGCGTAAATTATTTTTATAAAGAACTTTTTTCGGCAATATCTTTATCTGTGCCATATACTCTGAGGTATGTTAATGATTCCTCGTACCCCTGGTACACTAAGGATTTGAAGAAAATACGTAACGGCCGCAATAGGGCATGGAATAAATACGTTTGTAGTCAGGACCGCATTGACCTGGAAGCTTATCTGCAGCTTTTCCAAGAATTTAGGCTTGAATCAGCTTCAGCTTATTCTGGCTGTCTGAATAAAATGAAGCTCAATATTCTTCATGACCCCAAAAATTTTTGGGGATTCATAAACTCTAAAAAAAAGTCGGATGGTTTTCCATCAGAATTCAAGACTGTCGACGGGCTCACCAGCGATCCCCAAATTATAGCTGGGTTAATCGCTAATTTGTTCAAAAAATCTTTTTCAACTGAAGTGTTTAGCCCTGATGTCAACTACTTTGAGTATATGAATACTGATCCTCAGGTTCCATTTGTTGCAATATCTTTTACCCCTGAACTTATAGTAAAATATATTGCAACCCTTGATGATGACTTTGGTTCTGGGCCTGACGGCATTCCAGCCACAGTTTTAATTAATTGTAGTCTTATCCTGAGTAAACCACTCAGTTTTCTTTTTAATAAATCTATTAATGATGGCTATTTTCCTAAATTTTGGAAGGAATCTTTTATAAGTCCTATTTTTAAAAAAGGATTAAAAAATGATATTTCTAATTACAGGCCTATAGCAAAGTTGTCATCAATACCAAAGCTTTTTGAGCAAATTATTTATGATCAAGTTAAGGTGTGCTGTAGTGAAGTCATAACAACTCGTCAGCATGGTTTTGTTAATGGCAGATCTACCGTTTCTAGCCTTCTTGATTTTACGTCTTTTGCTTTAAATTCAGTTGCTTCTGGGTCGCAAGTAGACTGTATCTACACAGACTTTAGTAAAGCATTTGACAAATTACCACATAGTTTGATTTTGTTTAAATTAAATAAACTAGGATTTCCTATAAATTTTGTCAGATGGATTGAATCTTATTTATTTGATCGTTCTTATCGAATAAGATTTCGAGGGGTATTGTCCTCTCCTTTTACAGCGTTTTCAGGTGTTCCGCAAGGAAGTCACCTGGGGCCGCTCCTGTTTATTTTGGCTATCAATGATGTTACTCATATAATCAAAAACTCTCATCTGCTTATATATGCTGATGATATGAAAATTTACAGGACTGTGAAGGTGGATAATGACAACTTTGCCCTTCAGTCTGACCTGAAATCATTTGAATAAATGCCAAACTATGATCTTCTCTAGAAAGAAAATTAATGTGGAATTTGATTATACAATTAATGATGTGAAAATCTGTCGTGTCGATATAGTCAAAGACCTTGGTATACATGTTGATGCTAAATTGACGTTTAATGAACACATTAATATAATCTGTAAGAAGGCTTCGTCATTACTTGGATTTATAAAGCGGTGGGCAAAAGAATTTAATAGCCCGTTAGTAACAGTAACTTTATACAATACTATTGTGCGTCCTCACTTAGAGTATGCTAGCCAAGTATGGTCTCCATATTACAATATACATATAGATAGAGTAGAACGAATCCAAAAAAATTTTGTTCGGTTTGCTCTCAAGGGCTTAAATTGGAATGACGTCTTAAACCTTCCTTCTTATGAGGATCGTTTAAAGTTATTACGTATGCAGTCTTTGAGCACTCGTAGAAATATTGCGGGTATAATTTACTTGCATCAGCTTGTATCAGGGTCGCTTGCTGCGCCAGAGCTTCTGAATATATTCATTTTAACACTAATCGTAGGAGTAATCGTAACTCATATCAGATATTTTACCAACCAGTCAGTAGAACTAATTATATGGCTACAGCTCCTTTTAATCGCATGACTACTCTAATTAACAATTGCGATGTATATGATATTAGCTTGTCAAAAGGTCAACTCAAGCTTAGATTGAAAAATAACTATAGTTAATTTTGTAGCTTAATGGTTGTTGGTCTTTATGTTTGTTTTGTCCGAGCCCCACCGCATGATGGGTAAATTTTTTCTAACATTTATGCCTTAGGTCATTTAAATAAATCCATACAATTGCATTCATGCAATTTTATGCTTATATACTTATGATCTGAGTGGGTATGTTGAGAAAGTGCGACAAAGCTAAGAAAAAATTATAAAAATATAACAAATTAATTTGCATGTATAATTTTTTCATTTTCATAATTTTTTAATAAGCTTTTTACTTAGTTTAAAGCTTCAAGCTAAATTGCTAAGAAGGCTAATAGCTGTAGTAGCTAAACTATATTATTATTATTATTATTTGCGCATGCTGCAATTCTTGAGAGGAAAGGGAAGCTGCCACAAAGTCGCTATTTAGGTCTTTGTTGAGTCTGCGATAGAAACGAAACATCCAAGCGATGACACGTACACTGCGCATGTGAGAGCTGTTCTTTTCAATAGTATCAAGAATATAGCTATTTAAAACTGATATTTTGAATGCTGACTTCCGCTTTTCTTTGTTGATTTCATCCATATCTAAATTGTCGCATTTATTTTTCGGCCAATTGTGAATGTCTTCGGTTAAAAACGAAGGGCCTGTGTACCATATTGAATTGCGAAGCTCTTCCACTGTGCTGCCTCTAGAAACAATGTCAGCTGGATTACTTTGCGTTGGGACATGCCTCCAATGAACATCAGTTGTGAGATCTTGAATCTCAGACACTCTGTTTCCAACGAAGGTAGATAGCGTAGCTGAATGAACCCTGAGCCAGTGTAGCACAATTTGCGAATCTGTCCAAAGATATACATCAATATCATTATTTGCGAAAATTACCTTTATTTTGTTGTAGAGTCTGGAGAGAAGCAGAGCGCCACATAATTCAAGTTTTGGTAGTGATTGCTTTTTGGTCGGTGGAACTCGTGACTTTGCTGTAAGAAGACGAACACAAACTTTGCCCGAGGTGTCAATCACACGAGTGTAAATGCAACAGCCGTAGGCGTGAATGGAAGAAACACAAAATCCATGTATCTGAATTAATTGTGCATTCGATGACAAACAATATCTTGGAATGGAGATAAGCGAGAGTGATGATAAGTTTTTTAGAAAATTATCCCATGCCAAGTGCAAATTTTGCGGTACTGATTTATCCCAGTCTAATTTGAGCAACCATAGTTCTTGTAATATTATTTTAGCCATAATCACTACTGGTGCTAAGAGTCCAAGAGGATCAAATAATGATGAGGCAATCGAAAGAATAGTGCGTTTTGTAACGCGGTTGTTTTTATTTTGCTTTGGTTCAAAAGAAAATAAAAATGAGTCACTTTTCTGGTCCCATTTTAGTCCTAATGCACTTGTGAGTGCTGCATCTTCAATATCTAAATTTTTAATCGTATTATCATCTCTGTAATCTGGATGATTCGAGTGCCACTTTGCTAATTCAAGACAGCCTAGTTTCAACAATTTCGTCACCTCATATTTTATCTGAGATAATTCACTGAGTGAATTTGGACCACATTAAAGGTCGTCAACATAAAATGACGATTTTACGACATCTCAGCCAATTGAAAAATCTGAAGCATATTGATCTGCCAAATAAAATAGACTTCGCACGGCCAGATATGGCGCAGCAGCCATCCCATACGTCACGGTATTGAGCTGGTATGTGACAATTTCTTGATCTGGTGAATTTCTCCATAAAATATATTGATACTTGCGATCTTTTGGTTCGACAAGTACCTGCCTGTACATTTTAACGATGTCAGCAGTGACGGCATAGCGATAGAGACGAAAACGTAAAAGCAAAATAAATAATTCGCTTTGAAGAGTAGGACCAACCATTTGAATATCATTAAGAGATTTTTGTGAAGTGGTTCGACACGAAGCGTCAAAGACAACTCTTAATTTAGTTGAAGTGCTAGTTGGTTTAAGCACACAATGATGTGGGATATAAAAGTGAGGCTCTTTCAAATTTGGGTTTATTACCAAACTCATATGGCCCAAATGCTCATATTCATTCATAAAGGCAACATATTGCGCTTGAAGTTCGGGTGAGCGTGATAAACGACGTTCTTGCGCTACAAACCTCTGCAATGCTATATCGTGAGAATGACCAAGACAAGTTGGATCATCTTTAAAAGGCAATTTGACGACAACCCTGCCATTAGGATTTCTTGAGACTGCTTCAGTGTACACGATTTTACAACTGTGCTGCTCACGGGTCCACACTTCCGCCGTGGCTGAAACTTCATCCAGTTTCCACAAACGCTCTAACTTTTCATCTATAGAGTCATGAGAAGCGAGCAAACATGTAGATATTTGTGTGTTGAGTGGCCTTTGATATCGACCTGAAACCACCCAACCTAGCAATGGTTTTTGCAAAACAGTCAATTTTTCGCCAAGACGAATTTGGCCAACAGAAAGAATATTGAAGAAACTTTCTGTGCTTAAAAGCAAATCGATACGTTTTGATTTGTGAAATTGTTCATCAGCGAGCTCAGCGCTCGGTGGCAAATTCCATGACGAGACATCAATTTCAGCTTCTGGTTGATATGCGATAAGTGACGTCACACAAAATGAAAGTGGAATTACAAAATTGTTTAAACGAGACTTAATAGTTGTTGAAGCTTTATATTTTATATTTGTAAACGAATTTCCAACGCTATGAATTTCGATATTACAGTAGGTAACGGATATAAGAAAGTCAAAAATTCCCGGAAACTTCTTTCTTATATCAGTTTTTTCTTATAGAAGTAGCACGTATATAAGAAAAAAAAACATTGGGAAAAAACGCGGTGCTTTCGAAAATGTTTCTTATAAGCGTTCCATTCTTATATGAATTGTGCTTATATCCGTTACCTACTGTATGTTTGCCACGAGGCAATTGCAATTTTTGAGAAAATTCGTCGGTAATAAAATTAACCTGCGAGCACGAATCTAACAAAGCTCTGCCAAGTTTATAGCAACCTGAAGCATCCTGAACCAAAGCCATAGCAGTGGCGAGAATCACATTATCTGTGGACGAATTTTCCATGTGCGTATGAGCTGCAGCCTCTCTTGAAGTACAGGGCAATGATGACGATGCTGTCGTTGATGGCAACTGAGGTGCAGATGACCGCGCTGGTGTATAGCTAGGTATAGAAATATTATCGGCAGTGCTGACAAGATTAGTTTTATGCAATAAGCTGTGATGTTGACGCGAACAGGTCCTACATCTATGTGCAGAGGAGCAATTTGAAAGTTGATGCCTTTTGGAGAGACAATTAATGCAAAGACCAAGTTTCTTTACATTTTCAAAACGACGGACAACTTCAAGCGACTTAAATCGATCACAATTATTGATCTTACGATTTGTGCTTGAGCAAAAAGAGCATACTGGATTCAAGCAAGCAAACGAATAGCCTCTATTTTGATTTCTATTTGGTTGTGGTTTTTTAGAAATTTTACCAATTTTAGGCTCAACGAAATTAGCACCCCCAATTGATTCAAGATACTGACAATGTCTCTCTAAAATCATTCTACAACTGTTCCAAGTTGGCAACTCTTTAAATTCTAGTGACTGCTTCCACTTTTTATTAGATTCCTCATCAGCCTTTTGCAAATCCAAATAAATTAACATGGCTTGAGAAATTTCTTTTTCCGAACCTAACGACAGCAGTGAACCATATAGAGCCGAAGCGTTGTCGACAAGACTTCGTAGCTGACTATCACTGGGTTTAGAAATTGCAGGCAAATCAAAAAGCGATGAAATATTTTCGAGGAAAATTAAAGTTGTGTTGTCGTAGCGTTCCTTAAGCCTTTCCAAAGCTTTTGGGTAATTTTCATTTGTTATTTGGAAAGCTTTAACTGTTTCCAATGCTGGGCCTTGGAGACAATTGAGAAGATGATTGAATTTTTCTATGTTAGACAAATTCAATTCGCGATCAATAATTTGCGTAAAAGAGACAATGAAATTTTTATAAGCTGAATATTTGCCATTAAATGTTGGCAGTTTTAACTGTGGTAATTTAGAATGCGGCATAGGCATGAAACAGGTGACATCCGACATTGAGGCGTTGTGTACATCGTCTCCTAATCTCAATTGAATAGCTAATTTTGTGGTAATGTAGAGCTCTTCAATGTCAGAGCGACAAGAATCATCTGTATCAATTTTTTCAATGCTCGTTTGCACAGTGAGAATTTGCTTGAAATACGATTCAAGTATGCCTAAGCGATATTTGAGTTCGGCTGAGGAAAGAGTTTTCCCTTCCCCTTTACCACTGCTTTCGACGATATTTTTAATGCGCGTAATACTTTTCTTTGTATTAGCTCTCTGCTGCTTAAGCTCTTCGATGGTCATTGTGACCACGGTTGCCACAGTTGGTACATTTGTACCAAACTGGTACATTTATTTTCATTTGGTACACTGGTACATTGTCTTCTGATTTGGTACATTTTATCAATGAATGGTATGAAACAAAAATTTCCTACAACTTCATAGTAAAATTACAAAATCCTTAGTTTTAGTTGTGCGATACTTTGACCAGCAGTCATGTAATGTTAAAGGCCGTTTTCTGTCTTTAATTGAATTGGCACAGAGTGATTCAGAAGGAATATATAATAAAAATAAAAAATATTTTTCGAACAATAATATACCATTAAAAAACTTAATTGGCTTTGCTACTGATGGAGCCAACATAATGGCTGGAAACCTTAATGGTTTAAAAACTAAATTTAAAAAAGATATTGATCTTTTTTATATTAAATTCACGTGCCATTCTCTACACTTATGCTGCAGTTATGCATCTAAAAAGCTTCCAGATGAAATTGAACAGCTTTGCCGCGATATTGATAAATTTTTTACATTCAGCTACAAACTGATAAACAGCTTCAAAGAATTTCAAGATTACTGTAACGTGCCACCTCATAAAATTTTAGGAATTACTTTAATAAGATGGCTTTCATTAGAAAATGTTATTTCACGGATTATTTTATTTGTTTCCTGTCCTCTTCCTTAGAAGTAGAATTGCAATCTGAAAAAGTAAGGCTTCCAAATTTATACTCTGAATTAGAATGCTATTTTAAATTAATTTTATGTAATTATATTAATAACGATTTCGTACAAAAAATTTATTGCTTGGAAAATTTTGAACTCAGCGATGAAAAACAGTTCTTGAAAACTGAGCAAATTTTTATTGGCATAAAAGCAGAAAAATTCTTACAATCAGATAACTTCTCTGATGCGCACAGAATAATTGTTAAGCAAGCAATTCGGAACTTTTATATAGAATTTTTAAGACATATTCAAAACAGATTTTATTTTGGTAGGCAAGATTTGACTGATTTAATTAATATAACACCCAGTCAATTTTTTTGGAAAATGAAACTGGGATATTACCATTAATAAACCATTTAATCACTTAATCGAATGTGATCACGATACCATCGTTACTCAGTGGAAACTACAGCTTTCAAAAATAGATTTCAAGAGTTGCACAAACTTGGCTCAGTTTTGGGAAAGAGTGAGTTCCATAAAGAATGGAGTCGGGGAACCTTGTTTTAATGAACTTGTGAGTTTTGTGAATTGCTTAATGTGTCTTCCACACAGTTCAGCAGCAGCTGAAAGAAAATTTTTTAACTTAAGCCTCATAAAAACCAAGTTAAGAAATAAACTCGAGTTTAAAACACTTAACAACATTATGCTTTCTAAAGGATTACACGACGACCGCAATGATTTGCATTTTGTATGGTCGGCCAACGAATTTTTTTAGTCTGATATCCAAATGACAAAAATTTTTTTCGGTTATTAAAAAAAGTTTACTTTAAGTGACACCTCTCCAATTACCTTGAAAGTTTAGTATGTGACAGAGTTCAGTAAGCTGACCAGGAATAGATACATATGTTGGATAGAAATGCCTCCTTAGTATTTTTTTTTAGTTTATTCAGTACTTGCTGAACACACTAAAATTTCAAAAAAATAAGAGAGTTGTTAAAATATAATTTTTTCTTCATGGAGCTCACTTTTCCCAACACTGCAGTTTGACTTATTTTCCGATTACAAAAATATGAAAGCCAAATGAAATTTCTCATTGAAAAGTTTTAATTAGAGTTCGGTCAAAGTCTTTAATAACACTAGCTAACATCCATTTGGCTTTTAAGGTGCCACTATTTTTTTTTTTTCCTTTAAGTTTGTACCTGTGTGTACTGTGTACTGTACTGTGTTAATAAAAGTAATAAATAAAAAATGTTGGTACATTTTTTTCCTATTTGGTACATTTTCTTACCAAATTTGTTACAAAAAAAAAGTCAAGTGGCAACCATGATTGCAACCGACATTGCTAATTGTTCAACAATATGAAAACGAAGTGAATTCGGCGATAGAAGAAGCGAGGTTCAATTAGCAAATTTACAAATGTGTTAGAATAAGAGCGCAAGAGTAGCTGCAGCTATGATTGCAGTAAACGATAGCAACAGCAGACGAGAATGCTCACACACGATAAGCGAGCAAGTCAAAGACAAAAGTATTGAGCAGCAGTGAGAAACAGTTGCGACGGCTAGAGCGAAGGCGACGACAAATGGCAAAAAACGCAGTAAGATGCGCCGAAAATGCAAGCAGCGGCTGCGATTGCTGCAGCTTAAACGATGCGATGTTAGCAGCGAAAATGTAGCAACTTTGCGTGTTGCTACGCAAGCACGATAGCGGGATTTTCGGGACAGCGGGATCTTACCAAGTTGATACAGTTTACGAAACTGTATTTTACATATATTTTTAGCGATGTTTGTGGTATCCCTTAACAGGCGATTTTACAGACAAGTCCCACGACGAGATGAAAATGCTTATGAGTCCAACGACGAACCAGGAAATAAGACAGGAACAATAACTATTTATGTTAGTTTTTGAACTGGAACCTTTTTTTTTTTGCGCGACGCGAATGCCACGAATTTTTAACAAATTTATTTTAAAAATATTTTTAAATGTCTTTATTGAATTGAAACACTCGTGCCCCACGTTGGGCGCCAAAAATGTAGGATCAGGAGAGTTTTCCTAACCGCAAGAACTTTACCGAAATAGCAAAAGAAATCTACGGGCAACGAGTGAGCAGAAAAAATCAAATTAAAAAACAATTAAAAATAATCAAGGCGACGTCTTTCATTTAAAGATCAATCGTAGACTAATTTATTTAGTTTGCCAAAACTCTAATGCTTACAAAACTAGTTCTTACAAAATTAGAATATAGCATAAAGCATAAGAGACAAAAATGAGAGTTATGCATATGTGCATTAGTGAGACAATTGTTAACAGTTAATTTTGTTATGTACTTATGCATATGAATTTACATGTAAGAAAAAAGAGTACTAAAATAAAATATTTGTTTATATAAATGCATATAAGAAAATGAGTGCATTCAAAGCATAAAGAAAATAAGTAAATTTAAACGCTAAGTACAACGGTTCCCAATCGGTGACCCAACACCGTTCTTCCGTACACGAAATAAATTAAGTTCATTTTCTAAAATAAAATTACGCGTTTCAAACTTGTAAGTAAAATTTAATATAGTAAAAAATTACCAATTTTCTGATTTTTAAAGTCTATGTCTGCTCGTATTTAAATATGGAATTTAAAAAAAGAATGTCGTTGACCGTTCGTGGTCCCAGGTGATTTCTTTTTTCTGTGATGATATTACCTGCTGCAGAAAATACCCTCTCCGATGCTGCACTACTGGCTGGAATAGACAAAATTGTTTTTGCCAATCTTGACAGTTTTGGGAATTCTGCTGCATGGCTTTCCCACCATAGTAGGGGATCGAAATTAACATCAATGCTGATTTTTATATTGCTGTAACGCTCGACTTCATCTGTTGTAATTTCTGTCGCAGATTGATTTGCTTCTATTAAGGAAGAGAAGAACAGCTCAAAATCTTTTGGTGCAGGTTCAATCTCGTTTGCAACTGATAGAGGAAGCGCAGTATTTGAGCAGATGTCATTTTCATATATTTGAATTTGAGTTTTACAGAATTCTTTGGCTTCTAGCAATATTTCTCCTTTTAAAACATAATTAGTTGGGGGATATAAGAAACAAGCCGCTTTGTGGTAAATACTTAAATTTGGTATCCACTTGCTCTCAATTATTTCGTTGATATTAGCATTTAATTTCGCTATTATAAATGTATCAAAATTTGTGTTTTCGCAAATTTCTTTGACACTATTTATTGATAAGTAGACATAATTTAGTGTAACTTAATGTGTTTCTTGTAACATTTTGTTTATAATATCAAACTTTTCAAACAGTTCTACAAGATTAGTCAAAATATTTATATTTATGTCACTCACTCTTTGCAACTCGTTCCTTTCTACTAAAATTTCGTTAACTTTTACCAATTACTTCAAATGGATTGAAACAAGTTAAGATGCGAACTCCAGCGTGTTATACAATAGTTTTTGATGGAAGTTGTTAACCTATGCTGTAAATTAGATTTTTTAAAAAATTTAACGAGTTTTTTACAGCTCTCAAGCACTGGTTTTGGTTCTTCGGTTCTTTCGAAAGCGGCGTCTAAATCGTTATTAATAAGTGTAATAGTGAGGTTGTTTATGGTTTGATTTTCAAAAGAAAATCAATATGTTTAAGAACATTGGTCCTTAGAAATAAAGACCTAAACCTTTACAATGTTTAGGATATGGATCGGATAGCGTCGGGGATCTTCCCTAATCCACATTCCTATGACCACTACCACAATAAAATTATGTGCACTTTTGAGATAGTAGATACAAAACAAAAAAAAAAAAAATAACCCGACAAAACAAAGGTTAACCATCTGCTACTTTATTTGATTTTGTGGGGAACCAATGGTGTTAGTGGTCCCCTTCTTCACCCACCCTACCATGGCAATTCGGAAAGTTTATGAAATTGCCCCTATAACAAGTTAGGACAAAATCTAATTTATGCAACTGCACATGCCGAAATGTTGACGGACAAAATGTTGTTCTCAGAGCAAAAAAACTTCACATTTTTATTTAAGTATGTGTAACACTTTTATACTCAGTGTATAACACTTATTTATACTTAATAAAGAATACTATGCTAACATTTCAGGTGATTTGGCAAATACAATGCAAACGCAAAATTATGGAAAGAGCTAAATCAAAGAGAAAATGTTTAAAAAAAATAATGAGAGAGAATATGCTATGCTGATTGCAACAACAATATGCAATAAGCATGTGTGGTGACTTAACACCAAATAAACAACAACACACAAGAGACACTATACATAAAAACAACTTATAATAATGTTTAAGTTTTTATTGAAAATTTTTAAGAATTGAAAATTTTGTTTTATTTGTAAGAAAATTAAAAATTCATTATTAAAAAAATCTTCAAAATATAAACTACGAAAATTTATTAATCAAAAATAAAAAGTTTTATTTGATTGAACCTGATACCAAAACTGGCGATGGTGACTTAACACCAACATAAATAAACAACAACACACAAGAGACACTATACATAAAAACAACTTATAATAATGTTTAAGTTTTTATTGAAAATTTTTAAGAATTGAAAATTTTGTTTTATTTGTAAGAAAATTAAAAATTCATTATTAAAAAAATCTTCAAAACATAAACTACGAAAATTTATTAATCAAAAATAAAAAGTTTTATTTGATTGAACCTGATACGAACCATGCATTTTATGTTATTAAAAAAAAATTAAGAATCAAAAAAAAATATTTAGAGTTTTAAAATGTATCTAAATCTACATTTTAGGGGGTTGTAAAAATAAACATTTTTAACATTTTAAGATACAAGGTATTTTTAAGTATTAATAAAATTTTTAAGGTATGCAATTAAGGCATAATTAATTTTAAGTTTAAGGCAAAAATTTATGAAAAAAAAATTTAATTTAAGTAATTGTAAGATAAGTAGGTGAGAAAAATATACATAAGAAAAATATTTCAATTGTAAGTATGTTAATATCAAAATTATCATGATTTGAATTATCAAAGTAAAGGTAAAATGAATATACATACGTATTTCATTACAACTCACTTTGATTTTTGTTATCCTTCGTAGAAATCGGTGGGCCCAGCGAAAATACGATGAAATGTGATGTTGTTTCGTAGTATTAAGCTAATTAATTGCCCTATGCATAATAATAATTTATATAGATATTTACTTTATATAATAATTCTAATTATCTTAAGCCATATTTTAATTCAAATTTTAAGATTATTTAAATTTAAACATTTCGAAAAAATTTTAGTTTAAATTAGAAAACATTTTTTTATTTAATTTTTGATTTGATTTTCAGTACTTTTAAGAAATTAATTTATAGAAAAATTTTTTAAGAAATTCGAGAAAAATTACATAAATAATATAAAAATAATAGAAGATTTAAGAAAATTTAATAGATATGAAAAGCTTTGGTGATTTTGTTGTTGTCTGGTGTTGTATGGCCTGATCAAGGCTTATTTAACTCGATGCCGCTATGCAAAGGCTAATTTAAGGTTGCTCCCTATGAGGCGTTGAAGGTTAATTGCAACTTAAATAACCGGTTGGAGCACCCTGCCTAGTAGCCCAAAATGATACATAGTTTTGAGCGTAAGTCAATGAAGAATTTCAAGGTTTTGTAGTTGAGATAACCTTCAACTCCCAATGCTTGTTAGCAAACTTATTTGCAAGAAAATTCGGTCACAAACTAATTGAAACTATAGTTATTCTTAACTTTAATCTATAGTATAGATAATTATCAATTATAATTGAACTTTTTGCATACAAAAAAATGTATGCAGTTCTTTAAAAAAAAACTTAAATTTAAGTTAAAAAAAAACACAAACTTTTAATCAATTTTTGGTTCTGTACCACTAGCCGATGTTGATCCCTTGTTGAAGAAGTTGAGCGTTCAACCAAAAGGGTTAGCAATTAAGTACTAGCTTGGGTGTTTTTAGTGCCAACGACAACAACAACCGATCATGCTGAATACGCAGATCGATGTGCAATTGTAATTACAACAACAACAATACCGCAAACAGGTTTTAAGAAATTGTCGCACATCGAGATGCGTATACGCATGTATAGATGTTTGTTTGCCATATGTTGATACAGGGTGCGTTGACAAAACAAATGTTTATAAACATTTTGAAATTTTTGATGGCAATATAAAATTGACCATTACAGCAGGTGATTTGCACAGTTTATGCGGTTTTTTTCTTTTAGTGCTCTTACTATATTGGAGCCCCTGCCCCTACAATATACATACTTCGATTTGTTGTAATAATAAAACGTATTTGTTATAGTACCATATTTACATATTAACAAAATTAATATTTAATTTTACTTATTCATAAGAATAAATCCATATAACAAAAACGAAAACTGCGAATAGGTACCTATTTCCTTTTTTATTTTATCCACACTTTTTAGTTAATTGGCAATGCATGGCAACCTTTCGCATCAACAGCATGAAATTTTACGAATGCTACAACCATTCGCTGCTTTTCCATTGCCTTTTTGATGTTCGCGCAGTCGTTAGCAGCCAAACTAAAATTATTTCGTTTTGAGCAAGCGTCAACAGTTCGTACAGTTTACGAAGCGCTTTTTGTCAACGAATGCGTTAGAAAGGCAATGAACTACGAATAATAAATAAACACGAGCTATTCATTGCGTATCTCTGATAAACACTCACTGTAATGCATTCACTTAAAATTTTCTATGAGAAAACTTATATCTTTGATTTGTATCGATTACAAAAAAAACCGGCGGGTTGCACTCTGGAAGTGCCGACAGAAGTGAAAACTTAAAGTAATATAATTGATATTTGTTTTCATGATGTTTTGTAATGTTTATGGAATAAACATATATGATATATATAGAAAAGAGAGCGAGAGAGAGCGAAGTCGCACATATATGTACTGTATATAGAATATGTATATACATCCGTTGTCGGTGGCCTGTCGCAAGTTTATACATTTTTCCTCAGCCGCAAATCCTCTAAGCGTAATCGATACGATTACGATACGATTACGATACATATAATATGTATATACATCTGGTGTCGGTGTCGGTGGCCTCTCGCGAATTTATACATTTTTCCTCAGCCGCAAATCCTCTAAGCGTAATCGATACGATTACGATACGATTACGATACATATAATATGTATATACATCCGGTGTCGGTGTCGGTGGCCTGTCGCGAGTTTATACATTTTTCCTCAGCCGCAAATCCTCTAAGCGTAATCGATACGATTACGATACGATTACGCATCCGGTGTCGGTGTCGGTGGCCTGTCGCGAGTTTATACATTTTTCCTCAGCCGCAAATCCTCTAAGCGTAATCGATACGATTACGATACGATTACGCATCCGGTGTCGGTGGCCTGTCGCGAGTTTATACATTTTTCCTCAGCCGCAAATGCTTTCTTACGGAGATGGACAACGTGCCTAAAGAAGTTTTCACTTCAAAAAATCTGAATTTTTTGAATTAATAATTATAATTTATTTGAATTACTACGTTAACTCAACGCATATCTTACTGCTTTCTTATATCCGTGCGCACTGACCCTTACAACTTCAGTGCGGTGGACCTTAAATGCGGTGATGCCAAGTTCGCGGCACGACCATGAATATGTACATATTCATTTCTCACGTCATTCCTTCACTTCATTTTGAATAGCAGCAGCAGCCATACATTCTTTTTGTGCCTTAAAAACCTAAACTTCCAAATAACTTAAAATAACTTAAAACTTATCTTAATTAGTAAACAGCAAAACAAAGAATTGCGTGGGGATCATATTGAATACACGATCCACAAGCAAGGCTTAGTGCAAGAGGAAATGAGATAGAAACAATGATGATATTTTTTATGCATAGGTTTAGGATTTAGGGAAATTGTATTTATATTGTATTTGTTTAGTTGCAATATTTCTTTGTTATTATTTTTAAGGTATTATGATAGTTGATTTTGTTTTTAGTATTAAGGAAATAATATATAAGAACGAATTAGAAATAAATAAAGACATTCTGGTTTGAACAGCCGAATTCAAAATTGGCATTTTCTCTTACTTAGAATCAAAGTAGTAATTTGCTTGTGGCATACTCTGCCGGCTAGCGAAACTTCTAGGGAACTTACATCTTAACATTACATGGCGATCCCGCAAGTTTAGATCCTGTCCCCATACCAAATTGTAAATTCTACGCTCTACACAAGATGAAGCTTCAATTCAATTAAATACTTGAAAAATTCCAAATTTTTTTGTATGTTTATAATCTTTATGATATGTGCTTCCACGTCAAATATAAAAAATTTAATTGTGCATTGTGCACATGTGATTCGTGAGCGTACCAGACACGGTACAAAATCGGTGGCATGAATCATATATGATTCATCGGACAGGGAACCTGATAATAGGTTGCAAATAAATGTGCTCGGTGAAACGGCGACTCAGTCAGAGAAATCGGTAGTTATTAAACTAAATTATCATCTTCTGTGGAAAGTAAAGATTTTCTTTGCGTCGTTGGAGACTTTAACTTCAGTAATTTTACTTGTGTTGCTTCTGATGATGATATTGGACTTATTCCTTTAAATGTGAATAAATAACACGAAATTCATTTTCTAGACAGCTTACTAAGTTTAGACCTTGTTCAGATTAATCATATTTTTAATAAACTATCAAAAATTTTAGATTTAGTCTTTGTGAGTAAATCATTGAAATTTAAATTATTTGAGTGTGTTTATCCTATCTCTGTAGCTACTATTCACCACACAGCACTTTGCTTTGAAGTTGAATTTTATACTTTTTTAAAAGATAATAGCTCTAATGCTTATTTTTATGTTTATACAAGTTGTAATTTTGAACTTCTTAATGATCTCATTTTGGGCATTGGGTGGCATCAGCTCTTTTCTGGGCTTGACACTGTCAGTTGTTTCGAACTGTTTTTGAAGACCTTATTTGAGAAGATTTTAGTCAATATACCTTTAAAAAGGAAATTACATAAGCTCCCTTGGTATACTAAGGGGCTTAAAAAACTTAAATATCTTCGAAATAAATTTTCCACTCTACTGGATGCCTTGAGTTTAAAAAAAAGTTTGTTCATTATAAACGTGAATTTGACTTTTTAAACAAATTCCTTTATAAGCAGTATATTTTAAAAATTGAAAGTCGTATGAAATCTGATCTTAAATATTTTTGGAGATTTGTGCAATCTAAAAGAGGATCCTCTTTTATTCCGGCATCCATGTTTTATGGTGATAAGGTGTCTTATTCCATGTCTGACTCTGTGGATCTTCTTATGAAATTTTTTGTTTCAAATTTTGACCCAGTTAATTCAGGTATTAACAGTTCCCTGTTAAATAAAATTGACTCATCAATGAGTTTTGGTAGCTTGTCATTACTGGTAGATGATGTTGAGAAAGCGATTTATGGATTAAGTAATTCTTTTAGAAGCGATCTTGATGGACTTAGTTCCCATTTGCTTAAGAAATGTACTAAAACGATCTCCATACCTATCTTAATTATTTTTAATAAATCTCTTGCTTCGGGAGTTTTCATTGATAAATGGAAGATATCAGTTATTATACCTATTTTTAAATCGGGTAATAAAAATAACTTTGTAAATTACACAAATTTACAAATTTGGGCTTCATCTCGAGATCTGGTTTCTCAAAAAATTTTTACGATGTATTTTGAGGAGTAGAATCCAAAACTGCCAACCATTTTTTTCTCTTAAGAACCGTTTTTGAGATATCCCCAAAAAACCCGTTTTTTAACACTTTTTTCAAGTTCTTTTCTACTCAAATATAATGTGCACCGTTGCAAAGATATTTTTGTTTTCTTTATAATGATATGCTGTTTGAATGTCGAATCGCATAAGATTTTTCGGAGTTACAAGCGATCAAAGTTCAAAAAAAGTAACTTTTTTGGTCTTTTTTAAAAGCCACAAAATTTCAATTGCTCCGTTTGAATACAAAAAAATTACCTTAAATTTTTTTAAGGTTTAAAATGAAAGACTATTCTTTTTCAAATATTTAAAGTGTAATTTGGTCCAAGTCGGACAAAAACTGTGGGTGCTATTCCAAAATCAATGAAAATAGATAATTTCCATATTTTCATGCACTACCGTATATAGCCTAATGACTATGTATTTAAATAACGAACTGAGTCGTTAAAGATATTGTATTGTCTTATACATATGTTCAATTGTACCCTATAAAAGATAAATTCAAAAGTACAATTAAATTTAAGCTTGGACTTTTGAGAACGGTGCATATTTGTCCCATTTTTATTATTTTAATTATAACTCAGAAGCTATACATTTTTGGTACAAAGTGATTACCAGATTTTTTGTAGGGAATAAAGTTTCCTATCTTAATCTTGATAACATTTATCATGTAACTTTTTCCAAATGTAGTTCGCCCATTTTCTTAACGTATTGTTTTGATAATATGCCCCTAAAAAATGTTGATGAAATGCGTGATCTTGGAGTTTATTTTGACTCTCGTTTTTGTCTTAATGCTCATGTAAATCGTATTTTACCAAAAGCATATTCACTCTTGGCGTTTGTTAAGCGTAATAGTTCTGCTTTCATGCTTTCAAAGATCCTTTTACATTGAAACAACTCTATACATCTTTCGTAAGGTCCAATTTGGAGTTTGCATCCTTCATTTGGAATCCATATTATGGCTTACACATTGATCGTATTGAGCGTATTCAGAAGAAATTTTTAAAATTTGCATTACGATTGATTCCCTTTTCTGAGCCTATTCCTTCATACAAATCACGCTGCATGCTTATTAACTTGGATTTGCTTGAAATTAGACGATTGGTTCATAGTATGATGTTTATTTATGATATTATTAATGGAAATATTGATTGCTCAGATCTCCTTGAATTGATATTTTTTCATATACCTTCGCAAACTTTGAGGTCTTCAGATTATTTTTATATTAAATGTCATAGGTCTAACTATGCCATTAATGAGCCCATTAATAGAACTCTTATTGCTTTAAATAAATTGTATAAAAATAGCACAATTGATTTTTGTATGCCAAAAAATACTTTAAAATCTGTACTTTTAAGATTGTTACACTAAATTTAAATTATTATATTTAAGTTTATATAAGGTTATTTTACCCAACAATTTTGTTCTAGTCTGTAAGGAATTTCATTCCATAGACATAATACATACTAAATAATTAAATAAATTCTCAACACATCTTGACGGTTTTCAAAGCTGGTTTAAATGATTGTTTCAAACAAACTGTATTTGAGGCCATGCCAAAATCTTTCGACGAAGCGGTAGATCTGGCATTGGAGCTTGAAAATGGCAGTAAAAATGGTCAAGTAAAAGTTATGAATTTTAATGCTCGAAATAATCAAAATTTTAATCGTAACAAAAATTACAATAACAGAAATAACAACAATAATGGAAATTACAATAATTTTGGTAGCAATAATAATAACTACAACAGCAATAAAAACTATAATAACAAAAATTATAGTAAAAATTCTAGTAGTTTCACCAATAATTATAAAAATCAAAATTACAATAACAATAATCAATGTAACAACGGAAACTACATTAATCGGAATAATTGAAACAATAATTCGAACAATAATGGCAAAAATTGGGGCAATAATCGAAATGGCCAAAATAGGCAAAACAACCAAAATAATAATGATAGTGACAAACGTGTAAATGTATTGCACAACCAGGGAAACGAGCAAGACCCGGGGAGCCAGTCCGATCCTCTTCCGGGGAACCAGAACTAAAAATTTATCAGATCTCAGATAGCTTAACTAATTATGTTTCTATAATTTGTAGAAATGCTAGGGAAAAACTTAAATTTTTGGTTGATACCGGTGCAGATATTTCGGTGTGCAAGTCTGGAAGTATTTTTCCAAATCATGAATTTTCACCAGACGAAAGATGAAAACTTTCTGGTATAACTAACGAAAAAATTTTTTCATTAGGCACAACTTTATTACAATTTGACTTAGGTGCACAAAGTATGCAACACTGTTTTCATTTGGTTAATGATGATTTTCCAATTGAAACAGATGGTATTTTAGGGAGAGATTTTCTTTCGAAATATCTATGTAAAATAGATTATGAAACATATAATCTAACGATGGTAATGGGGAGAAACGATTTTGTCTTACCTATGGTCACGAAGACGCGTAAAATTTCAAAAATTATCATACCCCCTAGAACTGAGATAGTTCATCCTGTTAATTTGAGGGTATGCGAAGATAGCGTAGTTTTGAAACATTCTCTCAATTGGATATTGATATAAAGCCATTGAAAAATTACGAAATTTTGAAATTTAAACAAAAAAGTTTTTATGAAAAAGGTAGATTTGAACGTTTTACGAAAATTCTCAATCTCGACATTAAAGATGATGAAGCTCGAAAATCGCTTATTGAAATTTTTGAAAAATATCAAGATGTGTTTCATCTAGATGATGAACCATTCACGGTAAATAATTTTTAAACTCAAAACATAAAAACTGTAGATAATGTTCCAGTCTATGTGAAAAATTACCGTTTACCTCATTCGCAAACTGAAGAAATAAATAATGAAGTTCACAACTGTTAGAGGAAAATATAATTGCAAATTCAACTAGTCCATATAATTCTCCACTACTTATAGTACCAAAGAAAAGTAACACTGATGAAAAGAAACGGCGACTTGTTGTAGATTTTAGACAGCTGAACAAGAAAATAGTAAATGATAAATTTCCACTAACAAGGCTTGACGTTAGACATGACAAGTTCATTTCATCAGATTGGTCCTAATAGTAATTCTAGGCCATTAACAGCATTTTCAACTTTGAATGGTCACTACCAATTTAAAATATTACCTTTCGGTTTAAAAATATCTTCAAATAGTTTCCAAAGAATGTTGACTATTGCGCTAAGTGGCTTAGACGCAAATGCATTTTTGTATGTTGATGATGTGGTGGTGTTCGGTTGTAGCCTGAAACATCACAATGAAAGTTGAGCAAAAGTTCTTGAACGTTTGCAAAAATATAATTTAAAACTGAATGTGAATAAATGCAATTTCCTAAAAACCATTGGTCATTTAATAATTCAAGATGGTATAAAAACTGACCCATCTAAATATAAAACTATTGAGCAATATCCTGTTCCAAAGGATGTTGACGAAGTCAGAAGATTCGTGGCTTTTTGTAACTATTATAGGCGATTTATTGCAAATTTTGCTGATGTGGCAAGATGTTTGAATGACCTCTTGAAGAAAAATAAGCCATTTAATTGGACTGATGATTGTCAAAACGCATTTTTAGCTTTAAAGCAAAAACTAATTAACCCGCCTGTATTGCAATATCCCGATTTCAATAAAACTTTTGCGTTAACTACTGACGCATCCAATTATGCTTTAGGAGCTGTGTTGTCTCAAGGTGAGATAGGCCAGGATTTACCAATTTAATATGTTAGTAAAACGTTACAAAAGCATGACATAAAAAGGCCCATAATAGAAAAGGAGCTTTTAGCCATACATTGGCGCATACATTTTTTTAAACTTTATCTATTTGGAAAAAGATTTATTGTGGTCACTGACCATCGACCTTTAGTGTCACTTTTTACACACAAAAACCCGTCATCGAAACTAACAAGGACTCGATTAGATTTATCCGAATACGATTTTGAAATCATGTACAAAAAAGGAAAAATTAACACAAATGCTGATGCTTTATCAAGGATAAAGATTGACTCAGACTTACTTAAAACAATGATGCCAAAAGGGGATGAAGATGAAATAATAAGTAGAAGAGAATTAGTGATTACAAAGGGAATGTTTGCGAAGAACGCGACGGAAGAATGTAGTAAGAAGAAATGTAGACTTTCAGAGAAGCCTGATCAACTTCATATTTGGAACTGCTCGTCCTTGATTGACATTAAAAATTTGAAAAAATTAAAGTTCATTGTCGACAAAAATTATAAAGGTAAAGGTGTGATAGAAAATGATAGTAATGAAGTAGTAATTAGATGTGGTGATAATCCATCGAATTTAGGTTCGCTTTTGGAGAAGCTTTCATCGAAAATGGAAAAACTTAAGATAAAAGAATTAGCACTGACAAGTGATGATGAAATATTTAACTACAGTAACTCATTTTAAAGAGATATTTAATGCGCTGCAGCAAAAGAAAAAAGGAAATTTAAAAATTTTGATGTTGAAATATAGGCTCATAGAAGAGTATCACAATTCTGTCCACTCAGGACATATAGGCATCCGAAAAACTGAGTTAAAATTGAAACAGTGATATATTTGGAAAAATATGGACAAAATGATAAAAAAATTTATTAGAGATTGTAAAACATGTGCATTAAACCGTACCACCTTACAGGCAAAAAAAAAGTTCACTGTTCACCAGCTAATCCGAACCTTTTTTGCAAAGTAATTTCGAAAAAAAAATTTTTTTTTTTTTGGATGCAAATAGAGGTCGCGCATTTGAGAAAAACATCATATCTCCAGCATTTACAGTCCGATCTCAAAGTATGATATATCAATGTTTTTGTCTTGAGTAGAACAACTTTTTGATCTAATCATGATTTATATTAAAATATGGGTGACAGAGGAACAGAATTCACAAACGAATTAATGCGTAATGTAATGAAAATAAAACAAGTGTTCTCTGCTCCTTATCATCATGAGACTTTAGATACTGTTGAAAGAAACCATAGGGTTCTCAATGAATTTTTATTGACAATAGCCGATGATTATGAGTGGGATACTTAGTGGATTTCGTACTATACGTTTGCTTATAATACGACGCACAGTGGCAAGATTTGACTTTTTTGATTGCAAAAATCATAACTTCTGAACGAATAAAGATTTTTTGAGAATTTTTATATGATAGGGAATTCTTATAGCTAATACAGTAGTAAATTTTGCTGAAATAGGTTTGCAGAATCCGACGCAATTGATTGTTGAAGTCGAGTTTTGTGTAGGGAGGAAAAATTACATATCTTATGCATGTAAAAATTTAATTTCTGTTTTTTTTTTTTGTCGCAAGTAGACATTGAAAACTACTGAAAAGTGTGATTGAAATGTGCTTGGGCTTAGTATATAAAACTAAAATTGTAAAAAAAATCAAAGCGGATTTTTAAATTTGGTGAGATATTTTTTTTGTTTTGTTTTTATTTATAAGCTAAAATTTTTTTTTTTTTAATTAAATTAACAGTTTAATTTCTTTCAAAATAATCAATAGTATCTGAATGGCTATATAATAAACTTAACATTTATTGAGAGTAACATTCTTTCCGCTCTTTTGATGATTGGGTGTGCCTTAGAGATGTAATAATTGGGTCAGATGAGGCAGCCAGCATGTTAAAAAGGTCCTGGTTTTGTCGCTTTCTTGATATCTTGCACGTGCTGAGATATCTGTATTTTATGTAATCTTTGTTTTTGGATTCCTGTGCTTCTCTTGATAGTTCACCAATTGGTAAAGGCTGAAACTCTATTATATTTTTACCATGGGCCAGAGTTTTGTGAACCGTAGGTGTAAGTTTCTTATGCGGATATTTTTTAAGCAGCAGTTCGGCAGTTTTTGTTGCAAACTCTCCATATTTTTTTGCGTCAACTTTTTCCTTGCAGCATAAAACATTTAATATGACTTGTAGCCTTTTAATTATCTCTTTATCAACTCAAGTAATTCGCGCTGTGACTTCATCCTTTTCAAAAAATATTCTCGAAGTGTTTCCATCATTGGTATTACTTAACCCTTGTTTTGGTTGATCAACTTTCAAAACAATTTCTACATAAAACGCAGCTTGAATTTTTTTCTTTCTGTCAGCTATTTCCTCTTTGATTACAAGAAACTTCTTTAAATCACTACTATCTTCTGGAATTGTATACGCCAGTTTCAAAATGAATTCCATACACCTTATTCTTGAATGCAGTGGTGAAATTCCATACTCATAATTATGCTCTTCTTAGCAAGAAATTAAAAAAACTGTATAACTGCCGTTTTACATATTCTAAAATTTTAGTTTGGTTTTTCTCTACACAAATCGTTTGACATCTTTTAACCTGTTCCTGTAATCCTTACGTAAATTTTAAGATTTCAAAAATTTTACCTTCAACAGGATTAGTGCAATCAGAAAAGTTTTTAGTTTGGGTCTTATTGTATATAATAAATTCAAAAACTATAAGAGGTAGTTTTTGACCAAAACACAATGGTTCGCCCACTATTAAAAAAAGTAGGCGTGGCTGTAGTTTTATTTAAATGGTTTTAATTATGAACTATGACCAATGAAATAGGCATTGCACACCTAATTAAATGTTTTCTAGTTAAAGGTTTAAGAATTAAAATTTCTAATATGCGTATGGACTTAGGGTGATATATCCACAGGTTTGTCGATAAAAATCGCTCTAGCACCCAAACGGGCAAACACCGGTGCCTAGTTTGTTCTGGGGATATGTTAAGGAAGAGTTAGTAATGATTTGTGTGGAAGCTCAGCTTGAAGTTTTGTGAAGTTTATTTTTAAACTCAAATGAAACTCAAAAACATCGATAAAAACAGTGTTTCAAAAAAAAAAAAAAAAAGAAAAGTTGGTGGACTAATTTTTTTTTTGTTCAATTAAATCCAGTAATGCATTTACAAAAAAAAATATATATTTTTCTCTCATCATTTGTTGAATTTTTCAGCTCAAACATGAAATTTTTATCCAAAAAAATTAATTTTTTGCAAACTTCAAAAATTTCTCCACTTTGACTAACTGTAAAAACTAAACTACTTATCCGAGTGGGTTGAAATCTTAAATTTATCAGCTCTAGACATTTCTTTATTCGATGCGAGTATCAAATTTGTCAAACAGACCCACACTAAAATTGATTTTTGCAACGCTTTTTTGAAAAGCAAGCCACTTTGCGACGCCTCATGTCGATACACAATATACGCCATATGAACTAATTTTTGGAAAACTTTCTTATTTACTAAGCGATATTTTGCAAAATTAAAAACCAATTAATAATATAACAGGTGGGCTGAAAAGTTCATAGGCTGACACAGAAATGGCGTTATTAGAATTAAGTCCATATGATTTATAGTTTGTTCCAACCTTCAAAAGACCCGTGTATAAATTTGACAGCTGCCGGACAATTGGTTCGTGAGATATAGCATTGTGAGTGAAGCAACTTTTGACATTGTGAAAAAAATGGATAAGGAAGAATCTCATGTATTAATGAAACAATGCTTTATGGCAAAAAAAAGTACTGCTGAAGCAAAGGCTTGGCTTGATAAGCATTATGCGCATTCTGCACCAGGAAAATCAACCGTTGAAAATTGATTTGCAAAATTTAAAAGAGGCGAAATGAGCATAGAAGACGATGCACGCAGTGGACGCACCAAAGAGGCTGTTACCGACGAAAACATAAAAAAAGTCCACAAAATAATTTTGAATGATCGTAAAGTGAAGATGATCGAGATAGCTGAGACTCTAGAGATTCCCAAGAAATGTGTTGGATATATCGTGCATGAATATTTGGACATGCGAAAGCTGTGTGCAAAATGGGTGCCGCGCGTGCTCACATTCACTCAAAGGTAACAACGTTGTGATGATTCGGAGCAATGTTTAGCGATATTCAACCGTAGTAAGGGTGAATTTTTCCATCGATATATTACAATGGATGAAACATGGCTCCATCAATCACTCCAGAGTCCAATCGACAGTCAGGCGAGTGGACTGCACGTGATTCAACGAATCCAAAGCGTGGAAAGACGCAACAGTCGGCTGGCATGGTTATGGGATCAGTATTCCGGAATGCTCAAGATATTATATTCATCGACTACCTCGAAAAGGACCAGACCATCAACAGCAATTATTACATAGCATTGTTGAAGCGTTTAAAGGATGAAATCACGAAAAAACGGCCCCATTTGATGATGAAAAAAGTGTTTTTCATGATGAAAAAAATGTTTTTCATCAAGACAATGCACAGTTTCACAAATCAATGAAAACGATGGTAAAATTGCATGAATTAGGATACGAGTTGCTTCCCCATCCACCGTATTCTCCAGATCTGACCCCCAGTGACTTTTTCCTGTTTTCGAACCTCAAAATAAAGCTTACTGGAAAGAAATTTAAGACTAATGAAGAGGTAATCGTCGAAACTGAGACCCATTTTGAAGCTAAAGAGAAATCGTACTATAAAAATGGTATCGAAAAATTATATGATCGCTATAATCGTTGTATCGCCCTCGAAGGCAACTATATTGAAGAATAAAACAGATTTTTTTCAAAAAAAAATATTTTACTATGTAAGCCTACGAACTTTTTAGCCCACCTGTTAGATGATTACGTAGGTGAACTTAGATTAAGGCTACGAAGGTCATTAGCTAAAGCTATAGAACTAATAATATATAATTAACATAGTTAAAAATAAAAGAAATATTACTAGTGATAAGGATTACAATCCATCTAAACAGTTTTAGAATAGGAGATTTAGTACTAATTAAGGTATCAAATAGAAAAAAGTATAATAGTCCATTTCATGGTCCATATAAGATTGTAGGTATAAAAGGAGTTAGTTCTATTTTAGATATTAAGGGTATACATAAAGAATATCATAATAATATGTTGAAAAAATGAAATGTATCATACTAAGTAAAATATCTTATAAATTAATTAAATTAACTAAATTAATTATGAAATTCACTAATATAAAAATTGAACTGTATATTTTACAAAAAAAAAAAAAAATAATTGTGAAATACGTGTATACATCATTCAAATTTATTCTTAAAATTTTTTAATTTATTTTAATTATGTATTAAATTTCAGTTAAATTCGAATTTTTATATTTTTATATAACATGTACAACAACTTTTCAATTTATCAAAATTTATTCGTACACTTCATAAATTTTTCTTTAAGGGGTATGGCTGTGGTGTTGCAACATATAGATATACACCATTTGTAAAAATATAATCATTGTTGTCATCATTCCTAATGGGTAATTACATTATGTTATGTACATACATACTTACATTGCAAACAAACTTAGTAGAATATTTATGCACATACTTATGCTGCAAAATTAAGAAAGTTCAACGACACTTACAAGGTCTCGCATTGCATGCACTAGGTCAGCGACAAGCAAAAACAAAAACAAGTGTCACTGCGCATGCGTTAGAAAAAGTGTAAACACCAAAACAAAGAATTGCGTGGGGATCATATTGAGTACACGTTCCACAAGCAAGGCTTAGTGCAAGAGGAAATGAGATAGAAACAATGATGATATTTTTTATGCATAGGTTTAGGATTTAGGGAAATTGTATTTATATTGTATTTGTTTAGTTGCAATATTTCTTTGTTATTATTTGTAAGGTACTATGATAGTTGTTTTTGTTTTTAGTATTAAGGAAATAATATATAAGAACGAATTAGAAATAAATAAAAACATTCTGGTTTGAACAGCCGAATTCAAAATTGGCATTTTCTCTTACTTAGAATCAAAGTAGTAATTTGCTTGTGGCACACTCTGCCGGCTGAGGAAACTTCTAGGGAACTTACAGTAATAGCCGAAACATGTCACCAATTACCAGGTTAAATTATTCCATTTGTTATCTTTGTCATGTTTGTTGAATAAAAAATAGCATTGATCAATTAGTAAAAATTTACAATAATATTCATCTTTGCTGAATGACTGTAAGTTCGATTAATAATGTTTAATTATAATTTTTTTTAAAATGCTATTTAGAATCTACAGAAAATGATTCGAATCTACCCCACCCTACCCTATGTAGTTTAAGTCATTTAATGTGAAATATATCTCATTTTGGTAGGGTTTTTGAGATTGGAAAAGTGAGGACCTTTTTTTTGTTTGGTAAAACTTCGTACATTATAGTAAAATTTATCTCGATTCAGTACATTTTCACAAAACCCAAATGCCATTACTGCGCTGTATTCGTTGTAAAAGTGTAAGTGTTGATTTTACTTTAATAGCAGTCCACCAGACATGAACTCCGTAAAGTAAAACTGGTCTTATTATCGCAGTGTATATCCAGAGTGTGATTTTAGGTTTGAAACCCCAGGTTGCTTCATAGAATTTTTTGCTCGCATAGAAAGCATTATATGTCTTCTTAAAGCAATCTCTAACATTCGATTGCCAGTTAAGTTTACGATCTAGAATAATGTTCAAAATTGGGCCTTAGATAATGGTATAGTGTTGTTATCATTTATTTATTTATTAAGTGTTATGTCTCTGGAATGAAATTCCTTACAGACTAGAACAAAATTGTTGGGTAAAATAACCTTATATAAACTTAAATATAATAATTTAAATTTAGTGTAACAATCTTAAAAGTACAGATTCAAAAGAATTTTTTGGTATACAAAAATCAATTGTGCTATTTTTATACAATTTATTTAAAGCAATAAGAGTTCTATTAGTGGGTTCATTAATGGCATAGTTAGACCTATGACATTTAATATAAAAATAATCTGAAGACCTCAAAGTTTGCGAAGGTATATGAAATGATATCAATTCAAGGAGATGTGAGCAATCAATATTTCCATTAATAATATCATAAATAAACATCATACTATGAACCAATCGTCTAATTTCAAGCAAATCCAAGTTAATAAGCATGCAGCGTGATTTGTATGAAGGAATAGGCTCAGAAAAAGGAATCAATCGTAATGAAAATTTTAAAAATTCTTCTGAATACGCTCAATACGATCAATGTGTAAGCCATAATATGGTTTCCAAATGAAGGATGCAAACTCCAAATTGGACCTTACGAAAGATGTATAGAGTTGTTTCAATGTAAAAGGATCTTTGAAAGCAGAACTATTACGCTTAACAAACGCCAAGAGTGAATAGTACTTACTTACTTGGGTGGCCATAACAACCCGTTACCGGGTTACGGCCGACCTCAAAAGCTCTCTCCAGGCGCCTCTGCTTCGCGCGCGCCTTCTCCAATCAGTCACACCAAGCGTGGATAGGGTTTCCTCGGCTTGGTCTTTCCATCGGAGGCATGGTCTTCCTCTCCGTCGTCGCCCAGCGGTTTCCGCATCAAATACCTTTTTCGCCGGAGCTTTTCGTCCATACGCACAACATGTCACAGCCAGCGCAGACGTTGGATAGTGATGCAAATGACTATGTCGATGTCATCGTAGAGCTCGTACAGTTCATGGTTCATTCGAATTCGGTAGTCGTCGCCGACGCGAATAGGACCGAAGATTTTGCGAAGAATTTTTCTCTCAAACACCTCAAGTGTGGCTGCATACCAGTTTTGTCGGGCGAGAGAGGTCTCTACTACTCAATTGCTTACTGAGACCGTAGTAACACCTATTAGCAAGATTGAGTCCTCGCTTTATCTCCAAGCTGACATCGTTTTGGGTGTTCACGGCGGTGCCAAGATAGGTGAATTCCTTGACAACTTCGAAAGTATAGCTGTTCGCAGTAATGTTGGATCCAATGCGCCGTGTCTCCCTGCTTGTGGACAGCATATACTTTGTTTTAACCTCGTTCACTGTCAAACCCACCTTCGCTGACTCTTTTTCGATAGCAGAAAATGCAGCAGTAACATCTTGCTTACAACGTCCAATGATATCAATATCATCGGCATATGCAAGGAGCTGGACACTTTTGTAGAAAATAGTGCCATTACGATGTACACTGACTTTTCGCCACACCCCTTCTATAAAAAAGTTGAAGAGGTTGCAGGATAGTGGATCGCCTTGTCTGAAACCTCGTTCTGTATCAAATGGTTTGGAGAGGTTTTTTCCTACCCGGACGGAGCTGGATGTGTTGCTCAACGTCATTCTGCAAAGCCGCACTAGCTTCGCAGGTATACCGAGCTCAGACATGATGGCATACAGGCAATCCCATATCGGGCTATCGAAAGCAGCTTTAAAATCGATAAACAGATGATGGGTATCGATCTGTTTTTCGTGGGTTTTTTCCAGGATTTGACGTAGTGTGAAGATCTGCTCTATGGTGGACTTACCAGCTTAAAGCCGCACTGATAAGGCCCAATCAGTGTGCTGGCGAACGGCTTGAGTCTTTCACACAGTACGGTCGACAGGATCTTGTATGAGATGGCAAGAAAACTGATTCCCCGGTAGTTCGCGCAAATTGTAGGGTCACCTTTCTTCAGTATAGGACAAACTCAACTCATCGCCACCGAACTTGAACAATTCAGCAGACAGGCCGTCAGCACCGGCCGCTTTGTTGTTCTTAAGTCGCTGTATTACAACTCGTACCGCGTCATGGCTAGGTGGTGGTACGTCCACACCATCGTCGTTGATTGGTGGCATCGGGTTAATTTCTCCAAAGGCGGGATTGGTAGAGTCATCGCCAGCAAGCAGCTTGGAAAAGTGTTCCCTCCATAATCTCAGTGTACCTTGCGTATCCGTAGCCAGATTTCCGTGTTCATCTTTACAGGTAGATGCTCCGGGTTTGAACCTTGGTTCAGACGCTTGACTTGTTGGTAAAATTTTCGAGCATTATTCCTGCCTCGTAACACTTCGAGTTTCTCACGCTCACGCCTTTCCTGCTCTCTTTTCTTGCGTCTGAAAAGCGCCTCTCTTCCTTTCTCTTTTCCCGGTAGTTTTCGCGCACGGCTCGCGTTATTTACATTTTTATGTTAAGCTTTTAATTAAAGCTGAGCGATATTGGATTGGCTTTTGGTTGATCAGAGTAAAGTTTCTGACTGCTTTCCACTTGAGGATTTCCAGAACGATCTCTGAGCCAACCAATATCAAGTTGACACACAGCCTCCCCGCTGGCTCCATCTGGGTAACTATCTCCGCATCCGCTAAGATAGTGAGCGAATGTGTGCAACGCGTCCTCACTGGAACTAAAATGGGTTGTGCGCAGGTTTTGGTACCCGCCACTTAAAAAAAAGATTCTATTGAAAACTAAAAACCCGCGGATACAGAACCCCTCAACGTTGACGACCACTGCAAACGAAAAAAGGACTATGATTTAAGGATATGCACCTGGAATATCCGGACCCTCAATAGGGAAGGTGCCTCTATCGAATTGGCGAATGCCCTCAAAAAATTAAGGCTGATATCACCGCCATCCAGGAAATAAGATGGATAGGACAAGGGTGCTCTAACCAAACAAGTTGCGATATCTACTACAGCTGCCGTGCAGAGAGGCGCGAATTGGGATGCGGATTTGTTGTAAGCAAGAGACTTCGCCACCATATCTCCAGGTTTACACCTGTGAAAGGTTGGCTACGATCCGCATCAAGGCTCGATTCTTTAACATCAGCTTGATTTGCGCGCACGCCCCGACGGAGGAAAAGGACAATGTTGTCAAAGATGCCTTCTACTACGTGAGACTCGAGGAAGTATACGACCGCTGCCCAGCCCACGATGTTAAGATTGTATTTGGGGATTTCAGCGGAAAGGTCGGAAGAGAAGGTATATTTGGCCCTACCTTCGGTCAGTTCAGCCTCCATGAGATCACCGCAAACAACGGTCTACGGATGATCGACTTTGCCGTGGCGCGAAACATGGTAGTAAGTAGCACCAGATTTCAACACCTCGACATCCACAAGGCAACCTGGCTGTCCCCTGATCAGAAAACACGAAATCAAATCGATCATGTTGTGATCGACAGAAGGCATGCTTCCAGCGTGCTAGCCATTCGTACGTTCCGGGGAGTCAATATTGATTCCGATCACTATCTTGTTACAGCCAAGATACGCATGCGGCTGTGCAATGCAAAGGATGTCACGGGTACGCAACGAAAGCTGGACGTCGCTAAGCTGCAATCACATCGGACGGCCGAATCCTATTCCGCTCACCTCTCTGAACTGCTCCTTCAACCTGACTCTCTACCCGATGATGCCGGTGGACTTTGGGCGCATATTTCCAGCTCCATGCGCTCTGCCGCTGAGGAAGTCATTGGTTTCCGACGCCTACCTCCGCGAAATCAATGGTATGATCAGGAGTGTCGCGAATCTACTGCAGTGAAAAACGCCGCATACAAAAGAACCCTGCAGTCAGCCGCAACGCGAGCCGGGAAAAGAAAAAGGAAGACAGGCGCTTTTCAGACGCAAGAAACGAGAGCAGGAAAGGCGTGAGCATGAGAAACTCGAAGTGTTACGAGGCAGTAATAATGCTCGAAAATTTTACCAACAAGTCAAGCGTCTGACCCAAGATTTCAAGCCCGGAGCATCTACCTGTAAAGATGAACATGGAAATTTGGTTACGGATACGCAAGGTACACTGAGATTATGGAGGAAACACTTTTCCAAGCTGCTTGCTGGCGATGACTCCAACAAACCCGCCTTTAGAGAAATTAACCCGATGCCACCAAACAACTACGGTGGTGTGGACGTACCACCACCTAGACATGACGCGGTACGAGTTGTGATACAACGACTTAAGAACAACAAAGCGGCCGGTGCTGACGGTCTGTCTGCTGAATTGTTCAAGACTGGTGTCGATGAGCTGATAGGGCGTATGCATCAACTCATTTGCAAAATATGGCTAGCATAAAGCATGCCTGACGATTGGAATCTCAGTGTCCTTTGTCCTATACTGAAGAAAGGTGACCCTAAAATCTGCGCGAACTACCGGGGAATTAGTCTTCTTGCCATTTCGTACAAGATCCTATCGACCGTACTGTGTGAAAGACTCAAGCCGTTCGCCAACACACTATTTGTGCCTTATCAGTGCGGCTTTAAGCTGGTAAGTCCACCATAGAGCAGATCTTCACACTACGTCAAATCCTGGAAATAACCCACGGAAACAGATCGATATCAATCATCTCTTTATCGATTTTTAGGCTGCTTTCGAGAGCCCGATACGGGATTGCCTGTATGCCACCATGTCTGAGTTCGGTATATCTGCGAAGCTAGTGCGGCTTTACAGAATGACATTGAGCAACACATCCAGCTCCGTCAGGGTAGGAAAGGACCTCTCCAAACCATTTGATACCGAACAAGGTTTCAGACAAGGCGATCCACTATCTTGCAACCTCTTCAGCTTTGTGATAGAGGGGGTGTTGCGAAAAGTCAGTGTACATCGTAATGGCACTATTTTCTACAAAAGTGTCCAGCTCCTTGCATATGCCGATGATATTGATATCATTGGACGTTGTAACCTAGATGTTGCTGCTGTGTTTTCTGCTTTCGAGAAAGAGTCAGCAAAAGTGGGTTTGACGGTGAACGAGGGCAAAACAAAGTATATGCTGTCCACAAGCAGGGAGACGCGGCGCATTGGATCCTACATTACTGTGAACAGCTATACTTTCGAAGTTGTCAAGGAATTCTCCTATCTTGGCACGGACGTGAACACCCAAAACGATATCAGCTTGGAGATAAAGCGAAGACTCACTCTTGCTAATAGGTGTTACTACGGTCTCAGTAAGCAATTAAGTAGTAGAGACCTCTCGCGCCCGACAAAACTGATACTCTACAGAACACTCCTCTTACCCGTTCTACTCTACGGTGCAGAAGCATTGGTTCGATCGATGCAGCTACACTTGGGGTGTTTGAGAGAAAAATTCTTCGCAAAATCTTCGGTCCTGTTCGCGTCGGCGACGACTGCCGTATTCGAATGAGTCATGAACTGTACGAGCTCTACGATGACATTGACATAGTCATTTGCATCACTATCCAACGTCTGCGCTGGCTGTGACATGTTGTGCGTATGGACGAAGAAGCTCTGGCGGAAGCCGCTGGGCGACGACGGAGAGGAAGACCATGCCTCCAATGGAAAGACCAAGCCGAGGAAACCCTATCCACGCTTAGTGTGACTGATTGGAGAAGGCGCGCGCGAAGCAGAGGCGCCCGGAGAGAGCTTTTGAGGTCGGCCGTAACCCGGTAACGGGTTGTTATGGCCACCCAAGTAAGTAATTAATTTATTTATTTAATTTTTTCTCTCAGTAAAATACATTTTTTTTTTCTTCCTTAATTGACTAAATCGATCAATTATCCGGGATTCTTTTAAATGATTCGTTGCATCAAATAAACGGGCCCCTCTTTATTGATTCCCCGGTTAATAAATCCAAATTTTTTGCGTCGTTAAAAGATCAATTAAGCTGGGTTCACTGAATAGCATATGGTCCCAGTTAATAGATTGCAAATAAAATGAATGATAAAAAAAAGATCGATATGTAAGTGTGTCTTTTCTTTTCAGGACATTCTTGTGGAATGCACACCAAAAATAATATCGCAATATAGATTACTGTGGCTTAATTTAAGTGAACTATTACAGACGTTGGGAACAGCATATGCGCGCACTTACTCAACGTACTGCCTCTTTTTGTAAGTACAATTTTAAGTTTCTCCAAGTTTTTCTTGATCTACAAGTATGAGAGTACACATATATAAAACTAATATTACGGGAGGCAGTCGATAGAATCGTGGTGGAAGTATCAATAACCATTTCTTCTACTACCAATCGTAAGTTTTTAGTTAAATATAATAGAAATCAATAAATACCTGTGATGTTGACAGCACCTGTTCCGCTGTTAATACTTGGTGGAAGTTGATCACCGTCGAACCATTTAAAATTATTTTTTAGTTGTTTGTTCGAACAGAAAATAGTTCTTATATAGCAATTTTATTGAGCTAATCAGTTCAATAACTTTTTTGTGTCAAAAACCAAAAAAAAAATTACACTTACAAAGATAAATAAAAAGAAATAATGGGCTAAAGCTAGTTATACTAGTTTCGTTTTCTGCAAAGAAAAGTCATCAGTAACTTTTAAGCCGATTAGTAAGAGTTTGGCAAGCCTTATATGTTTCATTTCTTGCATACATAGATCTGTTGAGAATCTAAGCAAGAAGTTAAACAAAGAAAGCAAAAAATTTACTTTTACTTCTCATCCATAGTCTATTGGTAAAAATTGAGTAGGAACCGACAGATAAGAATGACTCCATAGGTGAGCTATACATATATGCTGTAGGTAAAACTTGCTAATTTACATAATTCCGACTCACGGCGGGAATGTCGTTCCATCAATTGTATTTTTGAAATTAAAAACATCTGCTTTTACGTTTATTTTATATATCGTGGCTCACACTCTTTAATTTTGAAACTAAATAGAATTTAAAAAAAATTTTGATATCAGCACAATTCTAGTTTAAAAAATGTTTATTTTTTGTTAAAAAGTATTATCTGGAATTTTAAAAATTAAATATCAAAACCTACTACTAAATTTCATGTTACAACTTTTTTTATGCAGATGTGTATAAACTGTAAAAACACTGGCAAAAGAAATAATTTTGTAATTTTTAATATTTAGTAAAGTAGCCTCTTTGGCCAACTATGGCTTAAAGGCGATTTGGCGTCGCAGCTGCAAATTTTTTAGTGGTATCTGGCGGAATATTACGACACTCAATTTTAAGTTCCTCTTTTTGGTTGAAATATTATATGTTCGGAATTTTTTTCCAAAATTGCCAATAAATTTACAATCACACTAAGGCCTGGCGACTATGCTGACGATGCCATCAAATTCGGGCACTTGTATATTTACCAGGATTGAACTACGCCCGTTTTGTGGTTTGGGTCTTTATCTTGGTATAACCAGAAATTTGTCTGTAGGAACACATTTTCGGCACTCTGCAACAAATCGTTCTTGAAAATCTGAAGACACATATCTATACTCATGATATTTCCTATAAAATCAAAATTTCCGGTACCAGCAGCTGATGGAATGATCTGTAAAACTGATAAATCTGTTCTACTGAAATGTTTGGATGAAAATATAGAATCCGGTGCACCTGAAGCATGTGACGTAATGATCTATGATGGATTTTTTATTCTACATTCCATGACAGACATTTCATTAAAGTCTGAAAACATTTCACAAAAAAAATTAGCTTTCAATTTTTACTGCCACTAACTCTCGCCCTATTATATATAATAACACTTGATCGTTACTTTTGTCCATCGATAAAAAAATAATGAAAATGCACTAAGAGCTACAGTTTCGGATGAACATTTTAACATAAAAACTTCGGATAAAGTCCGTGTCGGCCAAAGTGCTAACCTTAAAACGGCCATAAAACGAGTAAATTAGCAGCTCCGATTTTGCAGATTATGTATTTGGAATCTCCGGACACTATATAATAATTGGGCATTGTCAGACTTGGTTGAAAATTTTATCAATCTTGATCTTGCTTGAAGCGAACCGGGTGTAGCACGAGTTGTTACATTTACGAAAGTAAATGATGTACAGCAAATGTTGTGGTGTACAGCAAATGCACTAGTGTATAACAAGCATAGTCAAACAAATTATTCATAATAAACTCCAAAGGAAAATACTTAACAAGTTTCTAAATAAGAAATTTATTATTACTATACACTTATATTTTAAAAAATTGTATTGCACGAATCGATGGGTAAATGCCGAAAATGAATTTTGAAGTAACAGGGGAGACACCTTGATGTTTAGAACTGAGAGCGTTTTCAGCGTTTTTTGCGATGCAAAGGCTTCTAATGTAGCTTCCATAGATAGTTTAGCCTCGCATCAAACGCGAATCGAAACAAAGGCTTTGTACAATTTTAATCTCTTCCAAAGCTGCAAGTCATTAATCGGTGCATCTGCTGCCAAAGGCACTTCGATCCAAATCTTTATGTATGTGAGTGCACCAAAACTAACAAACCACACGATTTATTTCTCTTCTCTTTTGGTTAGCTTAAGCGCTTGTGAAGTACCCCTAAAGAGAAAAATATTCATATCATACAGAAGTTTTGAATTCCATCGGGCGTGATGAATACCCGGGGCACGCCAATGAATCTTCGCAGGTGGTTTGCTTAGAACAATCATTGTGAGCTCTATTAGCTCGTTGAAATCATCGATAACTTGTTTTTTTCCAGCTAAAGCAGTCGTAAGACTCTCAAGATTGTTTTCAGAAAACTGTTCCTTGCTAGTATTGGAGTCAAGACAATCGTAGCGCTCTTTTGGAAATGATGACACAAAAAAAACAAGATTGGAAAAATCAAAGAATTGCAATTCTATGATTAAAATTTGTGAAATTCAACTATTCATTTCCTTGAATCAAAGAAAAAATTTGCAAAATCAAAATCTGATCAGGGAAGCTTCAGTTCAAACCCCGGCGACGACATAATTTTTTTTTATTTGTTTTTATTTAAAGGTATTTAAAAAACAAAAAAAAGTAGAGAACTGTTTTTGTATAAATTGAAAATATCTTGAAATCTGCCTTTTATGTAAATAATAAAAAGCGAGTCCGTTCTTTTTTAATATAAAAGGCAGTTTTCAAGATATTTTCAATATAGTTATAGTTCTCTACTTGTTTTTTTGTTTTTTAAATAAAAAAATTATGTCGTCGCCGGGGTTTGAACCGAAGCTTCCCTGATCAGACAATGGTAGTTACATGCGCAGTTTAAAATGCTCTCTTTGGCTGAGTTGGGTAAGATGAGCATCTTTGAACAGTGGCATGGCGAAGAACACAGGTTCAATTCTCTGATCGGGTGGGTGACAGGCAGCGTTGCTATATTTACAGTTTTAACTGCAAATACAGTTTTTTAGACAACCGCGCAGATTTTTTTTATAAATTACAGTATTTTTTATAAGATTCGGGCCAATTTTATCCTAAATAATATCAGGCCCGTACCTGCCATAGGAGCTAGGAGGGGCGTAGCCCCCCTAGCGCTTCATTAGCCCCCCTAGCGCTTCATTCCCCCCCCCCTAGCGCTTCATTTGCCCTTAGCGTGTCATTTACTCTTCACGCGTTTTTTAGGAAAACTTCAAAAACAAAAGCAAATAGAAAATTATGTTTATAGTTTATACTACTTATGTTTAAAGCTTATTTTTTTTTTAAACAATAACAATTTAAAATAGCTGTACTCTGCGATCTTTCAGGGCATTGAATCTTTTTAAAACCATGTCTATTTGTGCTCGAAAGCCAGGAACGATAAATTATTCAGCCTATCAGTCAACATGCCTATTCGTTGTGACCGTATAATTCGTGTTAATGCCGAAAATGATGATTGGCATACTTCCGTTCCAGCCGGGAAAGTTTCGATGGTTGCAAAAAGATTGTACACTTTTTCCATTACTTGACGCACCTTATACAGCTAAGTCAGCACCACCGTCTTAATTGTTTTTTGTTCCGGCTTTTTAAATTTGTTTAATTGATCATTCTCCGAACGAATTCTATCTATATATTCTTTGTCAATTTTGAGCTTAATTTCACTTGGTAACTGGATGCCCAAATCGCCCAATGGGTGCAGCTTTTCAAAATCCATTTCATCAGCTGTATCGATAGCTGTGAGAATGCCATTGTTTGTAACAAAGCGATTGGTCATTTCAATTAATACGATATCGATTGTTTCGTAGAATGTTGATTTCAGCATGATGATCGATTCGCTTCGTTCACCCAGTGTTTCTTCAACAACTGACTCTTTCAGCATTTTTGACTGCTGCCTATTCCGAATTGGACGATTTGAGGCGTGAGCTGATTCTGTGGGCTTTACTTGTTCCAACAGATCTATCGTTTGAAAATAGTATTGATCGAAACTATTTTGCGATCTAATTTTTTCAAGCATTGTATAAACAGCTCTAATGAGTGGCAAAGCATCTTTGTATCCCATTGCTCGGCCTTGAATCGCTTTCGTTACTGGTTCAATCGATTGCAATAAATCCTTCATGAACAGTAATGTGAAGACAAATTCCAACGATACCATCACGTGTGACAAACCGACTGCTATTGCTACGTCATCACCATCGAATCGTTCGCCAACCATTTGAGGCAAAGTATTCATAATATGGATATAGTTTTCAAAGATGGATTTAGAAGCACGTAAATGGCCAACCCAACGAGTTTCGATTAATTTCAAAATGGAATGGCCTTCATAATGTTGTTGTAGTTTGTGGCGACGGAAAAATTTCGCAATATGTTTTGCCCGAATATATTAAAATACGCATTAAGCACACTAGATATTCATATAGTTTACACAAAAAATAATCTTATTTCTCAAATACTTTTTTCTATGTATTTTGGGGCGTAGATTCCAAAAATACTAATCATTTTTTTTCTTCTTAAGAATCGTTTTCGAGATATCCACATAAAAAATATACATACATATACAATTAAAAAAATAAAAAAAAAACAAATATGCACCGTCTCAAAAGTCCAAGCCTAAGTTTAACAGCACTGTTGGATTTATCTTTTATAGGGAACAATTGAACATATAAGACAATAGAATATCTTTTACGAATTAGTTCCTTATTTAATTACATAGTCAATGGCTTATATGGGGGAACGCATGAAAATATGTAAATTACCCATTTTCATTGATTTTAGAATAGCACTCACAGATTTTGTCCGACTTGGGCAAAATTACACTTCAAATATTTGTAAAATAATATTTGTGTGTTCAAACGGAGTAATTGAAATTTAGTGACTTTTAAAAAAGACCAAAAAAGTAGCTTTTTGTGAACTTTGGTCGCATGTAACTCCATCCAAAATTTTTAAAAAAAACGTTATATATAGTAAAATTTTTTGTGCCCCCCCAAGCAAAGTCGGGTAGGTACGGGGCTGAATAATATTCTGAATCAAATCATATATAAAAAAATATCAACTTTTTTGTACAAAAAATTTGTACTTAAACTTTTATTATCAAGCAAATAGCAAAGTTGATTAAACTATCAAGTTCAGAATAATGAAATAATGTTTTATCTAAGAAATTTTTTTCAAATCGGATAGGTTTTGAAATAATATTTTAAAGAATTGTTTGCTTATTTTTTTTTATGTTACTTTCTATGCGAAGAAAAAACGTTATTTGTGTCAATGAATATGTACATATGTACATGGGGAAATCCACGAAACCATTGACTTTTTTGATACTCGGTTGTCTACGCATGAAAAACGAATTAAAAGCATGTACCAAGCCTGTAGATCTTTAGTTCGCCGACGACTTTCTGATCTGATGATATGCATAAGGAGGATACTTGATAAAAATTTTCTGGAAAGCTTTAAAAAATTAAAAACCTCGAAATTTAAACTTTTCCAAGCGATACTCTGCAAATAATTTCTTTTTTTTTTCTAGATGACTTTTTGAGGCGTGAATGAATCGTTCTGAAATTGTAATGAGTGCAACTTTTTGCAATGAAAATTCAATTCATAAGCGTAAAATCAGTGTGCCGTTCAATGATTTATAATTACTAGTATCGTATTGTGGTCGAAACTCGAACAACCCACCAAGTATTAACTTTGGAGGAATTTTACCGACCTATGACGAACAAAACGTTTTTGTCCAAGAACCACGATCCTATTTAATTTCTCTTTTCACTTCACCTCATTTCAGCTCACCTCACCTTGTCACTACTTCATGAAGTAATGAGTAATGTGTGTAGTTTTTTGAGGCATTTACATATTGAAATTAAGGTTGGACAAAATGATTCCACATGAGTGAACAAAACAATCTGTCATTTTAAAATTGATGTGCCATCCCAAATATTGAAACTAGAGGCACCATATTGAAGCACAACGTCCGCGCAACTTTTTTTTTCGAAAACTTGTTTTTTTGTTGGTGAAGCAATAATTTTATGTTAAGCAATCAAAAGCTGTTGTTATCTATTAGTCTTCCCTTCGATAATATATTATCAAAATCCTCACCTTGGCGGATGGATGTGTCGAACATTATTGAGGTATACGTGAGTGACAAGTACTCCGCACACTGAGCCGAAAAAACTGAAGCACTGATATAAGGTAAATTTTTGAGGCATGATTAAAAACGAGAACCGCCGATAGATTATTGCTTCAAAACGTCTAAAAACATGTCTACCAGAGTTAAAAATGTGTGCCTCAAAATTTCAAATTGAGTTTTGTGACGATGATTTTTACCCAGCCAATAAAATTCACGCACATATAAGAAACTTAGGCAAATTATTTAAATATATATGTATATAATAAAATCCTATTTTTTTTTGTTACTACCTAAGTCTACTTTTAAGATACTACAAAATGAATTCCTAAATCTAAGCTTATTTTTTATTTTATCATTAAATATCAATTTAATCAACAAAAATTAGTTATAAAAACTATAAAAGAATAAGAAGAGCTTAAAAATCAATGCAAAATCACAAGACGCAACACGGCGTACCTACAAGACAACATAAGTGGTTACAACATGAAACAGCGCAACTGCTAAGTGATCATACACAAAACAACAAGCAACCACAACAGGAGCGACTACAACATCAAACAATAAGACGAGCTAAACAGCGACTTGACTACGCAACCGATAGGATGGTATGAATAAACATTTAAATTCAGCATCAAGATAGCCAAGCAGGAGCAGTCTGTGGTGGATGCTCGAGCTGTCCACATCGTCTCTTCGCCTATATTAACGACTTGGTAGATATTAAAGGTAACTCCAAGTTAATATAGACATCGCGTTGGCACTCAGCAGCAGTGCTGTCGTTTGTACTACTATAGTACTTTTATACTACTCTTCAGCCAAGCGTACTACTGTACTACCCAACCTTCAATTTGTACTACCGAAAATTTTCGCCAACCAATCCGCAATTTGTACTACCCCACCGTTCTTTGATCTATCATGCTTCAATTACATTGGCATATGCAAGTTATTAAACTGATCCCTGAAGATGACATATTTAAATCTTGAAGTGTCAAAATCATCACTCGTTATTTTGGTTTACTACTTTTGACATTAAAAAATTTTAACATCACATCAACCATTAGAATTTAGCTGATTCATACTTTTTAAACGCGGCCAATTGCGCAATAATTTTTTTATGCGTCTCTTGGAATATTAATGTAAAAATTAATGTAATTATTTCTATTGCTGTCATGGAAAAGTAAATTTCAAATTTACCATGGTAAAAATTGATTGGATAATCATTTATTTTTCATCGTAGGTTCCTAATAAAATCAAGAGCAGAAGCCGCCAATTTATCCAAAATTGATATTCACGCGGAAAAAGAATCTGTACATCAAATACCTTCAGGGCCAGAAGCAACAGAAACCCCAGCCTGTAGTAACGAGGTATTGAACTTTAATGAAGAAGCTCAATTGGAAAATATTGAGTTATCGGATTCCAGTACAAAAAGATTGCAAAAATTTCGACCAGCTTGGCAAGAAAGCTTTAAATGGCTCGAGTCGCGGAAGAATTCAAAAAAATTTGCAAGATCCTTTTGTAAGTATTGTTTAGTTTCAATACCCAATAACAGAACGCTTTTGGTGAGACATGAAACTTCTAAGTTCCACATCAAAATGATGCGCAGCTTAAAAAATCAGCCAGTAATAGATGAGGTCGTTCAAGCTAAAAGTTTTACCAAAGTCAAAACATCTGAGCTCCAAATAATTATGTTTTTGGTGCAGCATAATCTGCCATTTTCTCTTGTTACTGGCATCGTAGCTTTAATAAAAGCGGTAGCATCAGATTCTAAAGTTTGTAAAGATCTGAAATGTGCCAAAACAAAAGCTACGGAAACTGTCAACGAGTTAATTTTGGAGGAGGGTATACTCCAAATGTCCCAAATTTTGCAAAGGCAAAAGTTTTCGTTGATCATTGACGAAACAACTGATGTCACTACGAACAAGTGCTTAGTTTTGGTGGTTCGCTACTTTGATTTTTCAAAAGGAAAAGTAAGGGACAGATTTTTAGGTTTGATTCGACTGAGCTCTTGCGATAGCAAAGCAATTTATGACGCAATAACTGGGTTTTTAAGCAAAGCAAAAATTCCCTTTGAAAATCTGATTGGATTCGCATCCGACAACGCATCAGTTATGATGGGCAAATCATCAGGAGTAAAAGCATTGATTCAAAAAGAAATTCCGAATTTATATGTAATGGGTTGCACATGTCACTCGCTGCATTTGTGTTCTGCAGCTGCATCAAAAAAAATGCCATCTCATTTGGAGTCACTTGCAAGAAATATATATACATTTTTTGCTCATAGTAGTAAGCGGCAAAGTGAATTTCAAGAATTTCAGGAATATTTCGAAGTTGCGCATCACAAAATTTTAAAGGTTCATAACAAGACAAATTATTCCGTTTTATTTGATCAGTAAATTAATTTCTTTATTTAATTAGGTATCATCAACACGATGGCTGTCAATGGAAAACGTAGCTTCACGAATTTTGGAACAATGGACCCCATTGCAACACTTCTTCATCTCGTATGAATTAGACAATAATGCCGATTTGGCCCATTCAATAACAAAACAAATGACTGACATCAACAAAATTTACTTTTCGTTCTTGGCATATATTTTAAAAATGACAAACAAGATCAACATACTATTTCAATCCGAAAGTCCTAAGATCCATGAATTGCTACCAACTTTCAAAACATATTTAAAAACAATTTTAAATAATTTTATCAAACCACAATATTTTGAACTTATCATAAACAATGAAATAGATTTCAATGCAGAGAACATATTTCTTGAATCTGAAAATATATATATTGGAGCAAAAGCGCAAGTCATATTAGATAGGAAAACGATCAATAATGATCAATTAAATGAAATTAAAGTTACATGCTGCCAATATTATATTGAATTATGCAAACAGATATTGCACCGCATAAGGCTCAATGATGAAGTATTAATTGCAATACAAGCAATAAATCCGCGAAATCTACCATCTTCAATTGTTTCTTTGGTGCAATTGTTCCCAAACCTAATAGACGCAGATATTGAAGACATAAATGAAGAATGGCGTTTGCTGATTCAACAAGAAATGGTGTCAAAAGATTTAGAATTGGAAGAGTTTTGGGATAAGATTTTTAAGATAAAAAATGCTTTGGACGAAAGAATGTATCCAATGATTCGTGTCTTCATAGGAAGCTTATTATGTTTCCCTCACAGCAGCGCAACTGCCGAAAGAATTTTTTCACAGGTAAATTTAATAAAAGACCGAAAACGCAATTGTTTGCATACGGAAACAGTTAATGCCATACTTATGGCAAAAGAAGTAATGGATGGTACTAGCTGCGAGGAATGGGTGCCACCAAAAACTCTTTTATTAAAATACCACAAACAAGGTTTTTAATATAAATGTACATATGTACGTACGGAGTAAATCTATATATCGTTACCTTAATATAGAAAGGCCCTAACTAACATTTTTGTTTCTTTACAGGAGAATGAAAAAACTTAATTAAAATTTATGTTTTGTAGTATTGAAGTGAGTTTGTTTTTTTTTTATTTGGTTGTAAATGCTTTGTTTTCAATCGTAGCACACACATTTTTATCAATATTGTATTAGTGGGTGGCCTACCGACATCTACAATAAAAAAACTCGATTTTGAAAAAAATGTTAGTTAGGGCCTTTCTATATTAAGGTAACGATATATTTTATATTTTGCCAACGAAAAATGCTGTTTTTTCGTTTACAGTTACTAGAGTTAAATAGTTGTTTAGTTCTTTACTAACTAAAAAAAGACTGTTATATGTTATTTACGTTTACTTTATATTTTTTTCATGTTATTTTTTTTTATATATTCAAGATTAAAAAAGGCTGTTTAGTTATGTATGAAAAACTAGTCATAACTTAAATGTTTCTTCATGTAACAATATTCGTACAAAAATAAATGAATTTCAACAAATACTATATAAACTTTTATTAACAAATTATTTTTATCATATGAGTAAGTGTAAGTAAATATATATTAGTGTAGTATGTACTACCCATTTTCACAAAAAAATACCCAAAAATATAAAATTGAGCACTTAAATTTTTTTCGAAACGACAGCACTGCTCAGCAGTCAGTCTGCATCGTGCGCTCAAACACACTTCGGTTTTCTTCGTCCATATTAACGACGTGGTAGACATTAAAGGTGACTCCACGTTAATATAGACATCGCGTTGGCACTCAGCAGTCAATCTGCATCGTGCGCTCAGACCTTCCGCATCGTTCTTCGTCCATATTAACGACGTGGTAGACATTAAAGGTGACTCCACGTTAATATAGACATCGCGTTGGCACTCAGCAGTCAATCTGCATCGTGCGCTCAGACTTTCCGCATCGTTCTTCGTCCATATTAACGACGTGGTAGACATTAAAGGTGACTCCACGTTAATATAGACATCGCGTTGGCACTCTACAGTCAGTCTGCATCGTGCGCTCAGACCTTCCGCATCGTTCTTCGTCGATATTAACGACGTGGTAGACATTAAAGGTGACTCCACGTTAATATACGACAACGCGCTTTCGAACCTACAACTGGTGTTTCAAACACACTTCGGTTTTCTTCGACGATATTAACGACGTGGTAGACATTAAAGGTGACTCCACGTTAATATACGACCACGCGTCATCGAGCTTACTACTTGTGCTTCATACATGCACATCGGTTTTCTTCGTCGATATTAACGACGTGGTAGACATTAAAGGTGACTCCACGTTAATATACGACAACGCGCCTTCGAACCTACAACTGGTGTTTCAAACACACTTCGGTTTTCGTCGTCGATATTAACGACGTGGTAGACATTAATGGTGACTCCACGTTAATATACGACCACGCGCCATCGAGCTCACAACTTGTGCTTCATACATGCACATCGGTTTTCTTCGTCGATATTAACGACGTGGTAGACATTAAAGGTGACTCCACGTTAATATACGATAACGCACACCCGAACCGACAACGTGTCTGTCATACAATTTAGAACCATAATGATTTTCCAAACTTTACAGCAGTAGTTTGTATAGAAAATATATTTAAGAACATATGTATGTATAAGTTATGATAAGTATAACAAATAAAGAATTCATACTACAACGCAAATAAATGTTTTGTAACGAAGCCCAACGGAAAATAATCCTGGACAACCGCCTGACGCTTGCCCCGGAAAACTTCGTTACAGTTTCATATTTGTGAAAAATCAAAGGTTTCGTGGATTTCCTCATATGACATATCATTTGTGGAAAAATGAGGTTTGCAGTTATTAGTCGATTCTTCTGATGTATTTTTGGATACAAATTTAACTAAATGATTAACAAGGTAGACGTGAAGAGGAAGTAATTGAAGTATAGAATAAATTTGAATGCAAGTCCTTTTTTGTATTATACTATTTTTATATTTTATATTGCTATAAATATTAAGGGGACAGTACACCTTGGAAATGAAAAATTTTTTTTTTGTAAAATGCTTTTTTTTATGAAAGAAAAAAGATATTGTAATGAAACTTTGCACAGATATTATTTAGTCAAAATAGTATACAAACATTTTTTTTCTGATTTTTCCGGCCTGTTTTTTGGCTGCTGCAGGTTTTTCTCAAAATAACATTTTTTGAGTTGTTGGGCGTGATAAAAAAAAACTAGTAGTCCGATCATTCTGAAATTTTAGTATGTTATTGTACATATGTAAGTCTATAGAGTGAACTAAATTACAACGATCGGTCATAAATTTTTTGATTTACAAGGGTTTTTTGGCGCCAAAAATTCTCGAATTTTGAAAAAACGCCGCCATTTTTTTTTTGATCTAAATTAAATTCTTTTAGTTCACTTATTAGCGGCTTTGATGCTGATTAGAACCCACTCTTTTTTTTTCCATCCAGAGAGCCGCACTCACGCCCGCCATGGTTTTTTGATCTTTTTTTCAAAAACCTGCTGCAGCCAAAAAAACAGGCCGAAAAAATCCGAAAAAAATATTTTTGTATACTATTTTGACTAGATAATATATGTGCAAAGATTCATTACAATATCTCCTTTTCTTTCATAAAAAATAAAGCATTTTAAAAAAAAATTTTTATTTCATTGCCAAGGTGTACTGTTCCCTTAAAAGAAGAAAGTGTTTAATATAATAGAAGTGTAATAGTTTAATAGAAGAAAAAGGGAAGGAGAGAGGGAGTACGGGCGTACAAAAAAACACTGTTCAGTTAATTTATTTACAAAGCGCTGAGCAGCAAAAAAAAGGTCATTAACTTTTTTCTATAAAAAAGTTAAATTTTACTAAAAATGTCTTCACTTTGGAAGATGGCCGTTTTTTTTTTGGGAATTTGCAGTTTTTCTATGAAAAAAATCTGGCAACATTGGTGACAGGTAAAAAAAAATTAATTTCTAATTTGAAGTTTAAAAAACGTATTACAATTAAAATAAGGATGACTGACAATAAATAGTACAAACAAATAAGAAAATAGAGAGGAAATAGAGGAAAAAAAAGAAATAGAGGAAAGTAAAAAATAAAAAAAATAAAATTTTTTTTTGCGAATTTATTCTAAGTTTCAACAAAAATTGTAAGAAAATTAACAAATGCTTTTTTGAAATTAACTAATTTATTTTAAGTTTCAACAAATCATCTTTTGTTATATAAGAGAAACTGTTTCTCTGACTGAAAATCATACACAACATTCTTTTTTTTTTGTGTAGATAGATTTTTTATTTAATTTTTTCTCAAAGTTACTTTACAATTTTTTTTTTAAATAATTTATTAAGTAAATTTATAAAACATAAACAAAAAAATCTGAATACGACAATAACCTTATGAGCGTTGTGTGTCGGATTGGCTTCAGGCTAGAAAAGTTGGTTCCTTTTTCCTTTTGGAAATGTTTCCAAAACATCGCTGAATCTCTTATAAAACGGAATCTTAGAAGAGCTTGATGGCCCAAAACACAGTGTAAATATTTTTGAAAGCATTATTTCAAACACATGACGACAAGCAAGCCATAAAAGATCACGGCCCGTATTAACTTCTAGGAGAGTGCACGCTCCTTTTTTGGCACCGGTAGTAGTGTCAAAACTCATAGTTCGGACTTTATTGGTAACATTTTACTGTTCTATTGTTTCAAAAACTGCATCGGACGTATTTTCCTCCGTTCCTGCAGTAAGTTTGGGTACGCCTAATAGTTTTTCGCAGTCATTACCGGAGACAAGAATCGGAAGGCGGTATTTTCCCATCCCAATGTATGACAAGTCGATTCGAATGTTTCTTTGACGAAGGTCAATTTAAGCTCCAGGCAAAAGCTAATTTGGCGCACCCTATACTTTGTTGTAAGTTAATTAAAGAAATTGGCAAGTATCTAGAAAATGAGTACCCGTGTTGATAGATTTAGAAACAAATTATTTTAAACAATTTAGAAAAATTTTACTTGAATAACACTAGTTTACAAAATGATTTTTTCTCTGTTACTTTGATAGTACGAGAGCTAGCAACATCGGCAAAGCAAGAATTTCAGAATGGCTTTTTTTATATTCCCTCTATTTCATTATCTCGATAGGGATGGGGGCAGTCTGGCTAGCAGGAGGTGTTACGTTTGCCTGTATGCGTCATCGGAAGTTGCGGATAAAGCTTTTGTAAAAATGATTATAAATTGGGAACCTCTGAATGGATATTCAAAATATGGGTTTCGTAATAAAGATAATTTAATATTGAAATTGAACCTTTAATTTTGGAGATATGACGACTTTTATGAAATTTTGACCAATTTTTTTTTAAAAAAACCAAATTTTTTCCAAAAAATTTTTTAATGATCTACTACTTTTTTAGCATGTTAAGAAAACCTAATTCGTTTCCTTTAAATGGTATATAGTTTTCTCTAAATTTTTGCATATTTACCAACCTTTTTTACCGGAAAGAAAAAAATTTATTCAATGAATTCTTATGAAAAGTAATTTTACATACAGTGGCTCACAGCTTATTTCATGCAGTGCATACTTTTAATTTTAATGCTCTGTAACTAATTGGAATATGAAAAAAGTTTTGATACCATTTGAAAGAACAAAAATTGTAGTTTTAAAAAAATGTTTATTTATTGTAAAATAAACCTGGAATTTTTATAATAGAAAATCGAAAAATACTACTGAATTTCATTTCACAGCTTGTTTCATGCAGACATGTATAAATTAAAAAAAAATATTGTTTAAAATAATTGTTCGTGAACGAATACTTTTTTATAGTTTTAAGTGTCATCACTAATGCATTAAGTATTCGCATTAAATTTATTTGCATATCTAACAAGTGCAATGGAATAGCCGTTATAGTAATTCATTATTTTTTGTCTCACTGCACTCTTATGCTTATTAGCAGTATAACAGTTTGCTAGCTTAAGATTCTCACAATGTTGTTTGTTTTTTTGTTATTGTTAACTCTCATTAGAATTATGCTCTTGATTTTGGTTTTGTAAGCTAAACGGTAGAATCATACGACTCAATACCTAATTGTTATTTTTGGCTCTTTGAGCAACATCAAAATTTGTTAAACGCATTGATGATGAAACTGTAGTAAAATAAAGTCGTACCATTTGCATAATTTTAAATCAAGAGTTTTTTTCTAATTTTATATTAACTTTTTTCGCATTCATCATCATAAAATGGTCCTTCGCGTCGCCGGAGTCTAAAATCAGCTTAAATTTAAAAGTAAAAGTTTCGCGATTTATAAAATAGTAAACGTTTTAAAAATCATTTCTCATCGAATATAAATAAAATTAATTGTGGCTCTTTGACATTGGAGCTGTAAAAGCGACAGACAGCGTTGGAACCTCTGCAGCAGCAGCAACTTAGCGCAACTTGGAGTCTCATCGAAATCAATTGCAGCATTTGTGTATCATTGAAAGGAATTTCCCCAAGACAGCGTTGGAGTCTTATCGAGATCAAGTTGTCAGTACAGTGTTGGAGCGCTATTGAAAGCAGGTACTCAAGTCAGTCGATGTCCCAGACGCTACGTTACGAAAAATATAGGAAATATTTTGGCAAAACAGGTAACATTTTGTATTTAAATTATGGCGGAAGACATGATCAATTTGGTGCAAATACGTGGCCGTCTCAAAGGCTCTATAACCCGTGCGCTTGCATATGCAGACAGTCCTCCTGAGGACTGTACATACGAGCAAATAATAACTAGGCTTGAGCGCTTGGAAGAGATTTGGCAGCAGTTTGTGAAATCGGTAGATGACATGTATTTGTTCAAAAATGTTCCTGACTACAGTGACCCTGAAGTTGACTTTCCGTTATACGAAGAAAAATATTTGTCGGCTCGTGGTCGCATGGTTGTATTAAAAAATAATTTAACTACAACTGAGCAATCTGAAGATAACGGGGACGCAATTTCAAAACTGATTGAACAACAGTCATTATTCCTAAAGCGATTTTCTACCGTTTCCACTCCTTCACCTCATAGGGAAAGTGAATTACCTAAAATTAGCATGCCTCAATTTTCAGGACAGGCAGCAGATATCTTTTGCCCACGGCACTTGTTGAAGTTCGTAACGCTCAAAACCGATTCGTTACATGCCGTGTTCTTCTCGACTGTGCGTCGGAACTGTCGTATATCTCGGAGCGATGTGCTCAGGCTCTTGGCCTACCTCGCTCATCTTCTCGTATTGCTGTGTCAGGAATTTCATCTGTTAAGGCTGAGACTACACGTGGCTGTTGTTCACTTCATATCAAATCTAAGGTTTCTCAGCAAGTTCTTGACGTTTGTGTTCATGTTTTGAGCAAAATTACTTCGTCGCTTCCTACCTCGGAAATCGATACTCCAACAATGGAGCAGCTTAGAGAAGTGACCCTTGCGGATCCATCATTCAATATCTCATCACCTATTGATATTTTGCTTGGAATTGATCAAGTGTGGAAAATATTTACTTTCAATAAAATTTTTGACTCGGCTGGCAACCCTATAGCTATTTCATCTATTTTTAGTTGGATTGTAACATCTGTAATAGCATCCAATGAAAACTCAACATCATCATTTGTAGCTGTTGCTGATGTTGACCGTTCTCTTCGAAGATTTTGGGAAATTGAGGAAATAAATGATTCCTTGCCACCTGACTCAAACGATATTCTTGTTGAAAATTATTTCACAGAAACTCATTCGCGCCATTCGGATGGCAAATATATAGTTGAACTCCCATTCAAAAAAAAACTTGTTCAATTTGGGAACACACTCCAAGGTGCTATTAAACGATTTAACGCTGTTGAACGTCGTTTACTAAGGGACACTCAACTTCGCCAGCAATACGTCGCCTTTATGCGCGATTATATTAAATTAGGACATATGCGTGAACTTGACTCTTATGAAATCATGGTCCCTGATGGTCGTGTTTTCTACATGCCATACCATCCAGTTATTGGTCCAAAACTTCGTGTTGTTTTTGATGGATCATTTCAAGATGTAAATGGAGTCGCACTCAACAGTACCTTACATATTGGTCCAAGTATTCAGCGCAATTTATTTGCCGTATGCCTCCGCTTCCGCATGTACAGATACGTTTTCTCTGCGGACATAGTAAAAATGTTTCGCCAAATTTTGGTATCTGAAAATCATCGAAATTATCAACGAATCGTTTGGAGAGAGATCAGAAAGACTCAGACATTTTCAATTATGTACTGTTACATATGGCACATCGTATGCGCCTTTTCTCTCCGTAAGAGTACTCGAACAGCTTGCAAAAGATTACGAAAAGGAATACCCTTTAGCTGCAAAAACAGTTCTTGAGGATTTTTACGTCGATGACGTCATCACTGGCTCCCAGTCTGAAAAAGAGTTGATTGAAAAACGTGATGAATTAATTCAGCTTTTATCTCACGCAGGACTTGAGCTCCGAAAATGAGTTTCAAATTGCCATTCAATAACCACGAGCTTTAGCGATCAATGTGATCAATGGTTTTTGAAAGCCGAAGACGAAACCACTAAGGTTCTGGGTATTTATTGGAAGCCGAATGATGACGTTCTTGGATACAAAGTATGCTTGGAAAAATTTCCGAAGGTTTGCCGATGTATCTCGAGTATTTGATCCATTGGGAATCCTTGCTCCCGTAATAATTAAATTTAAAATATTTTTTCAAGAATTATGGCTACTTAATTTGAGCTGGGATGACCAACTTCCTCCTAATCTTGCTGAGTGGTGGCTAAAGTGTCGTGAAGACTTAAGCCATATTTCAAAATTATCATTTCCACGTTTTGTGCATAACGCCAGTGGTTTCATCGAGTTACATGGATTTTCAGATGCATCGATTAAAGCTTACTCTGCAGCAATATACTGTCGATTCAAGGATGTAAATGGTGATATAAAGGTAGCGCTCATAGCCGCAAAGACTCGCGTGGCTCCGTTGAAGCAAATTTCTCTGCCGCGTTTGGAGTTATGTGGTGCACTGTTGTTGACCAGGCTTTTAAACTTATTGAGGAAAGCTTTGCCACATAAAGAAATCATTATGAAAGCTTGGTGCGACTCTACTGTGGTTTTAGCGTGGCTATCGCAGCCGCCACTCAAATTAAAAACATTTGTCGCCAACCGAACAGCAGAAATTCTCGATACCCTTCCACGAAATGCTTGGAGACACGTCGTATCCAAAGATAATCCCGCTGACTGCGCGTCACATTAAAATTTATATTCCTTGTTAAAACATAGCTTCAATATGAAAAAAATCCTTTGTTCAATTATATTTATGTTTATATTTTTAAGTACAAAAATAATAAAAATTTGCGGTTACCACCATCAGATAGAAATAAATGAATTATTCAAAATAATAAAAGCAAAAAAAAATCCAAAAATTTTTACCTGATTTTTCATTTTAAAAAAAAAAATTTCAATTTTTGACAAAATTTCATGATTATTTTCAGTTTTTACCACTGAAGAAAACAACATAATTAAAAAATAATGAGAAATTCGAATTCCCCATTCAAAACTACTCCGAATGTGAGACTGAATTAAAAGAAAAAAGTTCACCTCAGCGATAACCACCATCGTTTTTAGGTTGTTGGTGAACTTTTTTTTTATGCGAAAGTTTCAAGAGTAATATGAAAATTGCTAATCAGGAGCGCAATATTTAGAAAAAATTGGTAACACATCCCACTCGGGACACTTATGGGAATAGGAAACTGCCGGTGCCTCTAAATTTCAGAGACTTTTTTTTTTTTTGAACCGGTCTACTATGACATATATAAGATTCAGGTATGAGGCTTAGCTTTAAATACTTTTAAAAAGAGGTGAAAGTCCAAATTTCGAAATTTTTGGTTTTTAGTGGTATGAATTCATAAAAAAAAAATTTTTTTTTATAAATTTTAGTGCGCTTTATTCAATTAATGAACTTTTAATAATTTAAAAATTTTTTAAATACTTTTAAAAAAAAAAAAATTTTTTAATTTTTACTAATTCATTCATATGCATTTATTTTTTTATCTCTTAACATAATTTTTAAACAGTCTTTCTTAACCCTTTCTTATCAACTTTTTCATCTCGAGTCAAAAAAATTTTTTCTTGTCTTATTCTCACAGATTTAAGTTTAATTAGCAATAAATCACAAAAAATTATAGTAAAAAGTTTTTTGGAAAGTCTATAGACCTTTGGGAAATTTGTACAATAAATTGACCAAACGGCATCAAGGGAGTAAAAATTTAATAAATCCTTATATATTTAAATTTTTTTTTTATTGAAAAACGCTAACATAGATATTAAAATTCATCAAAGGTACAGTCTAAAAAGCATAAAAATTCAAATTTTGGACTCCAGAAAATTTATTGTAGGTTTAAAAGTAAGTTGGAAGAGTTAAAAAAGTTGCCGAAGTACAGATTATGACCGGAATTTGTCAATATTTTACTTAAGTGCAAAACAATTTCTATTGGGAATCCGTAAATTTGTTCGTTAGTACTATTAGGATGTAAATCTATAAGAATCTCATCATCGGAATCGATGTCGGTAACTTAAACAATTTCACCTCGTTCCCCATTTTCATCTTTTTCTTTCTCAAAATCTGATAAATCTGCTTCAATCATATCCAAAAATTCATTAATTTTTTATGCTCGTAAACCTCATTTGCGTAAACTCATTGTAAAAGTCTTTCTGTAAACTTAAAATATTCAAAAACCCATACAAAGCAGAACAATAACAGTTTTTTTTCATCGTAGACCGCGGAAAATATATAAAAAAAACAACAACCTTTCTTGAATTTTGTACAATATATTGACCAAATTATTTATTTGTACATTAGCATTGGCGGAATTTGTACAAAATATTGTACACTTTTTTTAACCTATTAAAACAATTTTTTTTTCCAGTTTTTCTGTAGAAATATTAATTTCCTACTAAGAATTGGTTCTTTAACTTTAATTTAAACTTATAATATTTTAAAAAAAATTTTCATTACCTTCTCAAAAATCTAATGTTTGCGTGCATATTTCTTGAAAATACACGGACGCAATGCAGACTGTTATTCAAAGTCAAATAAAAAACTAACCATACTACCTTTGTTTTTCAAATTTAAATTTTAGAAAGAAAAAGCATGCTTAATTTAAAAATTAAGTTTTGTTTTTTCAAAATCTGCGAAGTTTTTAATAGAAGAAGTAAGGAAATGCGATAATTTTTTTGTACAATATATTGTACAAAAACAACGAAAGGGTTAAAGGCTAGAAAAGTTTTAAAAAAAGGGTTACAGTAATAAATTAGGTAATTTCTTTAAAAAATCAACAACAACCTACAATTCTATAAAAATATCATCATTATTTTGGATATCTAAGAAACTTAAAACAGTACTACAGAATTTATCAGTCAGTTCTTTTCGTGACCTAACGTGCCTAAGTGATGAAATCAAAGGATCTGAAGATGCTGAAAGTATATTGAACAAGTCCTCATTCTGTCGAATGCGCGAAACTTTACATGTATTGCTATATCTGTACTTCTTATAATCTTTGTTTTTAGACTCTTGGGCTTCTTCTGATAATTCTCCTATTGGTAAGGCTTGATAATTGATAATTTGTCCACTATGAGCTAGGGTCTTATGGACAGAGGGTGTCAGTAAGTTTTGGCTGTATTTATGTTCTAATATGTCTGCAGTTTCCTTGGTATACTTTTCAATTTTTTCTACTTTAACGGGTTCTCTACAGGATAGTACGTTTAAAATAACTTTTAATCTTTTTATCACGTCCTCATCGACTCCCGTTATTTCTGAAGTTGTTTCTGGTTTCTCAAAAAATCGCCTTGCTGTGTTTCTGTCATTTGTGTTACCAAATGAAATGAATTGGAAAAAGTGACAAATCAAGCGTTTTGGAGGTGGGGTAAAGCCCATATTATATGGACAGAAGTTTTCTAGGTATTCTTTACATATGCATCTATTTGCGTCAAATAGTTTTGGAAATAGGAAGAATAAATTAAGAAAGGGGCGTGGTAACGTCCATATTTACAATTTTTAATTTATTTTGAGTGATGTCTATATTCGCTGCAAACACTCTATCAAATTCAGATTAACAATTTCCAAGTCAAAATATCATAGACTGAAAATCGTCATCACACAACAAATTCAGTTTTATGCATATCATGTCACATAAGTAGCTATAACTTCTAAATGGGCAAATTCATGCAGGTAAGACCTATATGATTTTTGTTGGCAGATTTGTCAGCTATAATCTCCCATTCACCAATACTTGATTGACATTGATTTGTGGATTATAGGCCAAGGTAAATTTGAAAAACTATGCTAAAAACGACCTTTTTTTAAAAAATTCATGAAAATTACTAACTAAAATTTTTCTTCTACATCTTGTGGAAATTATTTATTTTAAAATACCATAAATTCAGAGAGCATACTTCAAATTCCCATGTTTTTTCAAACTTTTGAAATTTTACATTTTAGATATTGCGAAAAATGTAAAAAAATGCTATTTTAATGAACGATAAAAAGTTATTCAACTTTGAGCACCCATAAAAACCAAAATACTTATCATAAATCAAAAAAATTTTCGGTTTTAGAACCTTTGGTCAATTATCTATCAAATAAAAAAAAAAGAGTTTCGAAAATCAGAAATCGAAAATTTGATTTTAGCAATCACTTTTTGAAAAAGGAGCCACTGTGCGCCGTGGAAAATGTTCTACAATATTCAGCGACAACGGAAGAAATTTTCTTGGTGCCTCTCGTGTTTTAAATGAGATGCACAAAGCAATAATGTCGCAGCCTCATAACGAAATCGTTGCCGTATCCTTAGCAGAGGACGGTATCCGATGGATTTATATTCCACCACACGCACCACATTGGGGTGGTATTTGGGAATCAGCATTGCGATCAGTGAAACTGCATTTACGCCGTGTAATAGGAAATGCAATACTCACGTTTGAGCAAATGCGCACCTTACTTGCACAGATTGAAGCAGTGGTCAACTCACGCCCTTTGGGCATAGCGCCTGACTCGGACACTAATAATCTTTCTCCTTCTCATTTTTTAATAGGTCGCCCTTATACTATGGTTCCAGAAGGAGTTTTGAGCCATGTTAATGTCAATAAGCTGGACTACTGGCAGCACATTCAAAATATGTATCAAGGTTTTTGGCGTACTTGGCATCAAGAGTATCTGACATCATTGCAGAATCGTCCAAAATGGTCTCATCGACAGCCTAATGTAGCTGTGGACAACATAGTAGTCGTCAAAGAAAACAATGCACCTCCAGCAAAATGGCTCATGGGACGAATTACCGAAATTCATCCAGGCTCAGATGGACTCGTTCGAGTTGTTAGACTGCACACTGTTCATGGGGAAATGACACGGCCTATAACCAAGATTGTAGTCCTACCTATATTCTGAAACGTTATTTCAGGGCCGTCCGGGATGTTCGTGAACGAATACTTTTTTATAGTTTTAAGTGTCATCACTAATGCATTAAGTATTCGCATTAAATTTATTTGCATCTCTAACAAGTGCAATGAAATAGCCGTTATAGTACTTCATTATTTTTTGTCTCACTGCACTCTTATGCTTATTAGCAGTATAACAGTTTGCTAGCTTAAGATTCTCACAATGTTGTTTGTTTTTTTGTTATTGTTAACTCTCATTAGAATTATGTTCTTGATTTTGGTTTTGTAAGCTAAACGGTAGAATCATACGATTCAATACCTAATTGTTATTTTTGGCTCTTTGAGCAACATCAAAATTTGTTAAACGCATTGATGATGAAACTGTAGTAAAATAAAGTCGTACCTTTTGCATAATTTTAAATCAAGAGTTTTTTTCTAATTTTATATTAACTTTTTTCGCATTCATCATCAATAATGATTTTATAATTTTAAGTATGTATGTAGTATTCTTGATTATCGTGGTACTCTTGATATGACTATTTCTATTATGCTTATACTTACGTATTGTATGTACCCATGCATTCTTATTATACTTAGCTAATATATATAGGACAGCTGACTGTTTCTACTATGTTTATACATACATATTATATGTACCCATGCATTCTTATTATACGTAGTTAAGATTATCAAGGCTTCACTGTATGACAGCCGAAGTAAGTTTATCAAGGCTTCACTGCGTGATAGCCGAAGTGCGTAAATGTGAAGGATCGTAGAAAGAAAGAAAAAAGCGTCAGTTGTTGATGGACAACTGAAGTGAACGTATTTTTAATAAAACGACGCTACACTTACTACATCAGTAGTGGGATTGAATTTTTTTTTTAAATCTAATAAAATCGCCTACAAATACAAAAATACTATAAAAAGAATAAAATAATAAAAGTTATTTCAAAGATAAAAGTGAAAGATTAAACAAAAAGATGCAGGACAACGTTAATTTGAACGATTTTTGCATGACCGAACTAAAGCAATGGCTTCGCCAGCTCAACTTGAGCACCACTGGGTGAAAGCCTACATTAGTGGCACGTTTAAATAACGTCTCCTTGGAACAACGTGGGACTCCACCAAAAGACATGCAAAATCATGAAATCAAAGACGACGCAAATTTTGAAATCGAAAACGTTAAATAGCGTCGATAGCGGCAAAGTAGGCGACGAGAACAGTTACATGGAGAAACAAGACAGCAATAATGAAGAAGAAAATGATGAAAAAAACGATGCGTCGGGCGAACGGGCGAACCATTGTGTTTTGGTCAAAAACTACCTCTTATAGTTTTTGAATTTATTATATACAATAAGACCCGAACTAAAAACATTTCTAATTGCACTAATCCTGTTGAAGGTAAAATTCCTGAAATCTTAAAATTTACGTAAGGATTACAGCAACTGGTAAAAAGTTGTCAAACGATTTGTGTAGAGAAAAACAAAACTAAATATTAGATATGTAAAACGGCAGTTATACAGTTTTTTTTAATTTTTTGTTAAGAAGAGCATAATTACGAGTATGGAATTTCACCACAGCATGCAAGAATAAGGTGTATGGAATTCATTTTGAAACTGACGTATACAATTTCAGAAGATAGTAGTGATTTAAAGAAGTTTCTTGTAATCAAAGAGGAAGTAGCTGATAGGAAGAAAAAAATTCAAGCTGCGTTTTATGCAGAAATTGGTTTGAAAGTTGATCAACCAAAATAAGGGTTAAGTAATACCAATGATGGAAACACTTCCAGAACATTTTATGAAAAGGATGAAGTCACAGCGCGAATTACTGGAGTTGATAAAGAGATAATTAAAAGGCTACAACTCATATTAAATGTTTTATGCTGCAAGGAAAAAGTTGACGCAAAAATATATGGAGAGTTTGCAACAAGAACTGCTGCTTAAAAAATATCCGCATAGAAAACTTACACCTACGGTTCACAAAATTCTGGCCCATGGTAAAAATATAATAGAGTTTCAGCCTTTAACAATTGGAGAACTATCAGAAGAAGCACAGGAATCCAAAAACAAAGATAACAGAAAATACAGCTATCTTAACACGTGCAAGATATCAAGAAATCGACAAAACCAGGACCTTTTTAACATGCTGGCCGCCTCGTCTGACCCAATTATTACATCTCTAAGGTGCACCCAATCATCAAAAGAGCTGAAAGAATGTTACTCTCAAGAAATGTTAAGTCTATTATATAGCCATTCAGATACTGTTGATTATTTTGAAAGAAATTAAATTGTTAATTTAAGTAATAAAAAAATATTTAGTTTATAAATAAAAAAAAATAAATATCTCACCAAAATTTAAATTTATTAAATTTTTTTCTCCACATTACAATATGCGGGCTTTGGGCCTGTTTATTGTATATAAGCATAACCATCAATAAATAAAAAAAAAAAAAAAAAAAAAAAAAAGTTTAAAAATCCGCTTTGAATTTTTTTACAATTTTAGTTTTATATACTAAGCCCAAGCACATTTCTATCACACTTTCCAGCAGTTCCCAATGTCTACTTGCGACAAAAAAAAAAAAATAGAAATTAAATTTTTACATGGATAAGATATGTAATTTTTCCTCCCTACAAAAAAATCAACTTCAACAATCAATTGCGTCGGATTCTGCAAAGCTATTTCAGCAAAATTTACTGTTGTATTAGCTACAAAAATTCCCTATCATATAAAAATTATCAAAAAATCTTTATTCGTTCAGAAGTTATGATTTTTGCAATCAAAAAAGTCATATCTTGCCACTGTGCGACGGTAGCAACAACGAGTTCAATGATGAAAAAACGGCGGTAGCAGCAACGAGTTAAACGACGAACATAACGATTCCTATGACAACAACGACAATGGCAGCAGCAACGTAAGACAAACAAACGAAAGCGGGGTTAGCGCAAAGCAAATAGACGAAAATATCAACGCAAGCAACGTAAGTAACAACGCAAATGATCAAACAAATGATGGATTAAAAAGGGAAATTAACATGCTAAAAAGAGAAATGCAACTTCTACAACGGGAAAAGGAGCTGATGCGTAAGGAAAATGAATTGGTAAAAAGAGCTGCCTTGTTTGAGGTACAAATGGAAGCGCCGACAAATAGAAGTAATATGGAATCAATTAACTCTGTAAAAGAATTTTTACCAGAATATGACGACAGCACATCGTTTGAAATATGGAAAGCACAAGTGACAAGTGTTATGACAAATTTTAATGTTGATTCAAACACGATGCGTGCACTAATCTCCAGCAAAGTACTAGGAAGCGCACAAAACTGGCTATTTGCTAAAGCAAACTACGCAATATTACCAATTGATGTACTTCTCTGTGAAATGGAAACAATCTTTGGCAACAAAGCATCGAAACACAACCAAAGAAAACATTTCGAAAATCGCAAATGGAATCCCAAAGAGACATTTCCAGAGTATTATTATGCAAAAATGAACTAATCGACATCATACTAGAGGGTATCCAGGATACGCAATTGAGATGCCAAGCTAAAATCCAATGTTTCACTGATGAGCACCAAATTTTGCAGGCATTTTCTAAAATAAATTTGGAAAAACGCAACACCGAATGCAAACCAACAACAGGCGAAAGAAAAGAAGTGAGATGTTTCAATTGCAATTGTTCTGGACACTTCGCTGCTGACTGCCGAAAACCTAAACACAAGGAAGGGGCCTGCTTTGTATGCAACAGTATGGAACATCGCACTGCTGACTGCGCTCTCCACAAAGCTCGTAAATTCCAGCAGAAGAAAGATGACGATTACTTAAGAATATTTAAATTTTTTTCCGAAGTAAATAGTAAATATTCTTTTTCTTTAGCTTTCCTCATAGACTCCGGAAGCAACATCAGTAAGATGAAAAGAAGTTGTTTGCCGATAAATTTTGAAAATCATTTTAATTTTAAGTGTTGTAATAAAATGGATTATAACTATGTTGGAATTAATAGAAGTCAACTTGAAGTTGTTGGCAAAATAAATTGTTTTGTGTTGATAAATAATATCAAAGTTTTGTTTGAAATGCTGGTAGTTTCCGACGAGTCTATGAGCTATGAAGCTGTGCTAGGAAAAATTTTATAGTAAAAGCAAAAATCAGAATGATATGTGAACTAGAAGACGAAAATAAATTATGTGAATTTAGATATTTTTTAGAAGAGCAAAAAATTTCCAAGGAAAAGAAATTTTTTGAAAATGCTCATAATGATAGAAACGAAAATAATTACGTACATAATTTTGAAAATGTCAATGAAAATAATAATTATGAAAAAGATTGTGAAAATGATTTCGAAAATAATTACGAAAATAATTATGAAAATGATTGTGAAAATGATTTTGAAAATAATAATTATAAAAAAGATTGCGAAAATGATTTTGAAAATAGTTATGAAAATGATTTCGAAAATAATTACGAAAATCATTTTGGCAATAATTACAAAAGTAAGTTAGAAAAAAACAAATTAGACGAAGAATCATTTGACAAACAAATGATACTCATTGACTCAGATTTAAACGAAATAATTTACAATATCAACGAAAATGTAAGTCCAACGATTATAAGCCGTTTTGATAAAATTTTTAAAGAGTTTTATATTAAACCAGAAAGAACTAATGAGCCACGGATAAGAAGCGAGATTAAATTAACTTTTGAAAATTTAAAACCCTTCAGTTTCACACCTAGAAGACTAACATACAAAGAAAAAGAAAGCGTTCAAAAAATCGTAGACGAGTATTTAGAAAAGGAGTACATAAGGCCTAGCGAATCTGATTATAGCTCCCCCATAGTCTTAGTTCCAAAGAAAAATGAAGAAGTACGTTTATGCTCAGATTACCGTATACTTAATAAAATGACAGTAAAAGATAATTACCCTTTACCACTAATCGAGGATTTACTTGATAAATTAGTAAATAAGAAAGTATTCACTAAACTTGACTTGAAAAATGGGTTCTTTCACATTCACGTTCATCCAGATTCGATAAAATATACTGCAATGGTTACACCGTTAGGTCAGTATGAATACTTATGAATGCCTTTTGGGTTAAAGACTGCTCCTGCTAACTTTCAACGGATTATAAACAAAATTTTCGCTGACATGATTAGAAAAGACAAAGTTATAGTGTACATGGACGACATAATGGTAGCTACAAAAAATTTCGAAAAGCATTTATCAATCTTAACAGAAGTTTTTCAACGACTGGTAGAAAATAAACTGCAATTAAGGATAGATAAATGTGAATTCCTACAATCAAGTATTAAATAACGACGATAAAGGAATTCAAGCTGTAAAAAATTTTCCAATTCCAAAAAATATTCATGAAGTACAAAGTTTCATTGGATTATGCTCGTACTTTAGAAAATTCATAAAGGATTTTTCCATTATAGCTAAGCCCCTGTAAGATTTGATTAAAAAAGATAAAAAATTCAAATTTGAAGAAAACGAGTGGCAGGCATTTGAAACTCTAAAGGAAAAATTAATTGATTCCCCAATACTACACGGAAAAAACACCAACTCAAATTTTATTAAAAATTAATAGGAGATTATAAAAATTAAAATCTGAAAACAAATATTACTTTTTTATAGTAATAAATAGAAAATCCTTATTAAAAATTCTATTCTAGTTTGTAAATATTTTCATTTTACATTTTTTAATAAGTGCATATTAAAAATTATTTTCTTCATTTTAATTATCACCTAAAAACTTTGAAATTTTACAAAGAATTTATTAAATTTTAATAAATTGCCACATTAGAATTTTTATATATTTCATATTGTAATATATGATTCCCGCTTTATAATTTTTAAAAAGAGTTATAGAAAAATTATTTCAAGATTATTAATTTTTATTATATTGAATTTTATTTCTCTTTTGTGTTTAATTTGTACTCTGTTTGAGTTCTCAACATGTTCATGCAAAAAAATAAATATATAAGGCTTGCCAAACTCTTACTAATTGGCTTTGAAGTAATGTGTTGAACAGAATTGGGACGGGGTCGGGAAAGCGGCAACGGAAACTCGCTGGCTGCCCTAATTTTGTTCAACACACCAAAAAATTTAAAAATAAATTTCAGTTATTATTATTTCATCATAAAAACTTTATAATGTACTTTTTAAAAAATAGTACAGTTCTTTTAAAATATAATAAATTATTGCAGAAATTTTAAAATCTACTTTGTAAAAATTAAAAACTTGCATTCGAAAAATGAATGCCTGCTTGATGCAATTTTTATATTACGCTTAGTAATTTTTAATAGACACTCGAACCGTTTCAAAATTACTAAATTACCTACTAATTTTTCTTAAATTTTCATTAATATTTACAATAATTTCGAGTTGGTGTTTTTTCCGTGTAGCGCTCTACGACCCTAATGATGTAACTGAATTGCATTGCGATGCAAGTGCTATAGGATTAGGAGCTATCCTTTTGCAAAAGAAATCAGATGAAAAATTTCATACTGTCTTTTATTATTCTAAAAGAACAACGAACACTGAATCAAAATATCACAGTTTTGAACTAGAAATGTTAGCGATTGTAAGTGCCCTTAACCGTTTCAGAGTATACTTACAGAGAAAAAAATTTAAAATAGTTACAGATTGCAATTCGCTAACACTTACTTTAAGCAAAAAAAAATTAAACCCAAGAATGGCCAGGTGGGCATTAGAGTTACAAAATTATGAGTATGAACTTGAACATGGAATGATGCATTAAGTAAATGTACAAATATTATGACCATAGAAACGAACACATTCGAGGAAAATTTAATAATATGTCAGAACAAGGATAATAAACTAAAGAATATAAAAAATCTTTTTGAAAACTCAGAACAAAAATTTTATGAAATGCGGAACGTTTACGCACAACGTAAACTAGTGTGTAGCCTACATATCTGCTGGTCTTTGCTATCCACCGCAAAGCGCTGCCGTTTACTCGTTGTGGTTGCAACAACGAGTAAGACGCCCGAAAAGTAATTCGTCATCTATAAAACGATCTCGTAGTCAGCGAACGCTCCCGCGTATTTCGCTAAACAAAAATCAACATAAAATCACAATTTCACAAACAATTCAACAACATAAATTCACATACAACAGTGCACAAATACTTAACAGTTTTAACGCAAATCATACAACAGTGAAGTACAACAGTTGACAACAATCATCACTCGCATCAAATAGAAATTAACAACATATAGAAAATATCAAATTTATACATTCAACAAACACCCGAACAACCAACTCAACAAGAAGCAACCACCATCTACAACCAGCAACTACTCAACGTTGGACAACAAAAACTCCAAACAAAACAACACGTATCATACAGTGGCTCACAGCTTATTTCATGCAGTGCATACTTTTAATTTCAATGCTCTGTAACTTTGAAACTAATCGGAATATGAAAAAAGTTTTGATACCATTTGAAAGAACAAAAATTGTAGTTTTAAAAAAATGTTTATTTAATATAAAAAAATATTACCTGGAATTTTTATAATAAAAAATCGAAGAATACTACTGAATTTCATGTCACAGCTTATTTCATGCAGACAAGTATAAATTGAAAAACCATTGTTTAAAATAATGATTTCATAATTTTAGGTATGTAGTGTGGTAGCCTTTTGGTCAACTACAGCTTAAAGACGGTTTGGCATCGAAGCTGCAAGTTTTTTATTGATATTTGGCGAGTTATAGCACCACTCAATTTTAAGTGCCTTTTTTGGTCGTTTTTGCTTGAAATGTTGTGTATTCGGATATTTTTTTCCAAAATCGTCCATAAATTTACAAGCACTCTTAGGTCAGGTGACTACGCTGGCGGTGCCATCAAATAAGGGCACTTGTATATTAACCAGAATTGAGCTAAGCCCGCTTTGTATTTCGGGTTTTTATCTTGGTAAAACCGTAAATTTGTCTGCATGGCAAGATTTTCGGCACCAATTAGTTTGAAAGTTACAGAGCATTGAAATTAAAAGTATGCACTGCATGAAATAAGCTGTGAGCCACTGTATATATAAAATATTGTATATTTTGTATTTTATTATTGCTTTTTATTTATAATATTTTATTATAATAAAACCCCCAAAAATTGAATTTTAGTGTTTCAACTTATTCAGCCCTCGAATAAACAGTATAGAAAAAGTAAAGATTCAGTTTTATTCTATGTTCCAGAAAGTATGGAAAATCATGTAATTTATAAGTATCATGATAAAATGGGACATTTAGGTATCGATAAAACAGCTGAAATAATTTTGAGAAATTATTGGTTTCCAAATTTGAAAAGCAAAATAGCTATTCCCGTTGCTAATTGTTTAAAATGTATAGCGTTTTCATCAAAACATGGGAAAGAAGGATTGTTGCATAACATACCAAAAGGAAGCAAGCCATTTAACATAATACATATAGACCACTATGGACCAATAGATTCAGGTAAAGGTAAAAAACATATACTAGTAGTCATAAACGCTTTTACGAAATTTGTACGCTTATACCCAGCCAGAACAACTTGTTCTAAAGAAGCAGTAATAGCTTTGAGAGATTATTTTAGATCGTACAGCAGACCCCAAACAATTGTTTCAGACAGAGGGAGTTGTTTTACTTCAAAAGAATTTACAGAATTCTTAGAAGAATATAATATAAATCATATAAAGATAGCAACAGGATCACCACAAGCGAATGGACAAGTGGAATGGGTCAATAGAAGTTTTGGACCAATGATTGCAAAATTACTTGGCCCTAGCTCTAATGTCCATTGGGATACAGTTATTGAAAAAGTCGAATTCGCTCTTAATAATACAATCCATAGGTCCATAAAAGAACACCCTAGTATCATGCTATTTGGTATACAGCAAAAAGGCACGATCATAGACAGCTTAAAAGAAAAATTAATGGATGAAGATCAAAAAGAAAGAAATAATTTAGACGAAGTAAGAATGAAGGCTAAACAAGAACAAGAAAAATTAAAAAACTACAATGAAAATTATGCAAACAAAACACGAAAAAATCCAACAGTATTTAAGGAAGGGGAATATGTTGTCGTAACTAATTTTGATTCAACTGCAGGCATATCAAAAAAACTTATTCCAAAGTTCAAGGGACCTTACAAAGTTACGAAAGTACTACGAAACGATAGGTATCTTTTGGAAGATGTAGACGGATTCCAACAATCTAGAACACCTTATAAAGGAGTATGGGCTATTGGAAACTTGAAACCGTGGTTCAAGGGTTGATTTTAATTAATTTTAGAGTTCGAGACGAACTCTTTATCAGGACGGCCGAATTGTAGTATTCTTTATTATCGTAGTACTCTTGATATAACTATTTCTATTATGTTTATACTTACGTATTGTATGTGCCCATGCATTCTTATTATACTTAGCGAATATATATATGACAGCTGACTGTTTCTACTATGTTTATACATACATATTATATGTACCCATGCATTCTTATTATACGTAGTTAAGATTATCAAGGCTTCACTGTATGACAGCCGAAGTAAGTTTATCAAGGCTTCACTGCGTGATAGCCGAAGTACGAAAATGTGAAGGATCGTAGAAAATAAAGAAAGAAAGGAGCTGTTGATGGACAACTGAAGTGAACGCATTTTTAATAAAACAACGCCACACTTACTACATGTAGTGTGGTAGCCTCTTTGGTCAACTACAACTTAAAGACGGTTTGGCATCGAAGCTGCAAATTTTTTGTTGGTATGAAATTCAGTAGTATTTTTCGATTTTCTATTATAAAAATTCCAGGTAATATTTTTTTACAATAAATAAACATTTTTTTAAAACTACAACTTTTGTTCTATCAAATGGTATCAAAACTTTTTTCATATTCCAATTAGTTTGAAAGTTACAGAGCATTGAAATTAAGAGAATAACTGCATGAAATAAGCTATGAGCCACTGTAAGAGTAGGGGTAAGTGGGCGGCCTGCGTCATCGAATTTTACCAGAAACTTTAACGCTCCATAATTTTTTTAAAGGAGTTGCCGACGGCTAATTCCTAGACTGATCCGCGACTGAAGGCCGCCGCGAAGCCGGTGGCCGCCCACTTACCTCTACTCTTATGTAAAATTACTGTGGCTAGCAAACTAAGTGTTGGATATATCATAAAAGTTTTTCAAGGGGTTACCGCCGGCTAAATCCAACGGAATTATGTTCAGAGTACCCCTTGTGAACTACCCCCGCGACCCCCACCCCCTGTGACAATGGGTCAAAAAGTACATAATTACCCTCAATAGAAAAACTAGTTAATCCTAGGCCAAACTAGTTTGTCCTGAAATGGTAAATTTTTTTATAAGGACAAACTAGTTCATCCTAGGCTACACTAGTTTATCCTAACACGCATCGGAAAAACTAGTTTATCCTAAAAACTAGTTTGGCCGGTAACATATAGATTTGTGTGTCTTCTTTCGTGACTAAAATCCCCGAGACGCTATTCGAAATGTTCAAAAAGTTATCAGCGAGAAAGAGACATGTTGAAAGAGACACATTGAAAGTGGAAAATTTCGTCGCTTATATACCTAAGTCTTCGTCATATTCATTCATTTTTTGCAAATTCAATTTTTTTATTTGGTAGATACATATGTGGCTTAAGTTCTGTTCTTTCATGTACCCATAGTATTGGTTACCTAAAAAAAGTTTTTTTCGACTAGAAAAGCGAGTGACAAGAAAAGTAACAACTTTACAGATTTGCCCATATAGGTATGAACAAAAACAGTAAAAAATCAACAACAACAATTAGTACAAGAGCTGGGCAACGTTTTTGACAGATAATTTCAGAAAGGATAGTATTTTTGCATCCCTTCTCTTTAATTATTTTGGTAGGCATGGGGTCAGTCTGGCTAGTATCACATAAATATATTTGAAAATGTTTTTCTTTTCATTGGTTTTTATTGATTTTTCGCAACACAAATTCAATATTGTCGGACAGTTTGGTCGTTCCTAACACCGTGCCAGACACTATTTTGTTACTAAAAAAAATGTATTTTACAGAATGTCAGTATGCTGTTATTGTAATATAATGTAGTTTAAATATCAAAGGGTACAAAATTAATTTACCAGACTAAAATTCGGTTGTTAAGTAGGAGCCAGAAGGAGTTAAGTCCAGGCAAATATACTGATAAATTTTAAAAACAAATTATTTAAAATACAAAATATCATTTTTTTTTTTTTGTTTAATATATTCGTTAACAATCACATGCAAATTCAATATTTCGGTTGCTTAATAAAGGGGCATACCGATTTGAGTCTTTGAATTAGCAAGCGTTGTACAATAATACAGTTAAATCTTGTTTTTAATATTGTTTTTGTCCATAAATACATACTTTTCATAAGATATCATTGAAAACTTTTTTTCTTTTCCGGTAAAAAAAGGGTAAATATGAAAAAATTTAGAACAAACTATATACCATTTTAAAGAATATAAATTAGGTTTTCTTAATATGCTAAAAAAGTCGTAGGCCTATAACACGGTTTTTGGAAAAAATGACGATGAAGCGTGCAGGCAAACGCAATACCTCCTACTAGCCAGACTGCCCACTTGCCTACCGATATAATGAAAGAGCGAGAATATTAAAAAACTAGCCATTCTAAAATAATTGGTCGAACCATGCCAACAAAATTCATGACAGACCATAATGCTTTCACACCAGTGTCTTGCCATCTTCTGGGTGGACCTAGCATTGTACTCTTGCCATTTAGAACAATGAACAAGGATTCTACTATCTGATCTCATGCTATTGATATTCGTTTTGTCACTCCACAACACGTTTTTCAAAAAAACTTTACTTTATTAGACGGTGAAAACATTATGGTCTGCAGTATATTTTCTTGGCATGGTGTAGGCCCGCTTATAAAAATAAATCACAAAATGGACAATCCTCAATATTTGGACACATTGACAAACCGTATGGAACCATATGCACTTCATTCCATGCCAATCAAGTGGACATTTTTGTCATATAATGACACTAAACATTCCTCCAAAGTAGTAAATAATTGGTATTGTGGGGAAAAGATCGACGGTTTTGGATTGGCCAGCCCGGAGCCGACTTAAATTCAATAGAAAACCTGTAGAACGAAGTAAAGGTTGAAATCGTAACAAAAAAATATACAAATATGGACGATATTTGGTCTGCCGCACAGAAAGATTAGTATGTCATATCCAAAACATCAAAAACAAAGGCACAGCACAAAATCTCAATGATTTTAATGTTTTTGCATACCAGAAAGTCAACAAATGCAATTCTAACACGATATTTTCTATTTTTCTCCAGATTGTGCCATTTATGTGTCCCGCTCATTTCATCGGTTTTTTTACATTTTGATCATTTTTTTTTAATGGATAATAGCTGAAGGTCGTATTTTTTTTAAATATGAAGGATATACATATCTTTGCAAAAACCAAACACTTGTTGTTTGTTAATAATATTCACAATACTGTAGCATTAGAAAGAAAATATAAAAAAATGTGCCATTTATATATCCATACCTGTATATAAACATATATATAAACATACATTTTTTGTTTTTTTAATAATATATTTTCTCCTCTCTTAATGTACATAATAAAAAAAACAACAATATTACAATAACAAAAATTCATAGAACAAAAACAAAAACATCTTCATATTAATAGCGTCAAAAGAAATTGTACAACACGTGCACCAAATATTTTAAAGAATTTCAACGGTAAAAAATTCCCGTTATTTTTAGTGATTTGACTTTTTATCATGTTGTAGGCAATATTAACTAATTATAATAATTATTAATTGACTTGACGTCGTGAGGATCAGTTCAAATCTGAAGATTTTTGAGTAACGAAATTTATTTTCAAAATGGGTAAACAAACCTCCCTGGATGTTCGCGAACTTGTGTTAAAATATTATAAAAAAGGAAAAACATTGCGTGAAATTGGTTTGATGATTGATAGAATCCATAATACTGTAAAACATATAATTGATAATTACAAAAAGTTCGAAAATTTACAAAATCGTCCCAAATCTGGAAGACCCCGTAAACTAAATGCGACTCAAATACGATCCATTGTGCGACGAGTGAAGCAAAATCCAACTGAAAGTGCTGTTAAAATATCCGAGAACATTTCAGAACGCTCAGGTGTTAACGTTAGCTCCAGTACTATACGTAGAGCACTACATGCAAATGGACTACGTGGACGAGTTCCAAGAAGAAAACCTTTCATATCAAAAATCAATCAACAGCGACGTCTGAATTTTGCTAAAAAGTATCAAAATAAACCAAATTCATTCTGGAATAATGTGGTCTTTACTGACGAGAGCAAATTTGAAATTTTTGGTAAGAAAACACCAACTAAAATTTGGAGATGCAAAAATTCAGCATTTGCCCAACAAAATGTAATATCTACCGTCAAGCATGGTGGTGGTTCGGTCATGGTATGGGGGTGTATGGCAGCCAGTGGTGTAGGTAACTTGGTTTTCGTAGAATAAAACAGATCACCTCACCATTTTGAAAGATAATTTGCAACCTAGTGTCGACAAATTGGGCTTGGATCAAACTTGGGTCTTTCAACAAGACAATGATCCTAAGCACACTGCTAAAATAGTAAAGGAATGGCTGCTAAATCATACCCCAAAACAGCTGGATCATCCCGCCCAGTCACCCGACCTTAACGCTATCGAGCATTTGTGGGAGCATCTGGACCGTCAGATTAGAAAAAGAACGATTACCAGCAAAGACTCTCTAAAATCAGTGATAATGGAGGAATGGCAAAAAATCTCTTCCGATGTAACCCGAAACCTAGTGGAATCGATGCCCAGAAGATTGCAAGCTGTAATCAACGCAAATGGAAAGCAAACAAAATACTAACCTCTTTAAAATTCTTTGAAATAATTTTTTTATACTTACTGTACAATTTCTTTTGACGCTGTGAATTTGAAGTATTTTAAGTTGTTGTTCTATAATTTTTTTTATTGTTAAATTTTTGTTTTTTTTTTTTTTTTATAAAATGAAAGAATATACAATATATTTTTCAAAAAACATAATATGTTGAATAAAATGATAAAGCAAACTAGTAAAATAAAGACAAAAACATAACATATTAACGTGTACAATTTCTTTTGACGCTGACAGTATATATATATAAGTTTATGCATATATATGTATACATATATACTATAAAGGCAATTGTGATGTATTTACTCGAAATCGAATGAATTTTATACGAAAAATGGCCATAAATTGTTAAAATGAACAGCTACGGTTTGACGCTCGGCGGAATATTTTTCCCAAAAACAACCCTCTAAAACCCTGCATACTTAGTTTTCGTCGCGATCGTGACGAAACTTTTTTCGCCTTCCTGACAGCCGTGATTATATTTTATTTTTTATTTAACTTTTATTTTTGATATTATTTAAATTTTTAATTATATACATTTTTAGATTTATTTTGAATTTTTTAACATATAAAATAAGAATTTTATAAGTTGTTTTTGTGTACACCCATCCCTCGATTTACGCGGTAATTCTTTTGCGCGGTTTTAAAATAACGCGGTTTCTAAATTTTATTTGGCTAAATTTTTTTTTCAGCTAAAAACACGTATAAGACATTTTTTTCAGTTAAAAACACGTGGACATAAATAATATGACGAAGCTTCGTATATATGTAGTAAACATCATGGTGTAAAGACAAAGGTGGAGTCATGGTGTTTTAACAAAGGTGGAATAATTATGACACTTCTCATCATTTTCTGGATATTGGCCAGTAATAGACTCACATTGACATTTATCATCAATTCGACTTTATTGTGTTTCGTTTATTTTTGACATATAGTTGTTGTTCATTATTGGTCCCGTTTAGCAACTCCTACATTTTTGAAGTGTTTGAAGCAACTTTTTACTAAGTGGTATTTGTGTTAGGTTTTTCAGAATTCTATTGCGAATAAATAATTATGCTAAATCGTGCATTCGGTTTCAATCTGACACTAATAAGTCTTTTCTAATATTGAATAACAAAAACAGATACCAAATTTGTCATAATTAAAGTATTTTGCGCAACATTAGCAGCTTATTGTTCAGAAAGTTTTCTAGAACTTTATGCTTAGGCTCTGCAATTTATCAAAGCGCTTAACTTTTTTGAAGGGGCAATTGAAATGTTATAATGTCAAAGTTAAAGCAAGTAAGCGAACACTCTCACGCTCTTAAAATGGCTTCAGCACTTATGGATCTCCTTAATTACTTCACTTTTATTATTACACCATGGTCAACATAATATTCTTTGGAAATATTTTGGTTTTACTTTCATGTTACTTTTTTATTTAATTTTCTTACTTTTTATAATTAATACTTTGGATATGTGATTGAATTTAAAAAATAAAAACTAATTCCATAAAATCTAATTATTTTATTTAATTATTATTTTTTATATAATCTCCAATTTTTCATTAGGTAGGTACGTACATATGTACATTATGGGTTCAGTTTACGCGGATTTTTTTTACCAATTATGCTATTTTCTTTGAGTTCTATTGCTCGATTTACGCGATTTTTAAATTCTGAAAACCAATCCACTCAATTTGTATTGACTTCTTGTCTCGATTTACGCGGTTTTGAATTACGCGGCTTTTCAAAAACCTATCTACCGCGTAAATCGAGGGATGGGTGTATAGTGTTTCTTATGTGTTGTTTTTTTATGTGTGTTGGTATTAAGTCACTACAGACGTCATTGTTGGCGCATTCAGGGAGAAGCGTGGCCGCAAGCCGATTTTCACCTTGCGTTGCGGCGCGCCGCCTTTCGCTCGTATCTCGGGAACGGTTCGTCCTACGGCCATGATCAAGTGTACCATTTCGGTAGCTAATGACGCGTCAAACAACTTTTATTTCAAACATTTTGCCATGAGAAACGTATTTCAGGCGCTAGGTAGGAAATTTCACGATTTTAGGCAAATTTCCGAAATTTTAAAGCCGAAGTTGGGGTTGAAGTTGCAGTCCGATCTCAAAACGGAAGATTGCATTGGAATCAGGAAGTACTAAGGCAACTTTTCCGCACTATTAGAAATCTCGAATCGAAAAAAGTCCAAAATCGACCCACCCTACTGTATACTGTATATTAAAGCTCCTTTGGATGTCGTTTTTATTCCCCGTGGCTAAGGAAGTTACAATAAAAAAAAAATATCTTACAATTAATGTATAATTACAATTATTTTTGATCTAAAACAGGGGTGGCCCGTCTTAAACATTTTTCCGTCCCGCGAGATTCATCGCACTTTAAAAAAAAAAACAATTTATTTTGTAATGGTCAAAGTAGTGAAAACCAATGTATTAAAAAAATACAATATTTTGCATCCATATATTCAAAAATTAACTGTCGAAATTAGCTGCTTTCCAGTGCAAAGATACATTACTTCAATTTGCAGGTTTTTACAGGATTTAGCCCAAAAAGCAATCAGGGGCACCTTTTTTTGCATAAATCTACCTAAGAATCTAAACACAACTGGGACGTGCGATTTCGTAATATAGGTTAATAGTGAGTCCAAAATTGACACTACAAAATTGATCGCACAGAAATTGGTCAAATTCAATTTTTAGCAAAAAGCATAAACATATGAAGAGTAAGACTCGCTCTCACGTCATAGAAAATCTTTTTTGCTGACTTGTCTGGAGTTAAGGCAATCTTCATTTTCCACACAAAATTTCGTTTAATTCCATTTCAATTGCACTAAAATCTGTTTAACCCTAGGAGGTTCAGGGATTTTTTGGCGCTAACAGGTACAACTAGGTCTGCGCAGACCTATGTGGGATTTGTATAGGCAGGTGTATTAAAAGTACGGGTAAATGTGCTAAAAGCTCAGAAAAATAGGTTCTCCGTCACTGCTTATAGGAAGTTATGAACGGATTCGTCTCTAACACGCAAAACAAAAAAGTTATGCACACATTTATATTTAAAGGTCTGTACAGACCTGGTTGGTACGTATGAACCATTTCGTTTTTAAACATGACCCACTTCGTTTGTAAACACGAATAAAACCGAACATAAGCACATAAGCGGTCTGATTTTGTGCTCTTTAGGTTCTCCGTATCTTCTTCTAGGAAGTCATGGACGGATTTTGCTCTAACAAGCAGAACAAAAAAATTATACACACATTTATATACATAGGTCTGCACAGACCTGGTTGGTACGTATGAACCATTTCGTTTGTAAACACGAATAAAACCGAACACAAACAGATAAGCAGTCCGATTTTGTGATCATTGGGTTCTCCGTAGCTGCTTTTAGGAAGTCATGGACGGATTCGTCTCTAACACGCAAAAAAAAGAAGTTATACACACATTTATATGCAAAAGGTCTGCACAGACCTGGTTGAACCTCCTAGGGTTAACTCACCTTCGTACGTATTTTTTAATTATTTTTACTGCAAAAATCAGGATTAAAATGAAGATTTCTGTTTGCGAAATTGGGATTGCCTTAACTCCAGACAAGTCAGCAAGACGCGTTAGTACGAATACATATCTTCGGTTATTTATAATTTTTGTTTTTTGGTGCGATTTGACACAGAAGCTAAAACGTGTCTGTTTACTCAAAACGTAGTTAAATATGAGCGCGAAAATGAGAGAAATAAACAGCTGTTTTCTCTATCCGAAAAATAGTTAACAACAATCGCAGAGAGAATTGTCGTAGTTAAGTTATGTTTAGTGCACTTTTCTGTTTTGGGTTTGTTTTTTGTATGTTTTATAATTCTTTACATATTCATAACAAAAGGTGCAGAAAAGTGGCTTGATAATTTCTTCAAAGTTACACCACTATGCTACCAAAACAGCCATTTTATTAGCAAGAACCGTTATTTTTGAAAACCGACACTAAGGGTGTTTAAGCCCAAGATATTTTATATTACATTATTATAAAACGTAAACTAAATTTGAATTTTATATCTAACCTTTTTTAAAACCAATTTTTAATATTTGAATTATATCCAACTTTTCTTAAAAGTAACTGAATTTTGATAATATTTTGTAAATCTATTGTGAATACGTAAATCAAAACACCTCCGCGTTTTGAATAATATTGTAAATGTTGGTAAGCTGGTATTACGAGTACGTAGTTGATACTTCGTAACAGTTACGACCAAATGTATGAAACCGAGGTGATGAGTAAAGAAAAAAGCTTTAGATCATCCTCTTTTATCACTGACCGGCATCTACGGAACATCTAAAGTTTTAAAATAAAGTTCAATTGTTCAATTCAGTTATAAACTCGTATATCGTGTTCTTTTATTTATAACCCGAGTTTGCATTGGCGCTTCAGAGAGCCGTATTCAAATATCTGCAGCGAAAACATCACTAATCATCACCTCATCAACATAAAGGTCATAAAAGGTACAGCATACATCCACCCATACAGTCCACTAAGCAAGAAACCCGATAGTTAAACATGGTCCTTCGAGCCTACCGTGAAGCTGATCGCCTATGCCCACGCAAAACTCCAAGAGAGTAAGTAACCATTTATTTCTTTAATATTGAAAGTGAAATAAAAAAATTTAAACTTTATTTGCTCCAAAATTGCTGAGCACAAATAAGTTAAATCAAAAAAAAAAAAAAAACCCCCATTTTAATTGCTCCAATCTCGCTGAGCACAAAAAAAAGTAAAATAAAATTAAAAAACATAAAAGCTTTTCTGATAGAAGCAATCTCAATTTTTTCATTTGCCCCAATCCCGCTGAGCACAAATAAGTGAAATCAAAAACAACCCCCATTTTAGTTGCTCCATTCCCTCGGAACACAAAAAGTAATTTTGCTCCAGCTTCGCTGAGCACAAAAATAAAAAAGTTCCCTTTCATATGCTCCATTCCCGCTGAGCACAGAAAAGTGAAATCTAAAAATATCAAGTTTACTCAAAGCTTCTAGCGCACTTCATAGGAGTTGCAAACTAGCGAGAGTTTTGAGTCAACATAAAACCATCACAGCAAGCACATCAAATAAAAAAAAAATAGCTGTTGAGAAGAAAAAGTAAAGCGAACAAAAATAACTACATAGTTTCATATGAAAAATTTAAACAAATCACATGAAAACAGCACAAGAAAATTGAACCAAATCACAGGAAAACAAGACAAAAATTTCAAATATCAATACAAAGGGTGCACGCAAGAGATAATTAGAAGATGTAGTAGGAAGACACAGAAATTGGTAGGGAAAGTTGGAATCACAGTGAGTTAAACATAATTTCAAAAAATAAAATAAATATTAATCAGGCAAATTACAAATTGCTAATTTGCGTGAAAAAATACAACGTATGTATGTAGACACTATACACCAGGGGTCGGCAGCGCCTAACTCTTTCCACTCTTTTACAACAGCTTCGTATTGTTGTAATTCGCCGAATCGTAGACAGGCGCAACTGCACCAAATCAATTCAACCCTTGCTTTGCATGTCATTGTTGGTAAATACGTAGCGCCTGCGGCTTCTTATAGTTCTTGCTATGTTATGTTTGTTGTTGGTTTATTGGTCTGTTGTTGTTGAACTGGTGCGCTGCCGTGTGCGCTACCGGCATGCACGTTGTTACTTTTATGTGTTTTTTTTATGTTAATAATTCCTTTTTGCACCATATCCAACGATTAGTTGTTGTTGGTTTTTTGTTGTAATTGTTGTTGCACTCTTGAAATAAAATCCTTGCCGACCCCTGCTATACACAGCTGCGCAGCCCAAACATAACGTTATTAGTGTTGTTGATGTTGTCACCAGTTACGTACATACGAACATACATATGTACTAAGGCTGTGCAACGAGCCGAACTTGTTCGATCAAACTCACAGCTCACGAACTTTTCACAAAATTTCAACACCGAACCAAGTTCGTTTGGTTCGACTCAACTCATGTTCGGTTCGTTCGATGTTCGTATCATACGATTGCAACTCATGAGTTTCGAACAATTCGTAAGTACCGAACTTTTTAAGTTGTGAGTTGTTCGTTTGATCGTTGCGTGTGGTTTGCAGACGATTTCAGTTCAATTAGCTTTTGTTATTCGTGTACATTACGTAAATATTGTGTGTACTATAGTTGCGAAATGGAAACTACTGTTGGTAAAGCTAAACGAAGTGCAGCTTGGAATTTTTTTGAGGATACCGGTGAGCCCAAAACAAACAACAACTTCAATGCAGTCTTTTGAAAGTACAGTGGCTTACAGCTTATTTCATGCATTGCATACTTTTGACTGTAATGCTCCATAATTTCGAAACTAAGTGGAAGATGAAAAAAATTTTGATATCATTTGAAAGAACAAAAATTGTAGTTTAAAAAAATTTTAATTTATTGTTAAAAAGATTACCTGGATTTTTTATAATAGAAAAATACACCTAAATTTCATGTCACAGCTTATTTCATGCAGATATGTATAAATTGAAAAAACATTGCTTAAAATAATGATTTCGTAATTATAAATATGTAGTATGGTAGCCTTTTTGGTCAACTACAGCTTAAAGACGGTTTGGCATCGAAGCTACAAATTTTTTATTGGTATCTGGCGAATTATAGCGCCACTCAATTTTAAGTGCCTCTTTTAGGTCGTTTTTGTTTAAAATGTTGCGTATTCGGATATTTTTTTCCAAAATCGCCCATAAATTGTATCCAATTGGAAAACAATAACTAAATCTAAATACATGGATATTAATTATGCAGCTTAAAACGTACACTCCCGCTCAACTGAATAGGTTCAAAATGTTTCTCATATTTTAGCCTGTCTCCCTTTATTTCTGTTAAAGGTACACTTAGTTTTTTTATTACTTTAAAAGATAATTTTTTTATATGTAATTCAAAAGAGCCCTAATATGTACATAAGTGTGAACACGCCATATACAGTCGAGGCGAGAAAAAAGTTACAGAGGTTATAAAAATTATTTTATTACGCAAAATTTAGATTGGATATTTTTCTAAAAAGTGCGGGAAAAACGGACATTCTAGTGCAGTTAGAAAAAAAGATGGAAATAATTTTTAATTTAAATTTCGAAGTAGCAAATAGCAAATTTGCTTTGATCTAAAATTTTGTTCAAACGATATAAATTTTTTGAAAATTCACGTTTGTTGTTGGTTTAGCTCAGAAGAAATTTTTTTGGTATTTCTAACTAATTTTCAGTTGCTAAAATTAAGAAACAGTTTTTTTGCAACTGTACAACATAACAAATGTACCATTTTGAAAAATTCTAGATATCATTTGCATAAGCAATTTATTTCAAACACTTTGTTGGAAAAACCCAACAAAGCAAATTAATTTAAAAAGTTATTTCTACCCTAACGCTGATTTTTATTGACATTTGATTTCATACATTTGTTGGAAAATTCCGACAAAGCAAGTTTGCTATTTGCTATAAAATTTTACAAAAATTGTATTCGTACTCCTGGAATTAAAACTTTTAAAACAAAGCTAATTTGCTATTTGTTACTTTAAAATATAAATTATATTTTGTTTATGCTGCTGAATAAAGAAACAAACTGTTTTGCAACTTTACCGAATATTTGCTATTTCAGAAATAACATTTGCAGCTGATATCATTTGAACAAAAATTTTTTTTCAAAGCAAATTTGCTACTTCCAAATATAAATTAACAATTCATTTCCATTTTATGCGGCTAAAGTAAAAAAGCAAATTTATTTGCTACTGTATTCTATACATAATACAATTGCTATTTTTAAAATCTAAATACTTATTTTCCTGGACTTAAAATCTTTTGAAACAAAGCAAATTTGCTATTTGCTACTTCGAAATTTAAATTAAAAATTATTTCCATCTTATGCTGCTAAAGTCAAGAAGCAATTTTATTTGCAACTGTATTTTATAAATAATAAAATTGCTATTTTTAAAATCTAACCACTTAATTCCCTGGATTTAAAATCTTTTGAAACAACGCAAATTTGCTATTTGCTACTTTGAAACAGAAATTAAATTTTTTTTTTAAGTTTTATGCTGCTGAAATAAAAAAGCAAACTGTTTTGCAACTTTATCAGATAATACGATTACTATTTCAAAATCACGTTTCCAATTAAAATCGTTTTGGAAAACTTGATCAACTCAAATTTTCTATTTGCTACTTCGAAATTTAATTTAACAAGTCGTTTTCAATTTATACTGCGAAGTGAAAAACCAAATTTATTTGCAACTGTATTATATACCTAATGCAAGTGCGATTTTAAAAAAAAAAAATCTAAACAATTTAAGTTCCCGGAGTGGAAATCTTTTGAAACAAAGCAAATTTGCTATTTGCTACCTTGAAACATAAATTAAATTTTTTTTTTAATTTTTATGCTACTGGAATAAGGAAACAGTCTGTTTTGCAACTTTATCAGATAATACGATTGCTATTTCAAAATCACGTTTGCAATTAAATCGTTTTAGAAAAATTGATCAACGCAAATTTGCTATTTGCCACTTTGATACATAAGTTAAAATTTCAATTTTATTTGCAACCGTATTCTATACCTAATACAAGTGCTATGTTTTAAAAATCTAAACATTTTAATTTCCTGGAAGTGAAATCTTTGAAACAAAGCAAATTTGCTATTTGCTACCTTGAAACAAAAATTAAAATTTTTTTTATTTTTTTATGCTGCTGGAATAAAGAAGCAAACTGTTTTGCAACTTTATCAGATACTTAATACGATTGCTTTTTCAAAATCACGTTTGCAATTAAAATCGTTTTGGAAGAATTGATCAACGCAAATTTACTATTTGTCACTTTGAAACATAAGTTAAAATTTCTTTAAATTTTTAAACTGCTGAAAAAACGAATCTTATTTGCAACTTTACAAAATAATACGAAAATCACGTTTATAATTAAAATCTTTTGAGAAAAAATAGTTTTATCAAAGCAAATTTGCTATTTGCTACTTAACAAGTTGTTTTCAATTTATACTGCTGAAGTGAAGAAACAATTTTATTTGCAACTGTATTCTTTACCTAATACAATTGCTATTTTTAAAATCTAAACACCTAATTCCCTGGATTTAAAATCTTTTGAAACAAAGCAAATTTGCTATTTGCTACTTTAAAACATAAAATAAATTTTTTTTTTTAAATTTTAAACTGCTGAAAAAACGAAGCAAACTTATTTGCAACTTTACAAAATAATACGAAAATCACGTTTGCAATTAAAATCTTTTGGGAAAAAGTGATCAACGCAAATGTACTATTTGCTACTTTGAAACATAAGTTAAAATTTTTTTTTTAAAATTTTTATGCTGCTGCAAAGAAGCAAACTTATTTGCAACAATTGCTATTACAAAATTACTTTTGCAATTAAAATCTTTTAAATTTTTTTTTTCAAAGCAAATTTGCTATTTGCTACTTTGAAACAGAAATTAATTTTTTTTTAAGTTTTATGCTGCTGAAATAAAAAAGCAAACTGTTTTGCAACTTTATCAGATAATACAATTAATATTTCAAAATCACGTTTCCAATTAAAATCGTTTTGGAAAACTTGATCAACTCAAATTTGCTAATTGCTACTTCGAAATATAAATTAACAAGTTCTTTTCAATTTATACTGCTGAAGTAAAGAAACAATTTTATTTGCAACTGTATTTTATACCCAATACAATTGCTATTTTTAAAATCTAAACACTTAATTCCCTGGATTTAAAATTTTTTGAAACAAAGCAAATTTGCTATTTGCTACTTTGAAAAAATAAATTAATTTTTTTAATTTTATGCTGCTGAAGTAAAGAAACAAACTTACGTACAACAGTACCATATAATATAACGTACATTTTCAATATTGAAATCCTGACCTAAGTACTTGCATAAGAAATTATTTTGCACGTCTGCAGTTAAAATCCCTTGGAAAGATCCAAGGCCCTCACTACATAATTCACTTAACTCATACCAAAGGTATTAATATACAAATCTTCCTGTAGCCATCCTTTTACAATCCTCCAAAAAAGGAAAATGGGGTTAACTGAAGATTTTATTTTCGAATCGGACAATGTGGTAACCTTTTGTTCCAAGTTAGCTTCGGAGGATCCACAATATCAAACAGAAACAATTTTAGAAATCAAACTTCAACATCTAGTTGATTTATACACCACATTAAAAAATGCTTACAGAAAAGTTGCTACAGCAGACGAAAGCGTTACTGATAGCGATTATAAAGCTTCCGCTAAAAATAAATTCGGAGATTGTACAAATTCCTTTCACCAGAGTAAATCCCAATTAGTGGATTTATTAAAAATACAAAATGGCAAAACGAAAACAACGATCCACGAAACCGAAATCCTACAATCGCGACAGAACGATATAGGGACCTTAGGCATTAAAGTACCACCATGTGACACAGAGATATTTCATGGGGGCTATGAAAAATGGCCGCCATTCAGAGATATGTTCACAGCGGTTTATATAAATCACCCAAAACTTACTCCAGCTCAAAAACTATACCATCTCCGCAACAAAACGCGGGGTCAAGCTGGAATTATAGTGAAAAAATATCTACTTTGTGACGAAAATTTCGTTCTAGCGTGGGAAGCCCTTCACTCTAGTTATGAGAACAAACGTATTTTAGGAGACAAACCATTTAATTCCTGTAAATTATGCAGAAATAACCACACCTTAAGTTATTGCCAAAAACTTAGTAATTTTACATTCAAACAAAGATTGCAGTTTGTGAACGACAACAAATATTGTACAAACTGCCTAGCAAATTCACATGAGCTGACTGATTGCAGAAGCAATTATGTTTGCATGCATTGCAAAAAACGACATAATACAATGTTACATGAGGCTGATAAAAATCAACAGCCACACAACGAACATACAGTGTCGACCACTAATTTGCGTCAGCAAAAACTTACCCCGAAAATAACTACCTGCCATTCTCAATCAAATGAACCTCAAAATAACACAAGTTCATGGGCTGATTCTCAAAATCCACAAGACTTTTCTGAAGATCAAATTTTAGAGCCTACAGCATCCTGTTCTAAGTTTTGTAATACCCAAGTGCACGCTTTATACTCATGCAATAGAGAAAAACACTACTCCCCACAGCACTGGTACATATAGATCATTTAGGCGAATTAATTATATTCCGAGCATTAATTGATCAAAGGTCTCAAAGAACGTTCTTGTTCGAAAAAGTTCAGAAACGTTTAATGCTACCAACACAAAAAATTCAATTCGAAATTTCTGGAATGGGCGAAAATGTTGTGCAAAATTCAGATAAACTTTGTCAAATGAACTTACATGCAAAAAAAGTGAACAAAACCTTAGGTATTAAGGTCATTGTGATCAAAAGGTGAATAAACTTCCTTCCCTCCTTCCGAATCAATCACTTAAACTTGCAAAAATTGAACGCGCTGGATCTTGCAGATCCAGGCTTATTCACACCAGCTCAAATCGATCTAGTAATAGGAAGTGATGTTATTCTATAAATCAGGGGTTCTTAAAATTATGTAGTCCGAGGACCCCTTATCGAGCTAAATTTTTTTTGCGGACCCCATCCCAACTCTAGATATTTGACATCGTTCTAAGCTTAATTTCTGACTCAATAATGACAAAGACACTCAGGCTTGCCAACCGATGTCAAACTCAACCAGACATAAAATGACCGGTTATCTGACCGGTGAAGGAACGAAGAACTTATATTTTGCTTTAATTTTTCCTGTTTTTAAAGGTCTTTTCAACACTATGTATGTCCAGTTTTTGAAGATCCAAAAGTTGAAAAGCATGCAGACACTACTTTCTAATAAATATTGATACCTATACCATATATCTCTCTGCACTTTAACAAATCTTGCGCATTTATAGAGGCAAACATTTTTTATTAGGATTTTCATGTAATTGAAATACAAAATGAATAAAAATTGGGGAAATGTAAAAGAATTAAAAAAGTTTCAAATGAAAATATGTACATTAAACTCAAACAAATATTTCTTGGTCAAAATAAAGCCTAGAAAATAATTTGGAGAAATTTAAAAGAATTAAAAAAGTTTCAAATCAAAATATGTGCATTAAACTCAGACAAATATTTCTTGGTCAAAATAAAGCCTAGAAAATAATTTGGGGAAATTGGGGAAATATAAAAGAATTAAAAAAGTTTCAAATCAAAATATATACATTAAACTCAGACAAATATTTCTTGGTCAAAATAAAGCCTAGAAAATAATTTGTTTTTTTTTCATATATTTTTTAATAAATAATATAATAATAATAAGTAAATGAAATTAACTAATTTGAACCAAAATTGCACTGGTGCAAGGCCGGGAGGATGTTTAAGCCCGAGATATTTTATATTACATTATTATAAAACGTAAACTAAATTTGAATTTTATATCTAACCTTTTTTAAAACCAATTTTTAATATTTGAATTATATCCAACTTTTCTTAAAAGTAACTGAATTTTGATAATATTTTGTAAATCTATTGTGAATACGCAAATCAAAACACCTCCGCGTTTTGAATAATATTGTAAATGTTGGTAAGCTGGTATTACGAGTACGTAGTTGGTACTTCGTAACAGTTACGACCAAATGTATGAAACCGAGGTGATGAGTAAAGAAAAAAGCTTTAGATCATCCTCTTTTATCACTGACCGGCATCTACGGAACATCTAAAGTTTTAAAATAAAGTTCAATTGTTCAATTCAGTTATAAACTCGTATATCGTGTTATTTTATCTATAATCCGAGTGTGTATTGGCGCTTCAGAGAGCCGTTTTCAATCAGGTGCCGAGTTAAATATCTGCAGCGAAAACATCACTAATCATCACCTCATCAACATAAAGGTCATAAAAGGTACAGCATACATCCACCCATACAGTCCACTAAGCAAGAAACCCGAGAGCTAAACAAAGGGTAAAATAAATGATATTTTTGATGCTCAAAGGTCACCGGTGGCTGTTGAAAAAAGTCGTAATATTTAAAATTATTCAAATATCGAAGGCCTCTGTGGTAAACATCGCTGAAAATGTGAATATGTCTTCTGTGTTTTTAAATGAAAAGAAAACAAAAACAACTCCAAGAACTGACCGATGAATTGTACAGAAATCCATAACGGAGCGAAGTGCACTATCTCAATCAGCACTGAACGACCTCAACTAAGCTGAGCTGGTTATATCGCTCAATGCATTGCAACGCCGATTTAAAGAAAATGGCTTGATAGGCCGACGATCAGTAAAAAAGCCAAAACTTACAAATGCTATGTGCAAACATTTTGAGGAATAACTTGCTGCCCTACAGCGATACATTAGGTCATTATAAGGATGAATACACATTCATACAAGATGGAGTGCCTTGCCATACGTCCAGAGCCAGTATGCACATCGTGAATTCTGGCAATTTTGAAGTTTTGCCTTGGTCGGGCAATTCAGTGGACATAAATGCTATTGAGAATTGCTGGTCTTTTTTAATGTCTCTAGTCTACATACGTAGAAATAACACCGTAGCTCAATTGAGAAAAAAAATTCGTGTCATGTGCAACAATTGATTAATCTTTAAAAGAAATTTTTTTTTTCAAACTTATTATTTATTTATTGTAACAACTCGCTTGGAGACTAACAATAAGTATACAGATCTTAAAAACTAATGTAGAGTTGAACTTATCTAAGCCATTGCTAAGAAATGTGTTTTTTTTTTCAAATTAAACTCAGTCTTGAGTTGTTGAAGGAGTTGCCAGTATACGTGTATATAATGGCTGCAGGGGTGGTAAATCTTGTCTCTTCAATCGAGATGAATTCGTTGTTAGGAGTAGGTTCCTAGCCAGTATGTTTGGATGTTGCTGCAGTTTTAGTTGAAAAGTTACATGTGAACTTTTTTGCCCATTAACATTTATTCGCCAGTTTAGAAGCTATGTTTCAACTAGGCGCATATGTTCATCGAGGGTATATGACGCACTATTAGGGTCTGCGTGACAAGACCAAATTGCAGTGTCATCAGCAAAAGTAGAAGTAAGCATATAGTTGTTTGTTGGCAAGTCAGAAGTGTATAAAAGGTAAAGAATTGGTCCAAGAACGATACCTTGCGGCACGGTTGCAAAAATTTCCACATCATCTGAAATGTAATTTTTTATATTTTACACGGAACTTTTGGCCTGTGGTAGGAGCCTAGTTCGAAGCTCGTTTCGGCGTTAAAATATCTTTGTCCGTGGAAAAAAAACGTTCAATTGATGGGCTTGAGGGTATAGTAGTACTATATTTAATAAACAGATTTATGAATATAGGTTCCCCGAGGAATGCCGCATTGTTAAACAAGTCTTTTGATTTCATGTCTAGCCACATTTTGACAAGATTTTGAGTTTTACTCTTTAAAGATTTGTTTAGGTTTTTCTAAGGATTCAGTGACAGAATTTAGAAGTCTTTCTCATCATCGTCGTTGTTACTCGCGTTGCTGCCTCCGTCACTTAAACTATCACTGTCCTTCCAACTTTTGGCAGCTTCTTGTCGTAAGGCCTCTTCTACCTTTTTTTTCACTGCATCCACTCGACTGCTGTCAGTTCCACCCAAAACAACTGGAACTTCGGGTGAAAAGCCGCGGCTAGTTGGCACTGTCTGTCGTCCAGAAGTGATCCGAACCTTTTCTCCATGCCGTTTAATAAAGCATTAGCTAAAGCTGTGCAATTTACTATGCCTTTAGACCAGTGTAAGCCAACCCTACACAAATGCATTTTTCCAACGCTATGCATGTTATGAATGTGTGCCCGAACTAAACCAGCCATGTACTTTGTAGAGCCCGAATGTACTTTTTTGTCTTGAACACCCAATTATCCTAAAATGTACGAAATTGTTCTAAAATTTACTAACAAAAAAAAAGTAGTCCTCACTTTTGCTTTCTCAAAAACCTTAGAAAAATTAGATATATTTCACATTAAATTAATTACAAAATCTACACACAATAAAAAGGTGGGTAAAATGAACCAAAAAAATTGGTTAGCTTACTATTTCTCTAAATATTTGAAAACTCCAAATATATTAACCGATTTCATTAGGTAGAATATACCCAGAAAATTTAATTAAAATAAAATCTGAGAAGTCAACAAGAAACTGTTCTTATAACCGAAAAAGTTGTTACCGTTACAGGATTTATAGGTATCTATACCAAAATTGTTGGTTAAATTTACCAAAAAGAACACTTCAATGTTTTCTCACAAATTAATTACAAAATTTGTTTCGTAACCGTAATAAGCAGTAAAAAGAACTTGTTAGATTTTCAACTTATGATTCTCAACTGGTTAATGCAAGAAATAAAATATAGTATGCTTGCAGACTCTTAAACATCGGCAAAAAATGCTAAGTGATGATATCACGATATACCTACCTTGTCTGTAAAATTTACCTACCTCTTCCGTAAAATTTACCTACATTGTCCGTAAAATTTACCTACCTTGCCCGTAAAATTTGCCTACCTTGTCTGTAAAATTTACCTACCTTTTCCATAAAATTTACCTACCTTTTCAATAGATTTACCTACATTGTCCGTAAAATTTACCTACCTTTTCCGTAAATTTTACCTACCTTGCCCGTAAAATTTACCTACCTTGTCTGTAAAATTTACCTACCTTTTCCATAAAATTTACCTACCTTGGCCGTAAAATTTACCTACCTTGTCAATAGGTTTACCTACAAAATAGTTAGCTAATAACTTTTTCAATATATTGTTTTTTTTTAATTTTACTATCTCGCATCGGTTTAATTTACTATTTTGAAGGGTTGGAGAGATTTTAACTGTCGTTTTTGGTTAAATTTACCTACGTTTTTTTTTGTGTGTACTCGTTGCGGTTATTTTCATTTACTAAAAAACAAAAAAAGGTAATATTTAAATATAATAAATTTTCCAAATGTACCGAAAATGTACAGAAAATGTGCTAAAAATTTGGCAAATATACATAGGTACTGAAAATGCTCTAAACGTACCGAATGTACCAAAAACTTGTCGATTGTACTGACAACGATTTTTCAGAACGCAGATGTACAGAAAAAAGTATAAATGTACCGAAAATGCCATCACTGGTATACATAAACACAACCTCTGCTTGCGTTATTACGTAGTTACTCGCGGGTAACAGAATGGCTTACACTGCTTTAGACTAACGTTACCAGATATTTTTGACCAAAACACGGAGCAGGAAAAAGTTGATGAAACTTTTTTAAAGATTCTTTTGTTTTAACTGCAAATAATTTTATGTACTAAAAAAAAGGTCCTCACTTTCACATCACGAAAACCGTAGCAAATTAGATATTTCCTATTATTTTTAAGGAAAATCATATATTGACTATTTCCAATTATTTGTATTTACTAAAAAAAAAGGTCCTCACTTACCGAAAACCCTAGCAAAATGAGATTTATAATTTCTAATGAAAACACGGACGAAGCGTTACTTTAGGCTCTATATTTTTTATTTAAAGGCAGTTTTTTTTGAAATGCTATAAATGTAAAATAATTTGTCTTAGATCAAGCAAAACAAAGATATTCAGGAGCAAAAGAAGAAAAAAAGTGTTATAGTGAAAAATTAAGTAATTAAGCAAACTATGGGAGTCAAAAAAGCATGAACAATATTTTATATTTTTATAGAAACGAGTACTGCGGCAATGCCTGCATGAAGCATCTGTCCCTTTTTTTCAAAAGAAAGTTCATTCACGTCTTCAACCAGTTAATTCCATAAAAATGTCTTGATCTTGCCTTTAATTACATCTCATGTTTTTGATTCATACAGAATAGAATCAATTTCAAAATCGCCAATGCCATGAAAACATCTTCCTATCAACTCTTTTACTTTAGTGATAATCGTTGCTAGAAATATAACAAGAATGGTTAGTTTTTCCATCATTTTGCTTAATATTATTATGAGAATGTTTCTATTTTCTTAACTGAATTAACGATTAACGGACTTGAGAAAATTTAACGGAAGTTAACGAGTCCGTTAAGACTTTTTAAAGTTAACTTAAAAGTTAATCCGTTAGTCGAAATGATAACTTCGTTAATTAACGATTAACGCATTAACGAGTTAATGCCCAGCTACGGCAATAAGCTTATTGGCCGATATGATGAAACTTGTGTGGGATTTTTCCCAGGTTTAGGAATCATTGTAATTTGAGACATTTTCCACACTTCTGGGTAGTGGCCCAATCGAGTAACACCATTGAAAAGTATGGTTAAATGTTTGACTGCACAACAAGGTAATTCAATCAGCATATTAGCAGTTATAAGGTCATGACCAGGTGCTTTCTTCTTGTTAAGTTGCTTTTGTATGAAAGATTGAACGTCTTTAGTTGTGAAGCGCAACAGAATTTGTCTCATATTTGGAATTTCTTGTGGTATTTTGAAGCTGTTGCCCGGGGGATTTGGCTGAAATACATGTTTTAGATGGTGAGCAAATGCTTGGCATTTTTCTTTGTCACTTCTGGCCCAGTGCCAATGCTTAGTCTTATGGGGGAATCTAAGTTTGGATTTTCATACCCCTGATGGCTTTCCATAAAGAGTAGTTAGAAGACTGTAAAGGGCTCAGTTTTTTGATATACGTGTCTATACCTCTTTCAAACTCTTCTCTTAGTTCCATTTTGGCAAGTGTTAGTTTATGTTTAAGTGTGGGTGACCTAACCTCCTAACCGCCAATGACGCCTGAGTCGTCTTTTTTTCATCACTAAACGTTCTATGTGAGAAGAGTTGAGGCGGTGTATTTTGTGAGATGACACTGTATGCACAGGAGTTGCATGAAGAGTAGCTGATACAAGCATGCTGTTAAATGACTGTAAGGCCGATTCCAGCTCCTCCGAATCTTTAAGGCTTACATTAACAGATAGATGGGTACTGATGTATTTTTCATATTTTAGCCAATTAGTTTTATTTTTTGTAAGCCCATTGGGTGCCTGCAACATCTCCACGTATTTATGAATATGCATAACGACAGGAGAATGATCAGAGCTGAAATCAAAACATGATTCAACTGAAATTTGCCTCTTTTTGATTCCTTTTATAATTGCAAAATCCATAAGGTCTGGAATCTTTTGACGGTTTGATGGGCAATAAGTTGGTTGGCCAGTGGAGACATAATCAAGTCCATTGCGGCAATTGGTTAAAAAAAGCTAAGGTGCTATGCCTTTTGGGTTAATAAGTCGGGAGCCCCAATTGCTATGCTCCTCATTGTAGTCACCAGCAGCTTTAAAAGAAATGATAGTCAAGTGTATTGTAAGTATGCCGAGTAGAATTAATAAAGTCCTAAAATCTAGAGGCGGAAACAATAAAGAATAAATTATTCTAAACATAACCCTTTAAAAATACATATCCAGAATACATATTTCAATAAAAAAAGAAAAAACCACGGTACTTATATTATTTGAGAAAAATTGAAAATTTTTAATATTTTTTCTATCGGTCATAATATAGATACTGTATACTGAAGAGTAACTACTTCTTAAATAGTAACTCTTCCAATAAAAATAAAAAATTGCGGTTGCTGCTAGACAGTACTTTATTAAAAAATATATGTACATATGTATTCAATTTACTATGAGAGGACGATCCAAGTAGTTTTGGATGCGAACCTTATCGCTTGAAAGCCGTAACAAGAATGAAGTAATAAAATGAAAATGATCATAAAGAAAGCTCTTGTCAAACGTTTTGAGTGCAGGGTTGCATTTTACTTTTGTAATAAATTATAACAATGCTGCCAAATGACATTGTTTTAAAGGTTGGTTCACATGCGTTAACTTTAAAGGTTTATTCACATGCACATGCACTCATAACGCATTCACAATATGTTTGAATGTAAAATAAAATAAATAACTGCTTTATATAAAATAAAATAAATAACTGCTTCATATGTTTGAATATAAAAAATAGAACTGCTTCAATACACGGGTCGCTTGAACCAAGATCAAGATCAATAAAATTGTCAACCAAATCTGACAATGCACAATTATTATATAGTGTCTTAAGATTTCAAATATATAATCCGCAAAATCGGATCTGCCATTTTAAGGTTTTACTTTGGCCGACTTGGCTCGTTTCAAGTAAGATCAAAATCCGTTAAAATTGTCAACCAAATCTGACAATGCATAGTTATTATTTAGTGTTCGGAGATTCCAAAACCATGATCCATAAAATCGTACCTAATCACTTACTCGTTTTATGGCCATTTTAAGGTAAACGCTTTTACCGATAATATTGATAAAAATGCGTTCTAGGAAAAATTATGAAGAAGTCATTAAAAATTTAATTTTTTTTTATTTTGCTTTTCTTTGTGCACTTTGTAATCAAAAATACTTTTAAAACCCATAAAACAAAAATATTTAAAAATTATTTTTCATTAGTTTTTAGACCCAAAAGGGTTTTTTACATTTTTTCAAATTTTGTTTTTTTAAGAAAAACGGTGAATAACACAACAAATATAAAAATTTTAATATTTATTGTTTTTTGGTGAGGTCTGTAGTCAAAAATCCATAAAACAAAATTATAATTTCAAATACTTTTCACTAGTTTTAAGGCCCAAAAGAATTTTTTTTTGAAATTTTCAATTCGTTTCCATGGAAAATGATGAATAACATAACATATACAAAAATCTTTTTATTTTTTTTTATCTTCGTTGGCTTTGTAGTCAAAAATACTTTTTAAGCCCACAAAAGATAGAAAAAAAATTTTATTTTTCACTAGTTTTTCGGTCGACAAAAAAAAATTTTATTTTGTATCGGTTTTTTTCCATAAAAAATGGTGAATAACACAAAAGCGTTTACATATTTGCAAAAAAAGTGACTTCGTGTTCAACGACACAATCTTCTTAAACAACAGTTATCATAGCAAATTTTAAAACTTCACTTGATCTTAAAAGCATCAAAAACTACACGGTTCGCTTCATAATTTTATTAAAATTATCAGTAAAAGCGTTTACCTTAAAATGGCCATAAAACCAGTAAATGACTAGGCATGATTTTATGGATTATGTTTTTGGAATCTCCGAATACTAAGTAATAATTGTGCATTATCAGATTTGGTTAAAAATGTTTACCGATCTTGACTTTGCTTGAAACGAACCGTGTCGGCCAAAGTGCTAACTTTAAAATGAACATAAAACGAGTAAATGAGCAGATTCGATTTCGCGGATTATGTATTTGGAATCTCAAGACACTATATAATAATTGTGCATTGTCAGACTAATGACTATGCAGTGATTTCAATTGTAAAATTCATAATCGTTATGATCCCTGCTGAAAATTATAAAAACGAAAAAACATATGGAACTCCTCCAGCTAAAGCTTTGCTAACGAGCTTATAACTATGTAGGCCAATCGCAAATCTTTTTTACAAAACATTATTTTTGGTTTCGATGTAAAACTTTTCATTAACTTAATATTTTTACAGATCCATCAATATAACAATAGCAGCATATGGGGCGCTTTCAGAAATATTCGATTCAGGAGTTTCCCACAAAGTACTTGGCCTAGTCGTCTTAACTATTTACTGTGCTTCGTTGTTGTTTATAGTTTGTGACTGCGCTCAAAGTGCCACGTCAGCTGTTGCCGGGGAAGTTCAAAATACTTTGCTAACAATGAACCTCTTGCAAGTGGAAAAGCAAACAAAGCAAGAAATTGATCACTTCATATCTGCAATTGAGATGAATCCACCCGTAGTTAATATGCAGGGATATGGATTGATAAATCGAGAGTTATTAACAGCTGTACGTATGACATTCATAATTTTACATTTAAAATCCTTAAGCACTTGTTCTACAATTTGTGTTTGTTAACCCTGGAACGTTATACTTCGTCGAATCGACGACGCGCTCTCACTCTTTGTTCATTAACTTTGTTTATACCTCATATTATGCTTTCATTTTTCTAACAATGTTAATCTATGTCGAGAGCGTGTCGTAAACAGACGTTCGCCGCATAAACAGCCACCAAACGTCAAATTCAGCAGTATAGCATCGTCAAATCAGAAATTTGAGTTTTGTAAGTCCTGCTCAAAATAAGCATTTTTGAAATTGAAAAAATTCAAAAACTTGAAAAAAAAATAGAAACTTAAAAAAATTAAAAACTTTAAAAGACCAAGATTTCTAAATTTGAAAATTTTTTAAAAATTGCAAAAAATAGAAAACTTAAAAAAATTTAAAAACTTTAAAAAATTGAAAAAAGTTAAAGATTTCAAAACTTTGAAAATATTATAAAAATTGCAAAAAAAATTCAAAAAGTATCGAAAAATTAACAAAAATATCAATGGAATCTTCAAATTTTATTTTAAGTTTCATAAATCTTTACTTAAAATGCATGTTCAATCAAATAGGGTGAAAAAAAATATTGATGAAATTTTCAGAGATGATACTTCTATATGTTCTAAAAATTTTGAGCCTAAAAAACTGATACTGATTTTGGAGTATTTGAGAAATTTATGTTTTCTTGAAACGTTAACTTTTTTTATCTTTTAGCACATAGATAATGTTTAGGTTTTCATTTATTCAGATTTGCAGTTTTATTTGTCATCAACTAGTACAAAACTACCTAAAAATAATATAAAAGCAAATTTGAATTGTGTTGGTTTGCTTTTATTCATCAATGAATGTTTTTGTTTTATTTATGATTTTTTTTTGAACACAAAATTTTTTCGCATTTTTATCTATCTTACAGATTGAATCGCTCGAGCACTTTGTTTGCAGCTGTCCAGCTCTAGCAAGAATCAAGCTAAGATGTCTTGGCAAACCTTTTTTCAGTGACCACAGCGAATTTGCGGAAGTTGAAATCGGATCTCTGCTCCACTACCTTAATAAAGCTAACTGGATTTAGCGATCTTAACATATATCAATTTGCCGGGTCACAAAATGTGGCATTAAAACGGCACAATCAGTGCTACTTAAGGCTTCAAGCTTGTTTGCTAAGCCACCACTCTAACCTAACCTAACCATCTATCTTACACATGATGGCCCAATCACTTAAAACAGTTTCAGCCAATTTAAAAAACCTAAGGGTAATGATCAGCATTGCCGTTCTAGCCTTTTTAAATTCCATTTAGCCCCGAAAATTTAATCTAGCCTCTAGCCTTTTTTTCAGCTTTTTCTAAAAATTCATCTAGCCTTTTTTTATATTTTGGCTTTTTTATCAAATGGAGTACCAAAAACCCAAAGTCTTAAAAATTTACCACTTTTATCGCGTTTACAAATTATCAAACACTATTTTTGGCGATAATACACGATAATATACACTATTTACACACACCAAATTTAGGGGGGAGGGGGTAGTGAAGGGAGGCATCTTTCTGAGCCCGTGGTTTTTGAAGGGGGCTGGAAATTTGGAAATTTTAGGATTTTTTATCGTCAAAATATTAAAAAATATTAAAAATTTTTTGCATGAAAACATTTCGTATGTGAAATAATTTAGAGAATGCAAGTAAAAATTCTTTTGAATTTGGCATCATTGAACACGTGGAAGCATCGATTAAATCGATAATAAAAAAAAAATCCCCCACTTTTTGAAGTGAAACTTCTTTAGTGAGGGGTCATTTGAAAAATTAGGTGTGTAAAGCAGTTAGATTTCGATGTTCTCATAAGTCACTTTGCTGCCCAGAAAGCAGGAAAGCTCATTTATAGCAAGAGAAAATGAAATCGAACTCAGAAAAAGGCCAATGTTATAATTATGTTTATAATTGTGTGATTTTAATATTTCCAACATTGTTGATCAAAAAAATTTTGAAATTCATATAAAAAAGCATTTTATTGAGGACTGTAATTCTTATTTTTTATAATCGTTCAAAACAACTTCATCTGATCATCTCGACTTATATCAATATAATATATCTCGATTAATACTGATAGAAAATTCACAAACTCAAGATATTAATAATCTGCATGCAAACTATTTAAATATAAATTTAAAATAAATTATAATATTTTTAAGTTTTTTTATTCCCCAGAAACACTTAGTCCTTTAAAATTCGTACACATCACATGACAGAAATATTTTGAATGTCTTTGAGAGACACATGATTTTCGCATATCATACGGGTTTTACGCGTTTACTTTTCAGTCCCGGCCCCAAATTTCCTCTCGACGGCATTGCATACATAAATACATCAGTGATGACATTTTCGGTACATTTGTACTTTTTTCGGTACATTTGCGTCCTGAAAAATCGTTGTCTGTACATTCGACAAGTTTTCAGAACATTCGGATCATTTGGGGCATTTTCAGTACATTCGCCAAATTTTTAGCACATTTTCAGTACATTTTCGGTACATTTGGACAATTTATAACATTTACCTTTTTTTTTACATACAATGGGTGATCATATTATTAGAGCCACTACGTAAAATAAACATTTTTTCAACTTACACCATGATAAAAGCATATAAGGGTAAAAATTTGTCCAAATAACTTTATTTACTTGTTTCTAAGGGGTCTAATTGATAAAATAAAAATACAAGTTAGGTGTTCCTGTTAGTATTTAATTGTATAGAAATATGTCAAAAACCTTGTTGAACGGCCTATTGCAGCAATCATCTCTTTAGCTCTTCTAGGCATACTTTATATGCATTCCAACCAATTTTTTTAGATTTCTTCACTTCTGTGCCACAGTTTATTAAACACCTCATGAATTGCCGCTCATTAAATTCCTGGAAATTTTTCTCTTTAGCATCTCCCAAAGGTTTTCTATAAGACTCAGGTCTGAATTGTTCCCATGCCATTTCAAAACCTTAATTTGCTTATATTCCAGGTATTTCGTGATTTTTTAGCTTTGTGGCAAGGAGAGAATCATCCATAAACAAAAAGTCACCATTCCTCAATTTGGGGATGCCTATTTGTGTCTAAGAACTTGAGAAATTGGTCTTGTCTCGTTTTGTCCTCTACAATTTACAAACGGTCAATACCTTGACTGCTGATAACACTAGTTTACACAAAAAAGATCTGGTTTTTCATTAAACTTTTACGATGTATTTTGAGGCGTAGATTCCAAAAATGCTAACCTTAATCTAATTTTTTTGTATTCAAACAGAGCAATTGAAATTTTGTGACTTTTAAAAAAGTCCAAAAAATTTAATTTTTTTTAACTTTGATCGCTTGTAACTCCGGGAAATCTTATTCGATTTACTCAAACAGCATATCATTAGAAAGAAGACAAATAGATCTTTGCAATAATGTTCTTATTTGAGTAGAAAAGAATTTGATGGAGATATGGGCAAATAAATAAAAAAGTGCCAAAAAACGAGTTTTTTGGGGATATCTCGGAAACGATTCTTAAGAAAAAAAAAATTAATGGCATTTTTGAAAAATTGAAAAAATAGAAAATATTTCCAGGCTTATATCTCAGCTTTTGGTTACCCGATCTCAAAGCTGATAGTTTCATCACACTCTGCTCGATGAGTACTTTAATTTGATATATTGTAGCTATTCTAGATCCCAATTAAAAATACAGCGTTTCAAATTTCGCGTTACAAATTTTTCAAATGACTGCCACTAAAGAAATTTCACTTCAACAATAGGTAAAATATCTTAATTTTATTTGATATATTTCATTTTGCAGAAATTTTTTAAAGCTATACACCTTGATTTTTTTGTCAAGTGTGTTATATCTTCTATGATAGTTTTTTACCTATGTACAAATTACACTACTCGACAAATTTTTGCAAAATATTATTGCGGCAAATATAAACCATTATTATATAGGGAAATTTCCCGCTGATTCCGAAAATTATAGTGGTCATAGGTCAACAAAAATGCAATTTTTTGCAATTTTTTAAAAAAAAATTCGACTTTAACACCTTATAACTCCAAAAAAATCTATTGAATTCAAAAATATAGCTATTCTATCTTGTAGTATGTTAAAATATAAAAGTTTTAAGTATAATATATTTATATTTTGGCCTCATTTCGTAAAAGTTATTTTAAAAAAACTAAAACAATGTAAGAGTCAATTTCATACATTTTTGTTTAAACAATTGGCATTTTATTAAAATTTATTTGAAAAAAAAAAATTATTATAAGCAAAAATGTATGAAATTGACTCTTACATTTTTTTAGTTTAGATCCAGCAAAACCACTATAATTTTCGGATTCAGCGGGAAATTTCCCTATAGGAATAGTAGTTTTTATTTGCCGCAATTTTTCTTGTCGAGTAGTGTTATTATCCAATACATTTAAATAAATAGGAGACATATATTTTTTTAATATCGGGATTGAGATTACATTTTCCTTATTTAGATAATTTACTAACAAATCGTTATTCATTAATGACGTACATATTTCAGTTGTCGAATAAGTCTTTCGCCTTTTACTTTGCCTATTCGAGTGTTCGACTTTATATACAAAAATTTGCTACAATTTGATTGAAATCAATGTAATAAACAATCAAAATGGTCATAACAAGAAGTTTTCTACAAAGAGGTATGAACAGATGTGCACAAAAAGGGTTCTACCTAGCACCCAATTTAGATATCTACCGGTGGCGATACCTGCGATAAAATTCATCAAATCTATGATTATGTGGAATTTCGTAATTAATAAGAGGTAATTAATGTGATAAAATACAAATACAGCAAAAGAAATACACTTGTTTTATGGCAGTGCCATATAAATGCAGATCAGTTCATATGAGGTGCCTGTCAATTTTTGAAAAAAGTGTTCTACTGGCGGGACATGGCGGGTATAGTATGTTTGGGAAAAAGTTTCTATATACTTTTAGCAACCTGAAAAACTTAATCAAACTACGCCGACTTTCGCCGGCCAGTAGTTATCTCTGAATTAGTGCAAAAAAATTGACGTTTATAAAAAAAAACCCAAAAAAAATTATGGCATATATTGTAGCAAGATTTAAAATTATTCAATTTCAATTCAATTCAATTCAATTTATACTAAGAACCAGGTTCTTTTATAATACAAAGAAGAATAGTTCAACCCTCTATTTCCCAATTTTTTTTTTAACTGAGGAAATCATATACTAATTTTTGGTCGAAACGAACGAATCTGAATTCAGAATTTTGAATTGACGATTTTCTTACCTGCTACAGGTAGGAATACCCAACGTATAATGATAAAAAAGCAGGTGCAAATTAATTTTTTTCCAATAAAAGAAAGTTCTTCATTAAAAATGAATCATAATGTATGCTTTATTCAATTCTTTCGGTTGTGAAAGTCCAAAAAACATTCTTTTGTAGTTGAGTTGCAAAGGTTCAGTTTACATTTTGTACATAAAGCCTAAATTTCGGACTTGAAACCTGGCATATTACATATCTTTTTACCAGATCGATCCAAAAACTTGCACCAATGGCCACTTTGGTCATAGCGAGAGAGAAAACTACGCACGTAGGACCACCATCTTCTGTTTCCCATTCAGACTCACGTAGACGTTTATTAGACCGAGGCCGATCAGACACGGAAGCAGATAAAATGGGACTAGATGGAATGGGAGCTACTGGAGCATTGTCTTCTTCGGAAGGACTCTCAGCAGCAGCTGCAGGAGCTTGTTGCAATTCATAAAGGCTGCTAAAATCAATAACATCAACTAGCAATTCTGTCCAATTGAGACATGGAGTCATGAACGCGTCAAAAGCAGGGCAATAGTCAGGATCTTCATCGTTATTATCAGAATCAAAATCTTGCTCATCTCCAGTATCTTCGTCGTAAGTTGGAATTGAATCCATCATTAATGCAATCTCTTCTTCGGACATTTTTGAAGTATTCAAAATATTACGACGTGACTATGAAGAAAAAACACAAATCGCAAAATATTCAATCATTCATTCAGAGTGTGACCAAAAAATTTTGCACGGAATGTCTTGACCCGCCTTTGGACGGTTGCGCTTTCCGATGAATTTTGGTAAACTTCATTTGTATTATTCACTTTTATTTTTACATTACTCGAAAGATAACAGTTTTTCACACTCACCAATATTTTTTCCAATTCACAACAATAAGAACTTCTTTATCTTTTTTATATTTTAAAATCACTGATCTTTCAAAATTATTTATGTGCGTCCAAATTCAATCAAAATTCACTTTCTACTGACGTTGCTGTGAAGCTTCGGTTGAATTCAAATAATTTATGTGTGCGTTGTGGCACTTCAATAGAGCCCGTATAGAGGCGGTCAAGGGCATTAGAGGGTTAAAATAAAATTAATTCAGTAATAGTAATAAGTAAAAATAACGACTGCATACTTATTTATTTCAATATAACTTATTTTCTAATGTAATTGAGGAGCGTCGGAACAAAAACCGATAAATCACATTCGTGTTTTTTGTGAGAAATTGAAAAAATATGTTTAAGTTCATGGTTTTCTAATTTGGAATTGAACGAAATCTATCAATTTATTGATGTTGAAATCACGGTTTGGAAACCTAAATTCTTCTTTTGTGTGCAAGGTACTTTTTGAGATATAAAAAAAATGGACATATCGGTTTTTGATCAAACCAACTGGTTTTCTAATTTGGAATTGAACGAAATCTATCAATTTATTGATGTTGAAATCACGGTTTGGAAACCTAAATTCTTCTTTTGTGTGCAAGGTACTTTTTGTGATATAAAAAAAAATGGACATATCGGTTTTTGATCAAACCAACTGGATATATCGGTTTTTGATAAAACACTGTAGGATATATCGGTAGATTATGTAGTTTCCAATCATTCAATTGCGCTGTAAACCATAGTGCTTCTTGCAAAGACGCAACCAAAGCCATGTACTTGGTTTGGGCAGTTGAAAGTGCAAACGTTGGTGTCTTCTTGGAGCTCCATGAATACTTGAAAACATACCCAGTTGTTGATTTTCGCTGATATGTATCTCTAGCCAAGTTTGCATCACTGAATCCTTCTAATTTACCACTAGTATCTCTTGTCAACTCCAATTTGTAATGACTTGTCCCTTTTAAAAAACCGAAACATTCTCTTAACTGCTACCCAGTGCACTTTTCTTGGATTGTTGTTATATTTGGATAATGCACTAACCGGAAATGCTAATTTTGGTCTTGCCGCTTGCGATGCATACATACTTTTTTTGAACCGTAAAGGTAATTTCTTAGAGAATTAAGAGACCAAATTATTGCCAGCATTTCTTTTTCGTTTGCGGCATAATTTTCTTCAGCCTTTGATAAAGACCGTGAAATGAATGTTATGGGCTTATCGTTCTGGGATAGTACAGCTCCTATCGCGTAGTTCGAAGCATCTGTGGTTAATTCGAACTCTTTTTCGAAGTTTGGGTGAGTGAGTATTACTTCCCTTGAAATCAGAGCGTTTTTAATTTTTTAAAAAGATTCAATTGCATTTTCATCTAAACTAACGTGACCAGATATTTTTGACCAAAACGCGGAGCAGGAAAAAGTTGATGAAACTATTTTTAAGATTCTTTTGTTTTAACTGCATTTAGGTACTAAAAAAATGGTCCTCACTTACAAATCCCGAAAACAGTAGCAAATCAGATATCTCCATTTATTTTTAAGGAAAATCAAATGTTGACTACTTCTAAATCGTTCTTGCATTCTGCATACTTTTGTTTTACCGTTATTTTCGTTATAACTTTTTATCAGGGAAATATATGAAAACATTGTATGCACATATAGCTTTTTCGCTGACTGTACTTCTGTGGACTTGAATGTTTTGTTTGCTTGACTTTGTCAGCGAAGAAGTTAAATATGCGTATAATGTTTTTATATCTTTCCCATGATAAAAATTTTTTACGAAAATAGCGGTAAAACTAAAGTATGCAGAATGCAAGCAGGATTTGCAGAAAGTAATTTGGCAATGATGAAAAACAAAAAGTTGACATTTCAATTTTGGAAAAAAAAATTTCCTGACCTCAAATATGTTTTCAAGTATTAAACTCATGTCATTTCTCTCTCATATTAATACAAATACACAATAAAATTTTCAGCAGGTTTTTGAGAAAATCAGCCTTTTTTTTCATAAAAAGCGCTAATACTCCGCCAATTTTCAAAATTTCTTAAAGATTCTGACAGAGAATCAGAAGTTCTATTAGAATCAAAAGACAAAAATTAATTATTTTGATTTGGATGAAAATACGACTACAGTACTGTCGCGCTAATCCGGACACATAATTTCGGGGTATGTCCGGATAACTGCATTTGTCCGAAATACAGAAAGCTCAATATTAATTATAAAAATTATATGTAGAATGCATATTTGAGGCATATATGATTGTATTTCATTCACTTTTTAAAGTTTTTAAGGAATAAAATGACTGAAAAAAATCCACAAATTTTAAATAAACAATATGTCTGCAAAAACTCACGAGTATGAAAATGTACTCAAAAGGAGCCCCGTAACTTAACGAAATAAATTTGAAAAAATCAAAGCTGACATGTTCGCGCCAGCCACAGTCTATTTAGTAACCAAAGCATACTTTGAATTAGTTTTGTCCGAATTGTAGAGGCAAAATTTAAAAAATGTTCGAATCGTAGAAATGTCCGGATTACTGGTAAGTCCGTATTAGCGATTGTCCGGATTAACGCGACTGTACTGTATTTTGAAAAAATTTTCAGTGGTTTTTCAGCTCTGACTCTAAAACTTTAAATGGGCATAACTTCGAAAAAAATGACTTTCAATCGAATCGGGGGAAAATACGTTCCCTTAATTACTTTAAAAAACAACACATTTAATTGGCAACCAATTCCCCAATTTAAAGTCACTCCGACTGCATGGTTTAAAATGGATTTGGTCTCCAGTTATTTGTATTATTTTTTTTATTTTCTAAAAAAAAGGTCCTCACTCACCGAAAACCCTAGCAAAATGAGCCTTATTATTTTCAATGAAAACGCGGAACGCGCGGAGCAGAAAATCAAAAACGCGGACTTGCTCCGCGAAAAGCGGATCATATGGTCACGTTAATCTAAACTGAATGGTTTACTTTTGGAGGCGTGTTTGGACACTCGTCCATCTTCCCCTCGTAAAAGATTTGTTAGAGGTTTTGCAATCTTGGCATAATCTCTAATAAGTCGCCTATAATAGCCTGACATTCCGAGGAATGAACGAAGTTCTTTTAACTTTTTTGGTGATGGCATTTTGGCTATTTCTTCAACCTTGGAAGGGTTGGTTTAAATTACGTCTATTCCTACAACGTACCCTAGAAATTCCACATCCTTCCTTAAAAATTCACACTTGTCCAACTGCACCTTCATATCTGCAGCTTCAAGTGTTTTCATAACAATCTTTAAATTTTCGAGCTGTTCCTGTAAACTCTTTCCAAAGATAATAATATCATCGATGTACACATAGCATCTTTTACCTATGTGTTGTCTGAGTATGTCATCCAGTGCCCTTTGAAAAATGGCTGGTGCATTTTTCAGCCCAAAGGGTAACCTAAGGAATTCATACTTTCCGTTGTTAACGGAGAAAGCGGTCTTCTCTATATCAGATTCCTTTAAAGGAATTTGATGAAACCCACTTTTTAAATCAATGATTGAAAAGAATTGATTTTTGCCGAGGTTAGAGAGAACTTCTTGAATTTCAGGTATCGGAACGTGACATCGGGAACGGTGACATCGTTAAATTTTCGATAGTCGATGACCATGCGGTACTTTTTTTCTCCGGATGCGTCCATTTTTTTTGGGACAACCCATATCGGTGAATTATAAGGAGATCTTGATGGTCTTATGATACCATCAGCTAAGAGTTCTTCTACCTGTTTTTCGACTTCTTCCTTTAGTGCCATGGGATATGAGTAGGTCTTGGAATAAATAGACGTATCATTAGTTGTTTGGATTTCTCCTTTTATTGTAGTAGTGTATGTTAAATTCATATTGGGGTCCCAAAATAGGTGTGGACAACTTCTAACTAGATTCGTTAACCTTTCTTTTTGGTATTCGGTTAAATGTGAAATTCGTAAATTTATATTATTTACGTCCTGTGCACCCTGTTGTTTTAAAGGAAATTTAATATTTGGTGAAATTATCATGTAACTTTTGTCTGTATGAATTGTAGCCTTCAATTGCCTAAGGGTGTCATTTTCTATGATACCGTGGAATGTTTTTAGTGATGGCAGTATGAAGAATTTAAGTTTGCCTGTTTTTTGTCCAAAAATGTCTATAAAAGTGTGGTGTGTTATTTGAATATTTCCAGCAACTGAATTTATAGAAAATGGTTTCTCATTTGGTAAAGGATTTCTGATTCGTGTAGATTGAATGTAGTTTTTATTGGATCCTGTGTCAATAAGGAATTTAAGGGTATCTTCATCTCTCGTTCTAAATTCGAAGTACGGGAGAGAAGATTCAGTTAATCTAAAAAATATATGTTGTCAGTTTCCAAGCTTTTCTCATGATCCTGTTCTATTCTAGGATATTCACCTTCAGCTGATTGCTGACAGTTATCCTGCTGAAACTGCCCTGTATATCCTTGATTTGGATCGGGAATATCTTTCTGATACCCTGTTGTTGGATAGATTTGATTATAACAGATATCGTAGTTGTTAGCTGTTTCAACAAAGGGGTTTTGATTATCATAGGTTTCATAATTATTAACTGCCTCTACAAAAGGATTTGTGTTAACGAGGAAGTTTCTCTGAATTTTGTTTGGAACAGGAGCTAGTTGAGCACCCTGTCGCCTTGGAGCAAGTTATTTTGATTGAAATTAGGCCTATTCTGATAATTCACTTGTCGTGTGTGTATTGATGGATCGATTTCCATTGGTACTGGAGGTTTGGGTGGTAAGTTTGATCTATTGTTAAAATCCTGACTGCTGTTGTTGACCGTATTGTCGATACGTCCAATTGTTATTGTTGTTAGAAAAATTTGGTTTATTAATTTGAGCGGAGTATGGATTAGGATAGAATCTAGCTTGTGGCACGTGTCCCAGTTCTGGGAAGAAACGATTGCCTTGCTGTGGCAATGGGTAATTATTCTGTCGGGGTGGTCTGTATGGAGGTAATGGAATGCTTGGTTTTCTGAAGGGATTCGGTTTGTGCATGGAATTCATCCTATATGCCATATTACATATCTAATTTCTGGCACAATTGTAGTGCTTGCGGTAAAGTGGTAGGTTCACGTACACTCAAAAGTCTTGGCGATTCGCCGTTGAGTCCTCTAATGAACGTATTTAATGCCTTTTCACGATAGGCATTAGTCATTGTTTGCAATGAGTCTTCACTTAATTCCAAGCATGCGATTTTGTCTAATATTAAAGAAAGATACTGATAAATGTGTTGGTAGAACACAGTAACCGTATTATTGTCTTACGCCAGGAGTTAAATTCTCCTAGTTTACCGGAAAATTCCCTCAAGCTTTTTGCAATATCGGGCACTTTGTCTAATTCGACCTCATTCGTTGCACTAAATGGTACACTATAGTCAGTTTCGTCACTTTCTATGAAAGGGTTATTCAGATTTTTTTCCGTTAGGGTGACTAAATCGGTTATTTGTTTTTTGAGTGTTTCGTCCATTGTTTGTGGAGTTTGACTCAAAGTAGTTTGTCTAATTAAACTAATTTTCCTTAATTTGTCTGCTAATTCTTCGGGTGTAGTCTTAGGCATTCTTCACAGACACAATCAATAAAGGTAAATTTTCACTTAATTTTTTCACTTTCCTTTGAATTTAATTTCGTATTTCCGAAAACTTTCCAACAAAAACTATTATAATTTTCTTTTTTTTTCTAAAAAACTCGAAATTTTCAATAAGATTTTCGTTAAATTTCCTTACACTAGAAAATATTTCATAATAATTGCTATATTTTTCTCAAAACTTTTTAGAATTTCTTATTTTTATAATTTTTCAATAAATTTCTTTTAACACTTTTGTAATTTTTTCACTTCTTAAATATTAAAAACTAACTTACTATAACTATTTTTTTCGGTCATCAACGTAGGTGTAGTCCTTTTCCTGATGTACTGGGGCACCATCTGGTAACGTAGTCCTTCGATTGTTTGGCCGAAAAAAAAATATCCAGTCCGCTGTCCAAGGATCCATTTTATCCAGGCTCCACGTCTGAAGTATGTTCCCAAAGATTTTTATTTAGCTGATCCCCACGTTGGGCGCCAATTATCGTTTTTCTGGTTTAAATTGTTTTTTAAAAAAAGGCCGAATCCAACTTTATTACTCAAGTTATTTTTCTTAGCTAAAAACTCTAAAATAAATGAATAAAATGCAAAGCCAAATAATCAGCAAACTACCAGACTGAGGTATCAAATTTTAAGTTGCTGTCGTTGTTGTTGCTTTTGCCAAAGCGTGGAAACTGCAGGGACTGCATTTATGCATTTTATGGGAATGGAATTTGCATGAGTTTAATTTTATCAAAGGTTTAACTTATTTGTTGTTAACTTATATACTTTTCTAATGATACCCATTTTGTTGAGATCAGTTAAAAGGTTTGAAGCTTATACTCGTAGTAGTTTTTAGAAAATTTATCCATTTATTTTCATTAAAAAAAACTTATTTTGGGAGAAGAATAAGAAATTCAAAGTGTTGGCAAGGTTATCTTACTTCAAAATTTTTCCCAACTAATCCTTTCTGAAACCTTTTTGCCATTCATTTTTTAATTCACAAAAATGTTTTTAAAATATCTTTGATATAACATCTTCTGTTTTTTTTTTGTTTTGTTATATGTTATTCCTCAATCAAACCTTAGAATGCATGTACTTTCATATCGAAATTCCCGCCATAACTTTGAAAAATGTGTGTTCCAATTGTATGATATTTTCCGAAGTTATGTCGGGAATTTCGATATGAAAGTGCATGCATTCTTAGATTTGATTGAGGAATAACATATAAAAATATCATAAAAAAAAGATTTTGTATTAAAGTTGTTTCGAGAAATATTTTCTTAAATAAAAAAATTAATGTTTCAACAAGTTTAGTTAAATCTTTTTAATTTTTTTTAGAAAGTTATAGTATTTCTTAACAAAAAAGATATATGTATAAGACGTATGTATAATAATAAAACAATTTTTGTATTTTTTATATGCTTTTTAGACAAAAATACTTTTTTACGAACTTCATAATCTGACATGAAATCAGGGCCTGATTTACCCACAGGCTATTTAGACTTAAGCCTAGGTCGCAAGGTCCGAGGGGGCGCTGAGAATTAACGTTTATTAAGACTTTTTGTTATCTTGCACCTTCTTAACACAATCTTTCAACAAGTGAAAAAACGATGTGGACATAGAGCAATTGTCGCAAGTATTTCACTTATTAGATTTTAAATTCTAATTCATTAATTATTAATAATTCTTTTTCGAAGATCTATTTTGAAAGATTTTTTTTTGAAGGTGAGGACCCTTTTTTTTTTTTTTTGCTTGTCAAGAAAAGCCCCCCCTTGGATGATTTCGGCGCATGGGCCTGTTACCATAAATGCAAAGGTTTCAAATATAAAGCTGAAATTTGCAAAAGAGAGGAAGTTTGTTTGAAATGTCATGGCCCTCATAAGTCAAATGACTGCATACAATATAATTTGAATAAATGTGTTAACTGCAAACTGAGTGTACTTACGAAAACTGGAGGCCAAGAAACAAAAAATGGGACACTAGCTATCATAATAAATTAAGGGAATGTATACTAATATTCAAGTGCTGATAAATAATTTTGTTGAACTTGAAGAATTAGTTAACAATCAGGGCTATGAGTTTATTGTCGTCTCTGAAACACATATTACAGATCTTATTGATCAAAATGAAATAAAAATTATGAATACAATGCCGTATCATGTTGTTCGAAATCTTCCAGAATGGGTGGTGTTAGAATTTATCTAAAAAGTAAATGGAAAATAACAAACATTAAAACTAAAACAATAGATTCAAAAATATGGCTATTAACGTGCAAATGCAAATTTAATGATTTAAAAATTATACTGTGTGCCTTATACAGGTCTCCAAGCAGCTCCGAAAGGGAGTTTTGTGAATATTTTAAAGAATCAATTGAAACTTTATGTCACAAAGAAAATAAAATTATCGTTTGTGGTGATATTAATATCGATTGGAACAAAAATGATATTTATAAGCGTGAAATCGAGAGAATACTCGACGATATCTGTTTAGTGCAAAAAGTGGAAGAGTTTACGAGGATTACTGAAAACTCAAAGACAATTATAGATTATGTTATTACAAACGTCGATAAAATTAAGGCAAACGTGTTAACAGACTATAAAATTACCGATCATGAGATAGTTCAGATTTCGATAGAAAAAGAAAATCCTATTAAAAAATTGAAAAAAATTAAAACAAATTTCTTTAAATATAATAAAAATTTGTTTTACCAAGAACTTTCCCGATTTGATACCAATTATAAACTGAGTTTGGATAATGACGCAAATACAAATAATTTGAATACATTACTAAAATCTACAATCAATAAATTTACTAGTAAAAAAGAAATATATGCAAACAATAAACAAATCAAATGGTTTAATGAGGAGCTAGCAATATTGAAAAGGAGGAAAATTGAAAAATACGAGATGGCAAAAATTAGTAACACACCTTCAAACTGGAACAATTATAAATCGGTGAGAAATGAATATAAGTCTAAAATAGTTGCTGCAAAAAGCAAATACATAAGCGATAAAATAAGTAATGCTAAAGGACAAAAACAAATGTGGAATGAAATAAAAGGGTTAGTTTTAAACCAGTGTAAAAATTCCATAAAAAGTATAATTTTTGATCAAATTGAGTATGAAGATGAAATTATAATAGAAAATAAATTAAATTTATATTTTGCAAACAGCATTAAAGACATTAGAGACTCAATCGAAGACATAAGCTATGTAAATGTAATAGTACCAAGAGAAACAGAATTCAAATTTGGAGAAATCACATTATTTGAGCTAAAAAATATATGCAAAACTATTAAACAAAAGGCGGATTTCGAATACATAAAACCTAATATGATCCTGGATTGCTGGGATTTATTGGGCGCATCATTATTACAAATTATAAATACATCTTTAAAAACAGGAGATTTTCCAGCGTCATGGAAGGAGTCTTCAATAACGCCTGTTGAGAAGGTTGCAAATACTTGTAAATGTGAAGAATTTCGACCGATTAATACTCTTCGAACTCTTGAAAAAATATTAGAACAAGTAGTAAAACAGCAGCTCGTAGAATACATTGAAAACAATAATATACTGTCACATTACCAATCTGGGTTTCGAAAAAAATTCTCATGTGAAACGTCATTATCTAATATCATTAATGAATGGAAAAGAGGTAAAAAAAGAAGATTTTAGCATTATTCATGGATTTTAAAAGAGCGTTCCAAACAATAGATCATACCATATTACTAAAAAAACTGTGGTCCTACAGCATACGTGGAACTGAGAACAAATGGTTTAAATGTTATCTAACAAATAGAACCCAGAGAACAAAAATTAATAATTCGATATCAGAAGATGTGCAAATTGAATATGGAGTTCCACAAGGTTCTATATTAGGAGCATTACTTTTCATAATATACATCAATGATTTGCCTGATATTGTACGGAAAAGCAAGTTAGTTCTATATGCCGATGATACATTAGTCTACGCTGAAGGAGAATTTATTGAAGAGTGTGAAATCAAATTACGAACAGACATATCTGAAATAACTAAATGGCTAAAAATGAATAAACTAAAATTAAATATTAACTAAACAAAGTTTATGGAAATAAACTCAATCAGTAACATAAATATAGAAATAAATAATGAATCAATTGAAAAAGTTAACCAAATAAAGTATTTAGGAGTCATCATTGATAACAAACTCAAACTCAACTATCATTTCGATTATATTTGCAAAAAAATCGCAAAAAAAGTTAGTTTTTTCAAACGAGTAAGAAGTAGAATCAACTGTCTGACCGCGATTAATGTTTACAATACGATGATAAAACCAAATTTTGAATACTGCTCTACCATATTATATACATGTGGCTGCAAAGGCTGCAAAACAAAGAAATGCGAAGCATTCTAAAGTGCAATCGATATACCTCAGAAGCTGCAACTTAACACATTGATCGCTGTCTACGAAATAAAAACAGGATGAGCACCTAATTATCTAACAAGACATGTTTTGACAGTAGGCAACGTACAACCTTATAGCCTAAGGAACGCCAATAATCTTAGACTTGATTTCAAAAGTACATTAGCTGCACAAAACAATGGTTTTCAACTATTTAACCAATTACCTAGAGACACCAAAGATGAACAGAATCTCAAGAATTTTAAAAGGATTTGCATTCAATTCATTAAAACAAGATTATAAAATTAAATTTAATTTCCCAAAGTATTTTCAAGACTGATAAAATTATATATATAAAATGTACATAATTAGAGAAAATAGAAACAACTTTTATTGTAAATTTAAAGTATATATATACTAATAAATCTTTCATTTTTGTGATAGGCTAAATTGTAGTTTTTCAAATACATAAGTAAAATGGCGATTTCGTGTGAATGAGGTTATGTAGAAAAACACAGTTTCTGAAAATTTGGTAAGTGGCTATGTCACATCCCAGGAACCTATTTTTAAATGAAGGCACACGATCATACCTAGATAAACCGATCACATATCTTACAGCATGATTGAGTGCAATCTGTAATTTCAGCTGGGAACGAGAATCGAGTTTACTGTAAACTAGTTCCGCATTAGATACAATGGGGAAAATCAGCTGGACGCCAATTTACGTTTAGTCTCAACCGGTCAGCTGACATCCTAAGATTCCGTAGAATGAAATGCATTTTTCGGACTACACTGTTTACATGATCTGTGCAGTGTACGTTAATATTGAATTCATATGAAAGCCAAAGTTATATGTTTTACTTACAGCTTTCATATTTTTGCCGCCTATACTTAAATCAGGTATATCTTCAATAAAGTTTTCATTTTTATATACAGGCAAAACAAACGACTTTTTTGCATTAAGTTGAAGACAATTAGCTATTGCACAACTGTTAATGGAATCAAGATCCTCGTTTAGCCTGCAACATCTAAGAGACCAACCCGTCCAGATAAATATAATTGGACATCATCTGCGTAGGCACGCAAAGTCGCATATTTACACTTTGAGAAAATGTCATTCACAAAAATTGAAAATAGCATCGGGCCAAGGACCGATCCTTGAGGAACACCCAAATTCACAAGCTTATACTGTGAATAATTATTACCCACCTTCACCCTTTGTAAGCGATTTGACAAATAGCTTTTTACGAGCCGGACAGCAGCATCACTGAAACCGTATATATATTTAAGTTTTTCACAAAGTAAGCAATGGTTCACAGTGTCGAAAGCCTTTGTAAAATCGAGCATACACAGCAGAGTTACATCTCCTTCATCATACGATGGCCTTATGTCATCCATTATTTTGATAATAGCAGTTGCGCAACTGTGTCCTGCTCTAAACCCGGACTAAAGCGAGGAAAGAAGATTATTTTGATTTAAGTAATCTAACATTTGTTTACTTATAAGGGCTTCACACACCATGATTAAATGCTAATTAATTAGTCTAATTGGACAGCGTTTTTGCAATAGGTGTGACCAAGGCTATTTTCCGAGATTTTGGGAACGAAGATGTAATGAAACAGTGGTTCAGAATATGCGTCAAAGGACTAAGGATATGAACAAGTATAAGTTTGATACATTTGAGGGATACTCCATCCTCACCAATAGCATTGGACCTAATTTTAAAAACGCACTTCTAACATTGTCCTCACTAACCGAAGTAAACTAAAAACTCTGACGAACTTGTGCTTCTGCGAATCCATTGTAATATGTAAAAAGTATATTCCCTATTCGTTTCCTTTGCCGGCAGAGTATGCCACAAGCAAAGTACTGGGTTCCCTATTAGTTTCCTTTGCCGGCAGAGTATGCCACAAGCAAAGTACAGCTTTTGATTCGGAAGAAAATGCCAATTTTAATTTCGGCTGTTCAAACCAGAATAATCTTTTATTTCTAATTTGCTTCTTATATACTATTTCCTTAATACATAAAAACAAAAACAACTATCATAATGCCTTAAAAATAATAAATAAATTTAGCAATTATACAAATACAATTTCCTTAAATCCTAAACCTATGTATAAAAAAATACAATCATTGTTTTCTTCTCTTTTCTTCTTGCATTAAGCCTTGCTTGTGGATCGCGTATTTAATCTGATCCCACACATAATGCTTTGTTTTGGTGTTTACACCCTTTCTAACGCATGCGCAGTGACACTTGTTTTAACTTTCGCTTGTCGCTGTTCTAATGCATGCAATGCGAGACCTTGTAGGTGTCGTTGATCTTTCTTAATTTTTGCAGCATAAGTATGTGCGTACATAACATAATGCAATTACCCATTAGGGATGATGACAACAATGATTATACTTTTACAAGTGGTGTATATCTATGTGTTGCAACACTACACCATAGCCATTGCCTGTAGAGGGTGCAGACATGGAGAGAAAAAAGTCATTTAGGCATCAGGATCAGCATTACACACTGGTGTTTTTCTTACAAATATCCAATTTTCTTAAATTCCTCCATAAAGTTTTTAAGGGAAGGGCTGAATCTAATTTAGAGGAACAATACCGTATAGACTGCCTAATAACACTAACAGAGCTATGGCCACTCTGAACCTTTGCCTGTTTTCAGACGTGGGATTCCTCTTCCACGCATTATGTAATTTGTTTGGTATTTTAATTGAATTTTGAACGCGAGTAGTGAACGATGGGCATGATAAGTTTTGGATAAACATATTTCGATAAGGAACAAGAATATTTATGAAATTTGAAAAAATTTTTAGTTTTTCGTCAATGGTTTGTAATGTACGACCTCATGTCTATCTTTATTTTACAAGTGGGAACTATTTTCTGGCAATGTGCTAAATATGGTGACGCAGAAGAAAATAATTTTTATTATACTTTGGCCCGATCAACTATTTAATGTTTGATAACACTTGCTGTTCTTAATCACCTTATTACTCTTGAAAAGTTTGAAGATCAGTGTAATTTTCTTGTGTTTTGACATACATTATTGGTACTTTACGTACAAACATTTGTATATCCGGGTTAGCATATCATTAACAATCATGGTAATGATCATGTATTATGCCGTGATAGGTTCAGCTAAGAAAAATCTGATCGTTCTTTCCTTAACCGAACTTCAAGTGGCACGGTCTGTTTTACTGGATAAAGGTATGCTACCTTTTTATATGTGATTATAGACATATACATACTATTAAATAAATTTATTACTATTTTTCGGCCAAAGTGTAATAAAATATAACTTATTGCAAATATAACACTTCAAAGGGAAAAATTTCAATGAAGTATAAAGTTTTACAATCAAGGAAACTTTAGATTGCGTGTCTTCCTGGGATACTTTCATCTGGTATTCTGAGGCTCCTAAGGGAGGATAGTGCTGCGTTTTAGTTATCCATAACATCTCGCTGGAAAGGTACATTCCTTAAACTTTATAATTAACTGGAAAAGAAAAGTAACAAATTTTGGAGTATTAATTAAATTTGTGGTTAGGTCGGCTAAACGTTGGGGAATTAATTTTGTTCACCAATGCATGCACAAGGCGACAAAAGAAGCAAGAAAAGACCACGAGTAAAATCACCACTATCAGCATCATAACCAGTTTGCGACAGCTGTACAACGGGTATATACGTGACAACTCGCGTGTTTTGTTTTCCTAGTTCGACGTGCTTAGACAAAAGTATAGTGACAAATGTCCATAAAAAAAAACACCTTCTGAAATTGTGCCAACTTTCTAAGAAAATTTCGACAAAGAAAGAAAAAAACAAAAAAGAGGGAGAAAGCCCCATGTAGCAACGAAAAAGTCTAATATCATAAAACCTAGATTTGATATAGGCATATATAATATTAATGTATATAAAATAATGTTTATTCGATAAAAAAGTTATTTTCAAAATGATATTTTATGGAATAAATATTGTTTTCATGTGAAAAAATTAAAATTAACAAAAGGTGAAAAATTGGTAAAGTCATACAATCAAATACATAATCAATAGCATATTAGTAGGGCAAGTAAAAATAAAATCAAAAATAGGTAACATCATCAATTTGTACATTTTCTTTTGAAGGAATCAATTTAAAGACGGTCAAAAATAACTGGCTTCTTTCAGTTAGGCACAAAGGTAGTAGGCTAGGTAACGGTAAAAAAATAATTTAAAAATTTTTGAAATTTTTTTTTTCGGAAATATTTAAGGTTAAAGTTGGAATTTCAGAAAAAAAAATCTGAAATTACATGTTTTAAGTGTTGTAAAATAGAATTGAAACAATTTTAAAAGTTTCTGACCTTAAGAACTGGTTAATTAGACTAAACATAGGAAAACTGCATTATTTTTATTTTGAAACATTTTCTAAAATAAAAGTTATTTATGTGTTTCTGAGAGAACCTTTTAAAATTCAGATTAACACCCGAATTTGACCTTCCGGCCAGAAATATTTTTCAATTTTTTTTATGCAAATCTTATTTAAATTCATAGAGCTTTCAGATAAGCTTTCAGCCCTTTAAAAAATTCATATTTCGTGAATTTCTGAACAAGTCTAATATACATGCATACACCTGTTTATACACTGATTTTTTGGTGTTAAAAGCTTGAAATTGCACAATAATTTTTAGCGCAAGGAACATTAAAAAAAAGACGTATCTCAAAATAAGTGTACATATATAATTTGTTTTAAAATTCTTTGAAATAGAGGTGATTTTCTTTTGTTTTTTTTTTCTAATCAAAAAACTAAATAATGAAAAAGATCGGTAACAGAAAGAGAAGACAAAAAAAAAAAAAAAGTTAAACTAATCATATGTAAAATTAGTTTATAATTAAAAATCCCATATACCTACATTTCTACATTAAGTACATATGTACATACATCAACAAGTACATCAAACGAAGGGCCCATCAACGTTGGATATGTTGGTGAGTCTAACATAATTCTAACATAATTATTTTAAAAAATTATAGTCGAAAACCAAAAAAAAAAAACCAAAAATAAAAAAATTATTCAGGTTCACGGTTTTATTAGAAATATAAAATAAAAGAAAAGCAAAACATTTTTGCATTTGCTTTGTGATCGATGAACATAGTGTTGACAGCGCCGGAGACTGCAGCAGCGGAACATCATCAATTTGTACATTTTCTTTTGAAGGAATCAATTTAAAGACGGTCAAAAATAACTGGGTTCTTTCAGTTAGGCACAAAGGTAGTAGGCTAGGTAACGGTAAAAAAATAATTTAAAAATTTTTGAAATTTTTTTTTTCGGAAATCTGAAATTACATGTGGTCACCGATCCTCTAGTCTGCATAACATACTGTTAGCAATTCGCAGAAGGCAAACAGCAATACCATGAGCTCTCCCGTTGTTTACTTTTTTTTGGGCTTGTTTTTCTTACTCGATATGCAATTGAAATTGTTAAGCAAAGTTTTTTTTGTGCAACCATCTGTTTGCAAAACAATCTGTTTAAAATCTTAAAAGTTTAAAAACATATAAAGTTTATACGATATGATCAATTCTGTGGCAAAAAGCAATAACAGCCTATGTCGAAAGTCATGTTTTCGAGAAAAATCCCTTTTAATATTCAGAAGCGTTTCTGAAAAAAGTTAAGAAACGTATTAGAAAAAATTAAATGCAGAATTAAAGATAATGAAAATTCAAAATGTTAATGAAAGTTATATTTGGTTAGAAGATATTTAAAAAAATTAAATATATGTAAGTGTTTATGGCAAATGCAAAAAACGAAATTGGAAAGATTATGTTGACATTACTCTCCTATTTTCATAGGTATATTTTGGCGTTTATTGTAAATGTAATGGAACTTCAATTCGACTTAAGTCAATATGTTTTTATTAATATTTTTTTAAAAAACGTTGGTAGAGAAATAGGGATTTCACGCTAATATAAAGTTTTGTTAATAGAATATGGTGGCATACATAACTCAATTCTTTCTTATGTCGACTTAAGCGGTCATTGCTTTTTGCCACAGATTTTTTTTTCTTTTGTTTGTTAGTAATAAAGAATAATTAACTTTCGGGTGTAAAAGAAGAAATTAATTTAATTTAAATTTGATTAAATTTAAAATATAAGTTTTTGTGTATCCTTGCTATGAAATATCTCTATAGATATCTATAACCATTATATAATTATATGAATGAATTTATATGATTTTTTTTTTGTTAAATTTTTGAGGTTTCATAGTTCATAATCCTTTTCCAAATTTTGTTAAAATGAATTTTACTGATTATAGCGTTAAATGAATATAAAAATTGTTATGGCTTATTAATTCTGAGTTTTCTTTGGTAATGTAAGGTGGTGGAAAACCAAAATATGGGAACTTTTTTTTAACATTAGCGCCGAAAGATCAAAAGTAGGGTGGGTAATGAAGCTAGGAGTCTAACTAAGTAATATCAAATTGACTCCATCGGTATGTGAACAATTAGGTGCAGTACATATTTTCATAATTTAGATTCCGGTTCTTTTTAGTTTCTGTTTCTTATGCATGTAGGCCAATGCAAAATATAAATTTATTAATTGTGAACTTAAGGAACTCTTCAATAAAACAATTATGACTGAGAGCTGTCAGGAGAAAGGGATACGAACTCCCTCACGACTGTTCGCTGGTAGGCAAAGACGGGTTCCGCCCAACCTGATCTCCTTTCAGGCCAAGCTCAGTCGGTGTTATCTATTGAGTTGTGAAACTCTAGTGGAACATTACAGGTTTCACAAAGCCATATGCCATTCCAGGAAGTGAGACAAACATCGGTAAAAATCGCTACGTAGATAATCGATTTAAAGTCACGATAAGAGAAGACATCAGTGTTGGTATTACGTGACAGGTTTAGATTTAGCGTACAGAACAACAAGTCATGATCCGACAAGAAGTACATTTGGTCAAACAATAGCACAGACGAGAAATCAGAAACAATAAAATAATCTAAAAGACTAAGTAGGCTATCATTAGATGAAAAACTATAGACATTCCAATAGATGCAACATTATCGCACATACATTTCGACATATTATCACGACATAAAAGATTAACATTAAAATCACCACATACATATAACAAATAAATCAAAATCCTTTAAGAAATTATTTAACTCAGAAAAGTATGAATCTAAACTATAACATTTATTAGGATTGTATACACAAGACAGTAAAATTTTAGTGTTATTATCAGAAATACAAATAGTAAGAAATTCAATGTTACTATCAGCTGAGGACTTATTAACAATTTTGGCGTTTAAGTTGCTTCGACAGTAAACCGATGGGAAAATGCCGAAAATGGATTTTGAAAGGGACAAGGGAGTTAAAGGGGTGTTGATATTTTCCAAAGTTATGTCGGGAATTTCAATTTGAAAGCAGATTCATATTAGAATAGATTGAAAATAACATACATACATATAACACAAATCAAATGCAAAAAATATGTTGTTTCGAAAATATTTTGAGAAATATCTTTACAAATAAAAAAGGTTAACGATTCTTTATGAACGTATTCAAAATAAGTTTTGAATGACATTCTGCCAAATAGTAATTTAAAGGTGAAATGACTTTAATGTACATCACTTTTTTCAGTTAAACAAAGTTTCTTTGTTCAATCAAAATTATACTGCTCAAATAAAATTCGGTCCAAAACACCATTTTAGGAAGGTCGGCCTTTTCACTGATTCATGCAACCAAATTTTTTTAAAAAATGTTGTCCAAAACACCCATGTAGGAGGGTCGGGACCTTTTTTGTGGCTTCGATTCATGCAACAAAATTTTTTTAGATAAAAGTCAAAAAAATCTTATAAAAAAAACTTTTATCAATAAAAGTTTTTTTTTAAAGTTTTTAAAAACTTTACTGACGTGGGTGTAATCCACCAATACCTTAAAATATGTAGTACCTGGAGACGAATATCATTATCTTATTTCAAAACCAAGATATCTACATTTTTCTAAATTAACATACTTATCAGGCATAATTTGAAATTTTTGAAAATCGTATAGAATAGTTGGATTGTGCCAGGTCTGTTAATTTAGAAAAATATATATATCTTGGTTTTGAAATAAGATAATGATATGCGGTTTACGGCATTCTTTTAACCAAATAAAATTATATTAAAAATATTGTACAACGGGATCGGTGGTAAAAAAATATGGGCCAATTTTGCAGCTTGAAAGTAGAAAATCGGTATTTCCGGTCAATTTTAAATTTTTTTATAAGAAAAAAAGAAGAAGAAGAAAATCTAATCACGGGTTCAAGTTCCTCGATCGATAATAGCTGTTAAGAACAAAAAAAAAATTTTTACCAGCTTAATATGTATATGTCAACGCCGAATCGAAAAAGTTCAGGTCTATTAATTTAGAAAAATGCAAATATCTTGGTTTTGAAAGAAGATATTGACATGCGGCTTACGGCTTTCTCTTAAAAATAATGTATCACTAGATCGGCGGTAAAATATTATATCAAGATTTCGCAACTTGAAAATTGAAAATCGGCATTTTTTAATTTTGTCCGGGCAATTTTAAATTTTTTTTATAAAAAAAGAAGAAGAGAAAAAGAAGAAACTGATCACGGATTCGAATTCCTCGATCGATAATAGTTCGAAAAGCATACCCACTTTGTTGCAAAGTTTGATAACCTCTTTAGCTTGTACCATTTTTCAAATCAATATTTTCGAAAATGGGTAGGCAACTTCAAATAGGCGGCGGCAATCCAGTTTTCGAAATTGATGAAAATCCTTATGGGTTGTTTTGTCCAGACACATAGGGCTATTGTAATCCACTGACACATCGTGAAAAAATCAAAAACTTTTTATTTTGAACCGCTCTAATATATATATATATATGTAGGGGAGAGGGGGGCTAGTGTGGACAACTTCAAATTCTCGCGCCGTTTTGAATCGATGTTTTCCGATGAAATTTTTTTAAGTGGGCTTTTGCACTCTCCATCACCAAAAAAAATTCGTTTGTATAAAGTTCACCGTTTCATGGTTTGCGCAGCAAAAAGTAAATTTTTTGTTTTTTCTCAATTTCAGTGATACTCAGAAATTAATCATTCTTTTGCTAAAGTATAAATATATAATACAAGTTAAGCAAGTGTTTATTCTTATAATTGAAATTATTTTTAGTAAAGTTTACCGTAAGTTTAAAAAAAAAGTTTTTGTATAAAAAAACACAAAGGGGCTAGTGTGGACAGTTGAAATGGGGCTAGTGTGGACATGTCCACACAAGCTCCATCTGCATTTACTTTGATGAGAAGGTAGGTGATGTCAATCGAAATTAAATTTATTTACAGATGGTGCGTACATACAAACGGAAAACGGATCGTGCTGATATGTATATCGGAGAGTTTGGTGGAATTATTAGGGTGGTTCAAAATAATTTTTTTTTTGCATTAGGCAATAGATTAAGCTCAAAAATAGCTATTTTCGACCTTTCCCTAATTATTGGTGCAAAAAAAAATTTATTTTAACCCGCCCTAAAAAATTGTTCATACTTCAATCTATGAGTAATGGTCGACAATGGCCTTAGGACATACCTTGGAGCGGCTACGGACCTTGGAATGCACCAGAAGGGTCGAAAACTGTACTTTGCAAGGCCCGTAGCCACCCTAAAAAATTATTCAAAATTATTTTTTCGAGCTTACCCAATAGATTAAGACAAAAAAAAAATGTTCCGAAAATGGGTCAAAAACAGTCCTTTCCAGGGTCCGGAGATACTCCAGTGATATTTAAAATCCTTTTTTGACCTTTCCCCATCGATTGGAGAAAAAAAAAAATTTCGAAAATTGGTCCAAAAATCATCAGATCTTTTCTAAAAGCTTGTCCTCAATTCTTATCGAAACACCAGACAAGACAAACGAAGAACCTCTGAAAAGAAAAATGCAGCTCCAAGAAACATTCGCTTTCTCCAAGATTAACATGGGATAGAAATGAATTTTTTATTTTTATTGAACAGTATTATTATTGTCTTTAAAAAAAAATATATATTTGAACTCTTTTTTTAAGTTTCAATTTTCAAGTTTCTATTGGTGTCCACATTAGCCCCTAGTAAAATCAATGGTAGCCCCGTGTAAGGGGCTACGTGCGTTTAAGAAAATAAAAAATTGTAACTGTTTGTGCAATTATGAAGGTAAGAGGTGTAAGTAATCGCTAAAAATAACTTTATTACAAAAAATAAATATATTCATATACTATTTTATAACTATGTCAAAATTGTCCACACTAGCTGATAATACATATTAATACTAACAGTAAAAAAAAATAAAAATAAAAAAAATATAAGTAACAAAGGCCTAATAAAGTAAAATAAGACAAATTATCTGCTACAATGGAAACTCTGTAGATATCATTTAAATTTCTCCATCATTCAAACTTTCTGCCGCAACTATTTCAGAAAATTGGTCTATATGTTCTATTGCATAGCTATCGCCACGCACAAACTTCTTACCAAAAACAATTCCATTCCTGGCATATGGGACGGTCTTTTACAAACCGAACACTTTTCGGACGACGCATTTTTGATTTGGCTGAAATTTTTTTTATGGGTTCTGTATCGAAAAAGAAGAGATACGTATTCGAGGATTTTAAAAAATAAAAATTTCGTTTTCTAAATAGAGCGAATTCAAATTTTGAGAATTTCGTGATTTTTGGCTTGGAATCTCACTTTCGAAAATTCATAACTCCGGTTCTATTAAAGCTAGAAAATTGATTTCAATGCCATTTTAAAGCTAAGAAAATCATCTTTAATAAAAAATCAGTTTGTTATTAATTTTTAAAAAAAATCTTTTTTTATTAAAGATAATTTTCTTAGCTTTAAAATGACATTGAAATCAATTTTCTAGCTTTAATAGAACCGGAGTAATGAATTTTCGAAAGTGAGCTTCCAAGCCAAAAATCACGAAACTCTCAAAATTTAAGACAAATAATAGTTTACACATTAAAAAAAATACGTTTTCGATAGGAAATTTGACGTAGAATGCGATGGTCATATTAAAAAATTGATGCAAGGAGGGGGAAATCCTTAAAAATCCATTTAAACAATTTAATTGCTTATAACAATATTTGTTTGTTAATAATTTTTAAAATTTTTTTGGTTAAAGATAATTTTCTTCGCTTAAAAATGGCATTAAAATCAATTTTCTAGCTTTAACAGAACTGGAGTTATGAATTTTTGAAAGTGAGCTTCCAAGCCAAAAATCTATTTTGAAAAAAAAAAATTTTTTTTTTAAAATCCTCGAATACGTATCTCTTCTTTTTCGATACAGAACCCTTAAAAAAAATTTCAGCCAAATCAAAAATGTGACGATCAATTTTTGTCAAAATTCGTTCGGTTTATAAAAGACTGTCCCATATACAGAGAAAAGCTGTTTGCTGCGTTTTAAATTGATGGCACAGAACACCGGCGGTTGACGCATTTACCGTCGCGGCACTCTCTTCTCCCATACGATTTTCTCAGCAAAAATTTATTGTTTACTCTCTTGTTTATTTGTTACTCTCTTTTCCCTTACGATTCTGTCACAACCATCGGTATTCTGTTCAGGCGGTAGGACTTTCAGTAAGATAGCAGCTTGCAGACGAATTTAAGCCTATATCGTTTAGAATAAGCTCTTATTTTTTCCTTTGGTCTGGAAATGTTTTTTAATACAGATTGCTTACAGGCGATTGAAGAGCACAATGCATCAAAAAATGCTCTTAGGTTTTCACCTTCCTTCTCCAGTACTCCGAAACTTGAGCATTTATTTTGCACAGCTCTTCTCTGAGTGAGTCAACATCACTGTCTACCTTTTCCACTCGCACAATAGCATTTGCTATTGTCGCGTTCACTTTCTCCATTTCATTAGATAGATTACCTTCAATTTTACTCACTTGCTCAACCACTCCTGCTATTTTTGCACTGACTTCATTTAAAGTTCGGAACACAATTGGAGCAGCAGCAGTAAAGCAGCAGCAGCAAAACACTCTGTTGAACACAATTGGGGCAGCAGCAGCAAAAGCTGTCAGAGCTTCAAAGACTGCAAACAAACATTCAAATCAAAATAAAAACTTACGTTATATTTAAAAAGAAAATTGTTGCTATAAGCTTCATAATTATTGCTGGATAAAAAATTAACAAAAACAAATATTTTCATTATATGGCAGTTTGAATTCAACACTGATATTTTGCTGCTTTGCTGCCGGATAAAATATAGAAAAATTTCGATATCGGCAGCAGGGCAGCACGGCAGCAAACTGAAAGATTTTCTATGTCTCTTTCTTACCCCCATTGTTCTATATAATTTTCATGTTGACGTATTTTGCTGCCCTGCAGTCGTGCTGCTGCTGCTCCAATTGTGTTCTGGCTATAACTTGTTGGCATCAGGGACCGAAAATAACTATTATTTTGTTTTTTGTGATTGAAAAAATTGCCCAATTTTAAGGAATATTTCAAAAAATTGCTTTTTAATTATTATTAATAAGAGATATTAAATTAATTGTCCATAACTATTATTTTTCAATGGTTTCTTTTTTACGTTGAGTCATAACTGTTATGCATAAGAAATTGTTTTTCCATTGTCCATAACTATTATTTTTCAATGGATTCTTTTTTACGTTGAGTCATAACTGTTATGCATAAGGAATTGTTTTTCCATTGTCTATAACTATTATTTCTCAATGGATTCTTTTTTATGTTGAGTCAATGGTGGTTCTGAGTCTCAAAAATTCCCGATTTTGGTCGAATTTTGGAAATTTTTTTATGCACCAATCGATGCAAAGAGGTCGAAAATGGATTTTGACTATCATTAGAGGGGGTTCCGAGTCCCAAAAATTACCGATTTCGGTGCATTTTCGAAAAAAAAAATGTTATGCACCAATCGATGGAAAGAGGTTGAAAATGGATTTTGACCATCATCAGAGGTGGTTCCGAGTCCCAAAAGTGACCGATTTTGGTCCATTTTCGAAAAAAAAGTTATGCACCAATCGATGGACAGAGGTTGAAAATGGATTTTGAACGTCATTTGGAGTATCTCCGGACCCTAGAAAGGACCGTTTTTGACCAATTTTCGGAAAGTTTTTTTTTTGCTTTAATCGATTGGGTAAGTTCGAAAATTAATTTCGGATATCACATTGGTTGGCTCCGGACCTTGAAAAGTACCGTTTTCGACCCTTTTGGTGCTTTCCAAGGTCCGGAGCCACCCTAAGGTATGTCTTAAAGCCATTGCCGACCATTTCTTATCGTTTGGAGCAAAAAAAATTTTAGGGTGATTAAAAAATAAATTTTTTTTTGCACCAATCGATGGGGAAAGGTCGAAAATAGCCATTTCCGAGCTCAATCTATCAACTGGTGCAAAAAATTTTTTTTTGAACCACCCTAATTTTTTTTTGCTCCAAACTATAAGAAATGGTCGGCAATGGCTTTTAGACCAGTGATGGCATTTTCGGTACATTTGTACTTTTTTCGGTACATTTGCGTCCTGAAAAATCGTATTCAGTACATTTAACAAGTTTTCAGTACATTCGGTACATTTGTCACATTTGTCACATTTTTAGTACATTCGGCGAATTTTAAGTACATTTTTGGTACATTTGAATAATGTTTTCGGTTTAATTAAATGAAAAAATAATTGCAATGTGAAGATATATAATAATTACCTTTTTTTGTATAAATAATTGCAAGGTGTAGTTTTTGTAATTTAATTTCATATATGTATGTATATCTCATTTTCCTAGGGTTTTTGAGATGCCAAAAGTGAGGACCTTTTTTTTTTTTTTGGTTATTGAGAAAATTTTACAAAAATTTCGTACATTTTAATAAAATTGGATGTTCACGCCAAAAAAGTACATTCGGCCTCTAAAAAGTACATTTCAAGTCTCGATTCAGTACATTTTCACAAAACCCAAATGCTATCACTGTTTTAGACATACCTTAGGGGGCTCCGGACCTTGGAAAGCACCAAAGGGTCGAAAACGGTACTTTTCCAGGTCCGGAGCCAACCAATGTGATGTCCGAAATTAATTTTCGAGCTTACCCAATCGATTGGAGCAAAAAAAAAATTTTCCGATAATTGGTCAAAAACGGTCCTTTCTAGGGTCCGGAGACACTCCAAATGACGTTCAAAATCCATTTTCGACCTCTGTCCATCGATTGGTGCATAACTTTTTTTTTCGAAAATGGACCAAAATCGGTCACTTTTGGGACTCGGAACCACCTTTGATGATGGTCAAAATCCATTTTCAACCATTTTCCATCGATTGGTGCATAACATTTTTTTTTTCGAAAATGGACCGAAATCGGGCATTTTTGGAACTCGGAACCACCTCTGATGATGGTCAAAATCCATTTTCAACCTTTTTCCATCGATTGGTGCATAACATTTTTTTTTCGAAAATGGACCGAAATCGGGCATTTTTGGAACTCGGAACCACCTCTGATGATGGTCAAAATCCATTTTCAACCTTTTTCCATCGATTGGTGCATAACATTTTTTTTTCGAAAATGGACCGAAATCGGGAATTTTTGGAACTCGGAACCACCTCTAAGATGGTCAAAATCCATTTTCGACCTCTTTCCTTCGATTAGTGTATAAAGAAATTTCCAAAATTTGACCAAAATCGAGCAATTTTGGGACTCGGGACCACCATTGAATAATAATTGAAAAAAGAATCCATTGAGACATAATGGTTATAGACAATGGAAAAACAATTTCTTATGCATAACAGTTATGACTCAACGTAAAAAAAAATCCATTGAGAAATAATAGTTATGGACAATGGAAAAACAATTCCTTATGCATAACAGTTATGACTCAACATAAAAAAAAATCCATTGAGAAATAATAGTTATGGACAATGGAAAAACAATTTCTTATGCATAACAGTTATGACTCAACGTAAAAAATATATATTGAAAAATAATGGTTATCTACAATTAATATAAAATCTCTTATTAATAATAATTATGAAACAATTTTTTTGACAAAAAACTTATGATAGTTATGTCCCTGGTTGGCATAGCTACGCTTAATTTCATCTATTTTTTTATTGAACTCAACGCGAAGGTCTTTTTTTATATTTTCTAGAAGTGTTTCACTCAGTTTTGAAAGACGATCATCAAGCACTGGAATTGTAAGAGCATTACTCTTTTGGCTAGTTGGCGAGTCTCCTAATATTGGCGTACTCAAGAGCGAAGCTTTTAAATGTTTTCCTCTTGTATTCATGCTCATTATGTTTTGAGCAAAATTTGGTTTATTTTAATACAAGGTAAAAAATTTTGGGTTTTGTTTTCACAAATAGTTTAATATTTCTCTATTTGTGTTTTTGGAACCATGTAAAATTTAATATGTATAACAGAGCAGCTTGTTCAGTAGTTTTAGTGCAAAAAACTACAAAAAAATTACAAACGCAAATTGCACAAAAAGGAACAAAAAATGGGCAATGAGCTGCTTATACTAGTTTCCATCGCTCGTCAAGAAATGTGTAATATCAAAAGAGCTATAAAAGCAATTGCATGTGAAGGAGGAAGGAATGTGTGTGTGCACTATGTTTTATGTTTTGCTATGATTCTCAACTAGTCAATGCGGAAAATAAAATAAAGTGTGCTTGCAGACTATTGAACGTCGGCTAACAAAGCTTACTGATGAAATGCCGTAGCGTCATGGAAACTAGTATAGGCAGCTCGTTGCCCATTTTCTGTTCCTTTTTATGCATTTTGCGTTTATAATTTTTTTGTTGTTTTTTGCACTAAAACTACTGAACAAACAGTTTAATATTGTTTTATAGATATCAACTTTTATTTTGTATTCTGCGTGCACAGACTTACAGTGAAGTTTTATTTAAGGCACTGGATATTTGGTTTAGCGTAATTACCACTTTTTTAATGAAAATAGTCGGACGATTAAAAAACACGTCTATTCTGCTTTACTTCATTAAGAAGGTATTTTATTAACCTTCATTGAAAATAAAGATTTCTGTGAAAATATTGTACCGTTCAAAAGTTACACAGCCCCAAAGTTGAAAAAAATTCGTAAAAAAATATACAAAAAAAGTGAATAGATCTTTCAATTGACATGGCTCTCAATTTGCATTTTTTTTTAATCAAAGTACGCGTAACAAAAGTGCATCATTAGATTTTTGATGCAGTGAAATGTGAAAAGTGATTTATGGCCACCAAATTTTCAAGTTCTCCCACTGTGCGTCGGATTGAAAAACAAAGAACTAGGGAGGGACTATTTTTACATCAAAATAAAACTTTGAATAGACTGTCTTGCAGAAATAATTAGCAAAAATGGAAATTGATAATTCTATTGTTTTAAGAGATGCATTTAAATTTGCATTGAATGTAATTCCAATGAATTTTTATAGTTATGATTGCGATTTTATGACAAAAATTTATTTTTTAATGCACTGTACCACTTCAAATGATCTAACCTCATAAAATAAATTAAAGAATTATTTCGATAATATTCGGAGCTACGATTCATCGTTTGCTTTGGTCAGTTCTAAAGCTAAAATTTCAAATACATTTTTGTGTATATCATTTCAAGATGCGCCTTATTTTTTAGCATAGAACAGCGCCACTGACTTCTACGTATGGCTCACCATGTTATGCAGTCAGGCCCGGATTTAGAAATTTGCCGCCCCTAGGCCTCCGCCTAACTAGGGTGACCGGTAGATGTACTAAAATTTTAACCTTTTAGTTTTCTTTTACGGCCACCCACAGTTTGAATCCATTTCACAAAAAAATAATTTGTGCGCAATTTTAGCTCGGCCGAATTAGGGGAAAGGGTGCCTCAGGGCCTCCGAAAATGGGAAAATGATGAAACTTTCTCTGCCTTATTATAAAAAGGTTTTTTTTTATTGTTTTACGACAAAGAAGATTTAAATTTAAATTTTAAGCTACGTACATTGGACCGGTTCAAAAAAAAAAAAGTCTCTGAAATTTAGAGGCACCGGCAGTTTCCTATTCCCATAAGTGTCCCGAGTGGGATGTGTAACCAATTTTTTCTAAATATTGCGCTCCTGATTAGCGATTTCCATATTACTCTTGAAACTTTCGCATAAAAAAAAAGTTCACCAACAACCTAAAAACGATGGTGGTTACCGCTGAGGTGAACTTTTTTTTTTTAATTCAGTTTCACGTTCGGAGTAGTTTTGAATGGGGAATTTGAATTTCTCATTATTTTTAATTATGTTGTTGTCATCAGTGGTAAAACTGAAAATAATCATGAAATTTTGTCAAAAATTGAAATTTTTTTATTTAAAATGAAAAATCAGGTCTAAATTTTTGAATTTTTGACATGGCAGAAAGAGGAATTAAACTTATGGAGGAATATAACAACTTTTTTACTAAGGATGTGCTAGAAGTTGAAAGCGATTATCGGCGCAAGCTCTCAAGTGATAAATAATCTTATAGCAACTGTTATAAAATAAAAAGTTTCATTGTAAAAACATGATAAGTCACATTATTTAAAAAATCGATATTTTGCGTTCTTTCTATTACCTGATACCATAGCAACACCCACTGAAAAGATTTTAGCTAATTTCAAATAAATATATGTATGTCCATAGCCAAGCAGCCATTAAGGCCGTTGGCTCTAATATTATCAAATCTCGCTTTGTCCTACATGGAAAAAACACCAGCTCAAATTTTATTAAAAATTAATAGGAGATTATAAAAATTAAAATCTGAAAACAAATATTACTCTTTTATAGTAATAAATAAAAAATCATTATGAAAAATTCTATAAAAGTTTGTAATTATTTTCATTTTACATTTTTCAATAAGTGCGTATTAAAAATTAATTTCTTCATTTTAATTATCACATTAAAACTTTGAAATTTTACAAAGATTTTATTAAATTTCAATAAATTGCGACATTAGAATTTTTACATATTTCATATTGTAATATATGATTCCCGCTTTCTAATTTTTAAAAAGTACTTATAGAAAAATTATTTCAAGATTAATAATTTTTATTATATTGAATTTTATTTCTCTTTTGTTTTTAATTTGTACTCTGTTTGAGTTCTCAACATGTCAATGCAAAAAAAATAAATATATAAGGCTTGCCAAACTCTTACTAATTGGCTTAGATGTAATGTGTTGAACAGAATTCGGACAGGGTCGGGAAAGGGGCAACGGTAACTCGCTGGCAGTCCTAATTTTGTTCAACACACAAAAAATTTTAAAAATCAATTTCAGTTATTATTATTTCATCATAAAAACTTTATAACGTATTTTTTAAAAAATAGTACAGTCCTTTTAAAATATAATAAATTATTGCAGAAATTTTAATATCTACTTTGTAAAAATTAAAAACTTGCATTCGAAAAATTACTGCCTGCTTGATGCAATTTTTATATTACGCTTAGTAATTTTTAATAGACACTCGAACCGTTTCTAAATTACTGAATCTACTAATTTTTCTTAAACTTTGATTTTTCTTAACCTACTAATTTTTCTTAAACTTTGATTAATATTTACAATAATTTCGAGTTTTCTTTTTTTCGTGTAGATTGCAAGAAATTGCTATGTGAAATTGACGAAAAATGCAACTTAACCGTATGTTGGGTGCCTGGACATAGCCTTTTCATTGGCAACGAAACTGCAGATGAGTTTGCTAGGAAAGGCTCTAAAATTGACATTATTTTTGAACCTAACATTAGCCTTTATTAGGGCCAAAATTGATTCAAAATGTATAAATTGGGCTAACACGAGATGGTCTAACATGACAACATGTTGTACGTCGAGGGCAGCCTAGCCTTTTTATGATGCCAATAGAACTCGAAAAGTGATTTCATTAGACAAACAAACCCTGAGAATCTTTGTAGGTGTTATTACAGGACACTATTTTATAGGCAAACATGTCTCAAGACTAATGGCTTTCTGACGCAGGGGATCTTTGTAGAAGCTGTAAAAATCCTGAGGTCGAAGACTCCGTCTTTCATTATCTTTATGAACGCCCAGCGCTGACAAATCGGCGTTATAAGGTATTCGGATTCCACTTCTTCGACTCTCTTGAAGACATCGCTAAAAAGTGTCCTGAATCCATTTTGAAGTTTATAAAAATTTCGAAATGGTTTGCATAGGTTGAAAACGAAGTCATAAACAGGGTATGCAATGGGCCCAACTGCGGCCTAAGTTATGATGACAACTATCATCTCCCGTGCTAACCTAACCTAATTTCAAATAAATTAATGACCTAGTCTTAAAGCTAAATACAAGAAATTTGATTTTATTAAGGAATTATTATATATTTCAAACTTTGAAAGCGATTTATTACTTTGATTTTGTGGCTTATCATGTTTTTACAATAAGCACATCAATTATAAGATTTTTTTGAAACTTAATTTTTGAAGAATACATGGAAAAAACGAAACTCGAAATTATTTTAAATATTAATCAAAATTTAAGAAAAATTAGTAGGTAATTTAGTAATTTAGAAACGGTTCGAGTGTCTATTAAAAATTATTAACCCTTTCTTATTAACTTTTTCATTTCGAGTCAAAAAAAAATTTTCTTGTCTTATTCTCACAGATTTATGTTTAATTAGCAATAAAACACAAAAAATTATAGTAAAAAGTTTTTGGGAAAGGCTACAGACCTTTGGGAAATTTGTACAATATATTGACCAAACTTCATCAAGGGAGTAAAAATTTAATAAAATCATTATATATATAAATTTTTTTTTTATTGAAAAACTCAAACATAAATAATACAATTCATCAAAGGTACAGCATAAAAAGCATAAAAACTCAAATTTTAGACTTCAGAAAATTTATTGTAGGCTTAAAAGTAAGTTGGAAGAGTTAAAAAAGTTGCCGAAGTACAGATTATGACCGGAATTTGTCAATATTTTACTTAAGTGCAAACAATTGCTATTGAGAATCCGTACCGTATCCGTAAATTTGTACGTTAGTATTATTACGCTGTAAATCTATAAGAATCTCATCATCGGAATCGATGTCGGCAATTTACACAATTTCACCTCGTTCCCCATTTTCATATTTTTCTTTCTCAAAATCTGACAAATCTGCTTCAATCATGTCCAAAAATTCATTAATTTTTTATGCTCATAAACCTCATTTGCGTAAACTCATTATAAAAGTATTTCTGTAAACTTAAAATATTCAAAAACCTATACAAAGCAGAACAATAACAGTTTTTTTTCATCGTAGGCCGCGGAAAATATATAAAAAAAACAACAACCTTTCTTGAATTTTGTACAATATATTGACCAAATTATTTATTTGTACATTAGCATTGGAGGAATTTGTACAATATATTGTACACTTTTTTTAACCTATTAAAAGAATTTTTTTTTCCAGATTTTCTTTTTAAATATTGATTTCCTACTAAGAATCGGTTCTTTAACTTTAATTTAAACTTAAGTTATTTTAAAAAAATGTTTATTACCTTCTCAAAAATCTAAAGTTTGTGTGCGCATTCCTTTAAAATACACTGACGCAATATAGACTGTTTTTCAAGGTCAAATAAAATACTAACCATACTACCTTTGTTTTTCAAATTTAAATTTTAAAAAGAAAAAGCATGCTTGATTTAAAATTAAGTTTTTTTTTTTTCAAAATCTACGAAATTTTTAAAAGGAGAAGTAGAGAAATGCGATAATTTTTTTTGTACAATATATTGTACAAAAACAACGAAAGGGTTAAGCGTAATATAGAAATTGCATCTAAGCAGGCATTAATTTTTCGAATGCAAGTTTTTAAGTTTTACAAAGTAGATATTAAAATTTCTGCAATAATTTATTATATTTTAAAAGGATTCTACTATTCTTTAAAGTTTTAATGATGAAGTAATAATAACTGAAATTGATTTTTAAAATTTTTTACATCAGCTATATAACCTTTAAATTTCATATTGAATTGAATCGTAAGTGAGGTTATTAAACTCTACAATAGAGTTTTGACTCTGTCTTCTGCTAGGAAGACTCATGTGTTAAAGAAAATTGTAACGGCCAGCGAGTTTCCGTTGCCGCTTTCCCGACCTCGTCCCAATTCTGTTGAACGCATTACTTCTAAGCCAATTAGTAAGAGTTTGGCAAGTCTTATATGTTTATTTTTTTGCATGAACATGTTAAGAACTCAAACAGAGTACAAAATTTAAAACAAAAGAGAAATAAAATTCAATATAATAAAAATACTAATCTTGAAATAATTTTTCTATAACTACTTTTTTTATAAATTATAAAGCGGGAATCATAAATTACAATATGAAATATGTAAAAATTCTGATGTCGCAATTTATTAAAATTTAATAAATTCTTTGTATAATTTCCAAGTTTTTAGGTAATAAATAAAATGAAGAAAATAATTTTTAATACGCACTTATTAAAAAATGTAAAATGAAAATAATTACAAACTAGAATAGAATTTTTAATAATGAATTTTTATTTATTACTATAAAAGAGTAATATTTGTTTTCACATTTTAATTTTTATAATCTCCCTTTTAATTTTTAATAAAATTTAAGCTTGTGTTTTTCCGTGTATAATATTTAAATTTTTGGGGGTATTGAGGCACCCTTTCTCCTCATTCGATCGACTTTAAATCTTACACAGATTATTTTGTTATGAAATGGAACTCAGGGGTGGCCGCATAAAAAATTCAAAAGTGTAAAAATAACTGTCACCCTACCCCCCACCCTCCTCAAAACTTCTTCAATTGTGGAATATGTTTGGTACCAAAAGTTTTTTAATCAATAAAATGCACCTTTCTGAGAGCATATATTTTCTATTACAGTCAGTAGTCTTATAATCATGAAGTATATGACCAGGGCTCAGAATGTTAAGTATTTGTTAAGCTTACTTATTTTGCATATTTCTTATTATATTACATTTTACGGCAATAACGCTTAAATCAGCATGCTCCATTTTTGCATTTGACAACTCTTCTTCGATGCATATCATGGCTGTATCTGTCATACATTAGTTCCGCAAACAGCCACATGTGAAATTTGAACTTAACAACGATTGGTTTTTGTGGAAAAATTATTGCTTATTGGTTGACATTTGTACGTCTTGATTTTCGGTTGGCAAAGTCATTGATAATGTAATCACAATTGAAGTGGGGCTAGGGTACTTCAGCTCTCCGAAATGACATGGTCCGATACTAGATAAAACAACATTTTGACTTAATTAATATTTTAGTTTTTTCGTATTTATAATTGACTAATGTAATTTACTATCTGTTTTTTGTTGAAATTTTTATCTAGTTTAATTGATATAAAAAAAACTTTTTTTAAAACTTTTTAAAAACTTGAAAAGCTTATAAAATACAGGTGCAAAAAAATAAAACAACAAACTACATTTGTTCACTTTCGAAAATTTCCGGCAGCCTTTTAATTTCAATTCAATTCGCTTTTTCGTTTATTTGATTCAATTAATCAATTATTAAATACCCATGCAAGGGCCTTATATTGATAGTTAACAGCGCTTAATAAATTACCAAATTTGGCTACCTAAATTAAAAATATATAAGGACTGTCCCAGAAAGAAATTACGTTTTGTTTTTTAGCTATAAAAAATATCCAGTTATTTTTCATGTTTTTTTTCTTTTTTTATTAATAATGGCTAGTGTTCAGAATATAAATAACTAAAAACTAATTAACATTTTTTTTTTTCTATAAAAATTTCTTACTTTTTTCTTTAAGCCCTTCATTAAATTTTGCACAGTTGTTTCATCGACAGTACGGTACGATCTTTTCCACTTAAGTCTGAAGTCTTGTAAATTTTTTGCAGTCTTACCACTCTTTCGAAGTTCTCTTTTCATTAGAGCCTAATATCTTGAAATTGGGCGAAGCTTTGGGTAGTTGGACAGATTTGCTATTTTGGTACAAATTCATCTTTTTTACTTTCATACCATTCTATCGTAGCTTTAGAGTAATGAGAGATTGCTAAATCAGGCCAGAACATCACGGTACCCTCATGTGTACAAATAAATGATAGAAGACGTTTTTCGAGGCACTAGTCTGTATAAACTTTGGAATTGATTGTCCCTTGCGTAACAAAGAAGCTGCTTCTGAGGCCACAGGTGCATATGGCCTGCCAAACCATATATTGCTTTGGAAATTTCGAAAATTTTTTCTTTGAACTTACTAGGTACATTTCCCTTCTTTGGTGATGCATAATATCGCTTCCCAAGTATATAGCCGCCATATCTCGCACTGAGGTGTTGGGATTCTGCCTAAAAAGGAGCTTCCCTTTGCAGCTACCTTTGAGTTCGAAAATTCTGGTTTTCTGCCTGAACCTTTTTTTCGGCAAACAGGTAGACCCTTCTTATATTTAGAAACAACCGTATAGATAGTTTTATCTGATGCACCAACTAGTTTTGCTATAGCTGAATATTTTAACTATGGATTTTGCATGTATGTGGAAAAAATCAGTTCGCGGACTTTTTGTTGCTCGCTAGACATCTTTCTCATTAGAAGTGCTATCTTCAAGTGTGATACATCATATCAAAAGTCTTTTTATATGGAAGAAATGTTGTGTCCTTGTAGACCTATAAGATTATCAGGTAGACTCTAATCTTAAAATATAGAAACGTAAGTTTTTTCTGGGACAGTCCTTATGTATATGTGGGACGTTTCACGTCAAGCGGATCACCTTCGGGGCCAAAAATTGGCTAAACCGATCAAGACGTATGAAGTCTTAAAATGTTCGTCTCATAAAAATCTTCCAGCCGTGTGGCACGTTAAGAAATTCAAATTGGCGGATCCAATATGGCGGCCGGAAGCCGGAGAAAAATCGAGTGTCCAGATAAAAAAGCTTGTAAAAATAAGCCAGTTTTTGGCGCCGAAGGTGATCCGCTTGACGTGAAACGTACCATATATAAAAATGAAAAATCTAACGCACACCCTTATGGAAACAAATATGAAAAAAAACACTGAGATTACACGTTATCGATCAATTGTGAACGATATCCACTTTCGGAACGTAACATATAGAAAAAACAACTAATATGTATGCATAATTAGAGGAATCTATGATTCAGAATGCGACAAATGTACTAAGACGAGCTTCTTGAATTCGCAGGTGGCAGACGATTCCAAAGTTTTGCTACTCCTACATTAAAAAAAGCGTTCAAAGTAGGCAGAAGAAAAGGGCTGAATCCACAACTGACAGTTTCTTCTCGTATTAAGAAATGAAAATCTATTAACGACATATACAGGTAGCTGATATTTTATACAGCAATAAACATAATATAGACATCGCATTGATATAAGGTTTGCAAATGAACAGCCTAGAAATTGTCTTACATAATCAGACACAAAGTATATTATTTTAAAAGGGAGAGAGAAATTTAAACTGTATCGTTTTTTAAGTGAAAAGCTAACGAGAGAAATAACTTGATTGATGTGTCTATCAAACTTCAGACTAGGCTTCATAATTATTCCGAGACAGGTTACAGAGTCGGTTTTGCTTATTGAGCAGGTGTTAAAGGATATGTAATATTATGTATGTTACTAAAGGTAGCAGTACTGCAAGAATCACCGAATGTAAGGATTTTAGTTTACTGAGAGCCCATCTCGAGACAGATAACACGGTCCGACAAAGGTTTGTATACATGAGAAATTTATATATTCTGAAAATAGACAGTAAAAAAAATATACGTGTCTCGTGGTTTTTCTCCAGCACGTCAGATTTTTGAAGTGAAACTTCTTTAGTGACGGTCATTTCAAAATTTTGAAACGAAAAATGTGTAAGATAAAACATGAAACGCTCTTTTTAATTATAATCTAGAACAGCTACATCATATATCATTATTTATTCATTCATTCATATTTTTTATTTTATTTATCAAGGTAATTTGTATAAAATTTTAATAAAATTTACAAAAACATAATAAATCATTAATAAGAGCTCATACAAAGTTACAATAATAAGACTACATTCTATTAATCATAAGATTAAGTGACAAATGCAGTCATGCTTAAATACAAAGTTAACCTAATTGAACTAAAATTTAGGTATAGGTGTGTGGCCTCAATATCGAGCGCAAAAAGCGGTGAAAAAAAAAAATCAAAATAACAAAATAAAAAACAATATAATGGCATGTTGCAACAAGATCCAACAGGCATAAGCAATTTTATAATTCAAAAGAGAGAGAAAAAAACAACACTTATAAATTCAAGCTTAATTACTAAATATATAGCTATAGAAATATATTATATATATATATATATATATATATATATATATATGTGTGTGACATTCCACGTCAACTGGCCCACCGCCGAGTCCAAAAATGGGAGCCACCTAGAATATCGATTGAGAGCTTAAAATTTTCGTTAAGTCAAGGGCTTTCGAAATTCACGTGGCCTTTTTCCCGAAACCGAGCCCCCCACCCACTATGCCCGCTAACAGCCCGTGGGCCAACTTTTTGCATTGTTCATCTTTTCATAAAACCCGCATCGTGTGGCCGACTGAGGTCTACGATGAACCAAATGAAAGGTTTTGAGCTCTACTTTTAAAACACATGTGATACGACCATTTTCGGATGATGTAAAGTGCCGTATGGCTGCAAAAACCACGCGACGCGTATTTAAGCCTCTCTATTTTTTATCTCGAAAACCATTGAGTCAAGGAAAAAAGTTTATTGGACAAAAAAGTCTTAGAATTGATCGAGGAACATCCTCAAATTTTTTCAGAATTTTTTGGAGATGATTTTGAGAAATTCGATTTTCCATCGTTTTCGAATATTTAAAATTTACCCAAAAAATTCTGAAAAAATTTGAGGGTGTTCCTCAATCAATTCTAAGACTTTTTTGTCCAATAAACTTTTTTCCTTGACTCAATGGTTTTCGAGATAAAAAATAGAGAGGCTTAAATACGCGTCGCGTGGTTTTTGCAGCCATACGGCACTTTACATCATCCGAAAATGGTTGGTTCATCGTAGACCTCAGTCGGCCACACGATGCGGGTTTTATGAAAAGATGAACAATGCAAAAAGTTGGCCCACGGGCTGTTAGCGGGCATAGTGGGTGGAGGGCTCGGTTTCGGGAAAAAGGCCACGTGAATTTCGAAAGCCCTTGACTTAACGAAAATTTTAAGCCCTCAATCGATATTCTAGGTGGCTCCCATTTTTGGACTCGTCGGTGGGCCAGTTGACGTGGAATGTCACATATATATATTATATTATATTATTGGTGCAACTGACAGATAAAATCGAAGGTAATGTTGTGAAGAATGACTAGGTACAGGTGCCAAATTTCTACAATTTGTCCTTAATTCATAGTTCAAATAATTTATAACCACTTCGTATATAGAATACTTTCATAACTTTAAAAAAGTATAGATGTTTTTATGGAAGTAATTTTAAGTTCCGAAATAGAGGAAGACTACTTACATAACGGCCTTTGTTACAAATTATGCAAATCGCGTGTTTTTGGGCACTTAACAGCGAAACTATCTTGTAGAAGTTTGTGCCACCCCAACATACTATACCATATTCAAGCTTCGAATGGAAAATGCGATAGTAAATGCTTGACAGTAATTTTGTATCACAGTATTTTTTTAAAAGATAAAGTTGCCTAGTGGCGGCCAACAGATATTTCTTTAAAGCAATTGAATGCTCATGCCACGAGAGTTTCCAATCTACTATCAATCCAAGATATTTATAAGACTTAACAATGTCAATTTTAAAGCATTTGTCTGCGCATGCACGATTGTCGTGATAAGTTTCAACCAAAACAGATGAACTGCAGGTGGCACTGTCAATCAAATGTTTATTACAATTAGAACTGTGAAATATTATGTTCTCGAAACTACAATCCACTCCAGATATATTAAAGTACATAAGTTTTGTTTTTTTTCGCTTAAAATAAGCTGTGTATTGAAAACCAGTGCCTTAAAATACTCAGATCGAAGTTGATTTCTACAGTTAGTTTATGGACTGAATTACTTGCGTAAGTGCAGGAAATGTCATCCGCGAACGCAAAAACTCTACTACAAAACTTTTGAGTAAAAATTGAATTTATGTATATCAGAAAGAATATTGGTCCAAACAGAGCCTTGAGAAACACCTATATTTACATTTAAATGACTGCTAAATAGACTACCAATTTTTACTCTATGTTTTCTACCTGAAAGATATGACTTGAGCCAATTTAACATTGAATCCCTAAAGCCGCATTTATACAATTTATCCAAAAGAATTTTGTGATCCACTGTATCAAAGGCCTTCGTAATGTCAACAAAAAGAGCTGCAGAAACTTTTTTTTGATTCAAGCCATTGTGGATATCATTAAAAAAATTCAAAAGTGCTTCTTCAGTCGACTTACCTTCACGAAAACCAAATTGACATTCATTGAAAAATTTATTTTTATTAAAAAAACTTAACATTCTTTTTTTAATGGTCTTTTCGAAAATTTTTGAAAAAACAGGAAGAATCGATATGGGCCTGTAATTATTGAGGTTTGTTTTATCACCCTTTTTAAATAGAGGAATAACCTCAGCTTTTTTCAAATCCTCTGGAAAAACACCAGCGTGAAAGCTTTTATTAAACAGGTCACAAAGGATATCTATAACATTGAAAACAATTCGTTTAATAAAATTATTTGATATGCTATTTTCAGTACGTGAATTTGAATTTTTTAGTGACATGATTATTTTGTATAGTTCAAAAGAAGAAATTGGCTCAAAAAAACTAACAGAGGATATTTGATCTTTTGATAAACAATTACACAAGGAGTCGTTGAGGCCATTTTCTGACACAACAGTACTTCCTATTTCAGCGAAAAACCTATTTAAAACATTTGCTTTATTACTCAAAACCGAGATAGTCTCCCCGTCTACATTAAGATTTCCTAATTGCTCATGGCTACATGTTTTATTCAAAATCTTATTGACTAGTTGCCATTCTTTTTTTATATTTCCCTTTACCTTAGAAAATTCATTAGAATAATAGTTGTTCTTGGTAGTAACACATTCAGCAGCTCTTTCTTTGTAGAGTTTTTTATAATTTGTTTTTAACATCACATTGTTTGGATGCTTAATACATTTCTTGTAAAGCTTTTTCTTTTTCAGAATTTTTTTTAATAAGTCTAAGGATATCCAGGGTTTCAATCGTTTCAACTTAAAAGTTTTATTTGCTATCTCCTTAGTGCAAAAATTTACATGATGCAATAAAGTTGCATTAAATAAATTAAATGCTCTTGATGGATCTGGTTCATCATATACATTTTTCCAATTTTGATTTATGAAACGATTATTTAGAGCACTATAATCAGTTTTTACAATTCCTAGTGTATTTAACGTCAACCCCTGCCGAGACGGCTCAATTTGACGGTGCTCTACGCACGGACTCGAAACTTATGCGTCGAGCGTCGCCCCCCCGGCGAGCATGATACCCGGTGGATCCCGAGCCCCATGCGGACCGAAGGCACCATTTCTAGGCCATGCAAATGGGCATGACCTAACACCTGGTCGGTGTCGAGGCCTATCTAAAACCTGTCATTCTATGGGAAATGACACCCGGTTGCAATGCAACTCCACACCGGGGGAATAAATTCCCCCTATCCGCGATTTTGGGTATAAACCACAGCCACCACGATCGCCCACAAGGAGGCCAACCCATTGCCAGGCTAAAACCGAAGTTTTAGGGGCTCCTGACAACCCGTGGTACCAGAAAACCTCCGGTCAGGTTTCGTAGCAAGCTACTACCAGTTTAGCTCCATTCAGCATAGGACTGGCCGCCTGACATTCAACAGTCACACAACAACACAACATATAGTCAATCAAAACATGAAAAATCTACATGCAACATGTAACGAAAGCCCTAGCCTACCTATCCGCCCAACTACCTAACACCCTAAACCCCAACTAATCCCTACTCCGGACCACTCAATTGACCACGCCTCCTCCGCCTTGTGAAAACCTCCCCCGCAAAACTATTCAACAAGGAGATGCGCTTACTGGAAGCGAGTACACCTCCAAGATCGTACCTACCACCTGGCTGCGCTACGATCCCAAAGGACTCTATATTGCGGATGTCCTCATAAAAAGGGTAATCACACAACACGTGCAATGTGTCCTCAAGCACCGCCCCACAATCGCAACCCTGAACTTCACTGAGAACCCTCTGATGCAAAAAAGCATTGAGGGAACCATGCGACGTCAGCAGGAAGCCCAGAAAAAGGTTAAAACCAAATTCAGGGTGATTTCCCACAAACGTGACATACCCAATGAAGCCGAACGTCGTCCTGCCTTTCACACTGTTCACCCATCTAGCCTGCCACCGAGATGTGACGCATTCGTTCAAGAAACTTTTACGTTCCTTTAAACTCATGCCACTAATGTTAGCAGTATCCAACCACCCATTTACTGGAGGCAGTCCTCTCCTGATTCCATAGGCAATACGGCAACGTATTACCTCCAGGTCCAAAGGGGGTGCCCCCATTAGCACCTGTAAGGCCTCCGTGGAGACCATACGGCACGCGGGCATACAAGCGAGCAGAGCAACACGTTGACAAGAAAGTATTCTAGTAGAACCCGCAACAGACAAAGCAGTTTCCCACCATACAGGAGCGCCATATGTTGCGCAAGCAACAAACAGCCCTGCATATATAGTGCGAACAGCCCGCCTGCTGAGGCCCCACTCATTCCTCAAAACACGACGCACCTGCCCTGCAACGGACAGTAATCGTTCCCGGACTCTATTCAAATGAGGAAAAAATCCCAGTCGCTCTTGCGTCGTTATCCCTAGGTATTTGACCTCAGTCACATATCTGATTCTTACCACTGGAGGGCGACTAAGTGCCAAGCTGCCTTTCAGCAGCATTGTCACCGTCTTCTCCATTGATACATCAACTCCGACACTCCTGCCCCATTCATACACTAAAGCTAGCGATTCACTTGCCCTACTCTCAAGTTCGGCACGAGACTGGCCCTCGATCAAAATCAAGAGGTCATCAGCGTAAGCGCAACTTCAACACACGGCAGCGAGCCGTCGCTATAAAGGGTCCATCATGAGGTTCCATATAAATGGACCACAGATGGAGTCGTGTGGGCACCCACGCACTACATCAATAAACAATGTTTCGCAAACACGAATAACCCCAGCCCTTCTGCCGGAAAAGTAACTTTGCCAAAGGTTACCCTCCCGACATCCAAGCTCACTCAACCTATGTAACACAGCTTGCCATTTCAAACAATGAAAAGCGCCCCGGAAGTCCACAAATATGCCCAAGGCATATTTGGAGACACTACCATTGACAAACGTTTTCATGTACTCCCATGCATCTATAACACTACGTCCCTGCCGAAATCCGTACTGTGTTTCGCATAACTGGTATGGCCCATCCAAAAGTCTTTCCACCATAACCCTTTCAAGTACTTTTCCAAGCACCGGAAGAAGGCTGATGTCCCGACAAGAACGAGGATTACTCCTGATCTTATCAGGCGACTTGAGGAGTACGACCACACTTCCACGCAGTAGGGAAATACCCCTCACTTAGGCATTTCCCGTACAAGCACTCAAGGTACTCAGGTATAGCCCGTCAGATGGCCTTAGCCATCCCGCCAGTCATACCATCCATACCCGGGGACTTTCTCGACTTCATCAGAGATATAGCATACGCTATCTCACCCACATCCAACCCAGGGGTATCCACTACTACTGGGACCGGAGTCCGAGCAGCAGTCTCCTCCCTAGGAAAGAAGGAGCTCAACAGCAGGTTCATGCAATCCTTCCACTCCATCACCAAGGTATTACCGTTGCAAAGACTTGCAATGTTCAACGCCTTGCCACGACCCCGGTGGTTCTCGTGCACGAACTCCCGCCACTCATTCTCCTTAACCCGTACTATCATACGCTTGTACTCAACCAAGCACAATCGATATGCAGCCCGACGCTCACTCACGTCCTCAGCATTAGCCGCCCTGGCCCTTTGGAATCGCTTCCTAAAAGACCTGAGTGACCTCCACTTTAGCATGAGCACGTGTGTCCACCACCTTACTTTCTTGCGATTTGTCTTACGACATCGCGCAAATAAGGTGTCGTTCACATCAGTGAACCAGCCGTCAATCACACCGATTTGCTCATCCACACCCATGTTGACAAACGCATGAAGTGGCACACCAGGGTCCTTTTCTTCTAACTACCTCTGAAAACGGGTTCCAATTTGCTGAACAAGTGCGCCATGCCTTGAGCTCCAACCTCTCTTGTGCTACTAAATCATGGGTAAGCACAACCTGAATCAGATTGTGATCACTCATTTGCTGGTCATCCAGCACACACCATTCAAGGTGATAGGATCTAGCAGCCACATTATTAGATACTGTCACGTCTATAACGCTCACACCTCTAGGACCATCAAACGTGAACAACACACTGGGTTCATTCAGGATGCAGATATCCCTACTAACAAAGAATTCACTAAGCACCCGTCCCCTCATGTCGTTCGAATGCTCAGTACGACTGGACATTTTACTGAACCACAAAGGGGAGGCCGCATTCGCATCCATGCCATGGATGAACGGAATGCTACTCGCAAGTAGTAGCACCGTATCCAAATACGCGATATATGGCTCTAGAGGTTTCCCAAACTTGCAATACATACTACTCAAGAACAGTTTTCCATGCTCGCCCTCAGCACACACAACAACGCCCCACCTACTTACATCAACAACCATACATGCACGTCATTGACGATAACGGCGGAATTAGCCCTTAGATCAGGAAAGACCTGCCTATGAGCGGGTAACCCTCATACAACACCATTGGTTGCATAAGGTTCATGAACTAGAGCGAACTCTATACCTCCCTCCACTAGCCTAACACCTAAGTCAGACATGACGCCCTCTGACAATTCAATTGAGCAATACGCATAGGCATTAATGTCTAGCGTCGGCACGGGCAACAATTGCACCGTAAATGGGACACACGGTGTCTCAAAAAAATGTGGTCAATGCAAGTCGCAGATCTGTCAGTAATTCTGGTGGCTTCATTAATGCATGACTCTAACCCGAAAGAGGACAGAAGCATCAAATATTTGTCAGTAAAATCCGAATCGACTAATATATTTAAATTCATGTCACCAAGTAACACAATATTGTCAGATCTATCTTCTGACAACAATGAATGTAAATCGTTCAAAAAGGATTCATTATCTGCAGTATTGTGAAACCTATAAATGCAATAAAAAGTATAAAATCTGTTACCTACTTAGCATCTGGCTGGTTGATAAGAATTACAATCACAATTGTGATTTTTTTTTTTTTTTTTTTATTCATGTTCTCACTCTCCGTGTCGAGTTGCATTTGATTTCGCTCCGCGTTGAAATTCGATTTTTTTAGTGAAAACTTTAATTTAAAAATTTAATAAATTGCGACAGAGACGCACAATCAAAGTGTAAGCCAAATTACATCAAGAGAAGACAAATTCTCTGCCCTTAGTGGCAAAAATAAAACAAAAAGTTAATTGTTTATTTGAAATTCTAATAAGCAAGTGATAAAAAAAATGCCGGTTGGGCGCTCACCTCCAACCGAAAAAAAGGACTCATCAGTCAGTGCCGAGTCTAAAAAAAATAGTGAGTGTGGTAAAAATAAAAAAAACGGCTCTCCCGATAAAACGGAAAGTGATAAAATCTATGATAGTGCGCGTAACCACACCAAAGAGTCGTCCACCAACGCCAACACTCAACAGCTCGCTCTTGCGCAAAAACACGCACACCATGTACACACACACCAAAATGCAGTAAAAAATACTGAAGAGTCAACAGCACCTAATCAAACGGGTCCCCTCTCTGCTAAGTCACCATGGAGTGTGCAATGTAGGTCTCTTTTGATCCCCCAGCAGGGAAATGTGACACCAATGCCCCAGCAGGAAAATAATGCAACAACCGCAAGTATTAAATTTCTTAATGTTTCTAATACTTCAAGCAAAAAAAATATCTTTACCTCCGATATTACCCCCAACAAGGCTGTAACTTCAGCGATCCAAACTGGAATGGATCGCTATATTAAAATCAAGAGAAAGTTAAGTCCTAAGGGTAATGCAAGTAACTCAAAAAAGATGTTTAAATTAAGCAAAAGTGAACAAATTACTAACAACCCACTTAGCGAAAATCGATATGCTTTGCTTGATATCGACTCATCTAAATTGAATGACGACAAAATGGTCGACTCAAACAATAAAACGCTTAAGCCTCCCTCCATCTACTTACGTGAACGCAGTTCTAATACACTTGTTTGTAATTTAGTTTCTCTAATTGGAAAAGATGGCTTTCATATAATACCTCTCACGAAAGGCAATGTTTCCGAAACTAAAATACAAATTTACGCAGAAAAAAATTATAGAATAATTGCCACTTACCTAGAAAAAAATAAAAAGAGTTACTACACCTACCAGCTTAAAAGCAGCAAAGGTTTAACAATTGTAATTAAAGGCATAGAGCCCGATGTCGAACAAAATGAAATTAAAGAAGCTCTAATTCATGCCGGATTTAACCCGAAGTCAATTTTCAACATTAGAAACAAAAATAAATCCCACAGCCGCTTTTTCGTGTTGAACTTGAACCAGATACTCGAAAATTGCAAAAAAATGAGGTTCATCCTATTTATAATCTGCGTTACCTACTAAACCGCAGAGTATCCGTTGAGGAACCCCTTAAACGAATAGGCCCTGTGCAGTGCACAAACTGCCAGGAATTTGGCCACACCAAATCTTATTGTACCCTTCGTACTATTTGTGTTGCTTGTGGTGACTTTCACCCCTCGTCAGCATGTTCTACTGACAAAAAAGATTCTACTACAAAAAAATGCAACAATTGCGGAGGCAACCACACAGCTAACTACAGGGGTGCCCAGTATATGCTGAATTGAAGAACAAAATGCGTTTACGTAAGGAAATACCTACCCAAGTCACGCAGACTTTTACAAATAATATTGTACCTACAAACTTGCCCAAAACATGAGCTCAGACCTATGCTAACGTGCTTAAATCTAGTCAGGATAAACCTACAAATATCATAAGCAACTCTCAAAATTTTGAGACCATGCTGATGACGCTCACTCAATGCACGACTCAGTTCATGGCAACTATGCAGACAATGATGCATGAGATGATGAACAATCAAAACCAACTTAAGAAAGTTTTGATTGGAAATAAATGAACACTCTTAAAATCTGTCATTGGAATGCAAACGGCGTAAGCCAACACGAATTAGAAATTAAAAACTTTCTTTGCAGTAATGAAATTGATGTTTTACTTATTTCTGAAACACATCTTACCCTCAAGCACAATTTTAAAATTGAAGGGTACAGATTCAACAAAACCTGTCACCCTGATGGTAAAGCGCGAGGAGGTGCAGGAATACTCATTAAAAATCGTATAAAGCACTACGCACTTGAGCAGTATGGGAGGGACTACCTACAAGCTACTTCGATTTGCTTACAATGTTATGATGATAAAGAAACAGTTTCAGCTGTATATTGTCCACCAAGATATAAAATCACGGAAGCCCAGTTCGACCACTTTTTTAATTCATTAGGGTCAAAATTCATTGCTGCTGGTGACTACAATGCGAAGCATAGCCATTGGGGCTCCCGACTTATTAACCCAAAAGGCAAAGCACTTTGGCTTTCTTTAACCAATCGCCGCAATGGACTTGATTATGTCTCCACTGGCCAACCAACTTATTGGCCATCAGACCGTCAAAAGATTCCAGACCTTATGGATTTTGCAATTATAAAAGGAATCAATAAGAGGCAAATTTCAGTAGAATCATGTTTTGACTTAAGCTCTGATCGCTCTCCTGTTATTATGCATATTCATAAATATGTGGAGATGTTGCAGGCACCCAATAGATTTACAACAAATAAAACTAACTGGCTAAAATATAAAAAATACATCAGTAGCCATCTATCTGTTAATGTAAGCCTTAAAGATTCGGAGGAGCTGGAATCGGCCCTACTGTCATTTAACAGCATGCTTGTATCAGCTGCTCTTCATGCAACTCCTGTGCATACAGTGTCATCCCACAAAATTCAACGCCTCAACTCTTCCCTCATAGAACGTTTAGTGATGAAAAAACGACGTCTCAGGCGTCATTGGCAAGAGGTTAGGTCACCCACACTTAAACATAAACTAACTCTTGCCAAAATGGAACTAAGAAAGGCCCTACGAGAAGAGTCTGAAAGAGGTATTGACACGTATACTAAAAAGCTGAGCCCTTTACAGTCTTCTAACTACTCTTTATGGAAAGCCATCAGGGGTATGAAAAACCCCACTGACTTAGATTCCCCCATAAGACTAAGCAATGGGCTCTGGGCCAGAAGTGATGAAGAAAAATGCCAAGCATTTGCTCACCATTTAAAACATGTATTTCAGCCATTTCCCCAGGGCAACAGCTTCGAAATACCACAAGAAACTCAAAATATGAGACAAATTCTGTTGCGCTTCACAACTAAAGACGTTAAATTTTTCATACAAACGCAACTTAACAAGAAGAAAGCACCTGGTCATGCTTATAACTGCTAACATGCTGATTGAATTACCTTGTTGTGCAGTCAAACATTTAACCATACTTTTCAATGGTATTACTCGATTGGGCCACTACCCAGAAGTGTGGAAAATGTCTCAAATTACAATGATTCCTAAACCTGGGAAAAATCCCGCACAAGTTTCATCATATCGGCCAATAAGCTTATTGCCCACCACATCAAAACTTTTCGAAAAGTTGTTACTTTCGAAAATTATGCCCCACATAACCCAAATGAGCATAATACCTGAACACCAATTTGGTTTCCGCAGGAAACACGGAACTATAGAGCAAGTTCACAGGATAGTAGCGCAAATTAGAAAGACATATGAAGATAAAAAATACTGCTCTGCAGTGTTCCTTGATGTAGCGCAAGCTTTTGATAAGGTGTGGCACGAAGGACTTTTATATAAAATTAAAAAATTACTCCCTAAAAATACACACGTTTTACTAGGGTCCTACCTTACAGGGCGAAAGTTCCGTGTAAAATGTAAAAATTACATTTCAAATGATGTGGAAATTTTTGCAGGCGTGCCGCAAGGTAGCGTTCTTGGCCCAATTCTTTACCTTTTATACACTTATGACTTGCCAACAAACAACTCTATGCTTACATCTGCTTTTGCTGATGACACTGCAATTTTGTCTTGTCACGCAGACCCTAATAGTGCGTCACATACCCTCGATGAACATATGCGCCTAGTTGAAACATGGCTTTTAAACTGGCGAATAAATGTTAATGAGCAAAAAAGTTTACATGTAACTTTTACACTTAATAAAAAGACTTGCCCTACAGTTCACCTAAATAACACCGCAATACCTCAGAGCACTGAAGTCAAATACTTAGGTATGCACCTAGACAGACGGCTTACTTAGAAAGCTCATATTGAAAAGAAAAAAATTCAAATGAAATTGAAAGCATCAAGCATTAATTGGCTTCTTGAATATAAAGTACTTTTGTATAAAGCTATTATAATACCTATTTGGTCGTACGCAATCCAACTGTGGGGCAACGCAAGCTTATCAAATATAGAACTATTGCAGAGGTCTCAGTCAAAAATACTTCGAACTATTTCTGGCGCATCTTGGTATGTCAAGAATATAAACATACACCAAGACCTTGGTATACCTTTTATTAAGCAGCTAAAGGAAATCAAAAAGCGATCATATCATCTAAAACTGCAGCAACATCCAAACACGCTGGCTAGGAACCTACTCCTAACATCGAATACATCTCGACTAAAGAGACAAGACTTGCCACCCCTGTAGCCATTATATGTAATGGTAACTCCTTCAACAACTCAAGACTGAGTTTAATTTGAGGAAAAACCACATTTCTTAGCAATGGCTTAGAAAAGTTCAACTCTCCATTAGTTTTTAAGATCTGTTTACTTATTGTTAGTCTCCAAGCGAGTTGTTACAATAAATAAAAAAAAAAAAAAAACAATTGTGATTATCCCTAAAAAAAACTGCTACACCACCGGATGCGTACCTATTATTGCAGTTAGCAAAAAACTTATATCCTGGTAAGTTAAAAAGAGATACTTCTTCATCCAAAATCCAAATCTCCGTTAAAAAGATGAAATCAGGATTATTGTTGAAAGAATCAAGATGCAAAACTAAGCTATCAAAATTTTTTCTGAGACTCCTATGTTTTGATTTACAATATAAAAGCTATTTGGAATGGCTCGCATGTAAGAAATAAAAAATAAATAATAAAAAATAAAATTTTTGAAGCGCGCAAAATTTGAATTTGAATAATTGACAAGAGAATCCATTTCAGAATTGTTCATTTTTTCACTAAATCAAAAGTAAAAAAATAAACAATTTTAATTTAGATTATTTTGGATAGATCCTCGAGTGAATCAATTACAATAATATTGTCATTTTCCCTTTTGCGCATTAAAATTTTTCCATTTCTACCAATCCAAAGGAACTTATAGATTTTCTCTCTCTTTATTTTGATCTTCTATCACAAGAAAGACTTTCATTAATATAAATATAATTACTATTATGAGCATTTCCAAAGATTCTAGTGGATAGATTCTTTCTATTTTTGTATTTCTCCTTCAATATTTTTTGTTTATTAAGGCGAGATACAAATTTGATACATAAAATATCCAGGGTCACGTTCGACGCATCAGAACCGCTGTCTTTCTTAATTTTCTTCACATAGCAGCTATCAATTTGCTCTTCAGAAATGTTTGTATTTAAACTTTCTTTAAATACTTTCAGCGCGCAAACAAGAGCGTTGTTTTGGCTGAGGTCAGGAATGCCAACAATCTCAATACATTTCTCATTTTTTGATGTTGGAGAAATTTTATTTCGTTTTGCAGGTAATTGACCTTCTCAATTAACGCGCTTTTTTCCTCTTGTAAAGAAGTAATTAAAGAGAGCATGTTGGTTTGCATATTTTTTATTGCAAGAAGCTCATTAAACGTTATCACTTGCTCACCCGATTGAAGAGCTGCATTATTATCTGCTATGTTTACCTGCTGTCTCTGCTGCTGTGAGTGTAGTTGATGAAGTAGTTTTTTTTTTCACTGGTTACAGCTCTATTTTCTTTGAGCGGATCTGCTGCTGCTGCAGAAATAGGTGGTGAGCGAAGAGTCGGGACGGACGTTCGTCTTGTACTCAAACATTTATTACACTTGAACTTTGCACCAATCAATTGCATATATTTAATGTCACTTTCGTTTAATTTCACACAACTGCAATGGTAAAACTCATTGCAATTTATGCATTTAATTTTTGCTTGATGGCGCTCAACTATTTGGTTGCACAAACACGGCATGCTAAAATAGTCTTTGTAAATTAAGATAGATAATCGATTGAAACGCAGCACTCAGTCGAAAAACGTTTTGACCCCACGACAAACGAAACTCAACTTATATCATTATGTATCAAAATAAAGTACTAATTGAGCAGAGTGCGCTGAAACTATCAGCTATCAGATCGGGTAACCAAAAGCTGAGGTATAAGCGTGGAAAGACTTTCTTTTTTTTTCAATTTTGTCAAGCAATGCACTGATCAACTACAAAAGCCTTGCTATAGCGAGGAAAATTACGTTGATTGCTTTATATTACTATGCTTATGCGACAGCTTAGTTCGTTTTACCAAGTACCGATCGGTAATCGTGCAAGAGTCGACACACTTCGTGCGTTCAAAGGGCTTTGAATTTTGGTTTTATGCAGGTGTTCTGAATAATGGCATGGCCTACTCAATCAAATGCTGTCGCATAAGCTTATTTATGTTTATTGCGTGGACATAAATCAGTGATGGCATTTTCGGTACATTTGTACTTTTTTCGGTACATTTGCGTCCTGAAAAATCGTCGTCAGTACATTTAACAAGTTTTCAGTACATTCGGTACATTTGCCGCATTTTTAGTACATCCGGCGAATTTTCAGTACATTTTCGGTACATTTGAACAATTTATAATAATTACCTGATTTCGGTTTAACTAAATGAAAATAATTGCAATGTGAAGATATATAATAATTACCTTTTTTTTGATAAATAATTGCAAGGTGTATTTTTTGTAATTAATTTTCATATATATCTCATTTTCCTAGGGTTTTTGAGATGCCAAAACTGAGGACCTTTTTTTTTTTTTTTAGTTATTGAGAAAATTTTACAAAAATTTCGTACATTTTAGTAAAATTGGGTGTTCATGCCAAAAAAAAGTACATTCGGCCTCTAAAAAGTACATTTCAAGTCTCGATTCAGTACATTTTCACAAAACCCAAATGCCATCACTGACATAAATACAATGACAAAACAAAAACAAATAAACGAAATTAAATAGAACAAAAAAAAAAACATTAGAAAACTAAACTGCGATAGAAAGGGACGAAAATTTTTATTAAAATGATAAAAATTGACGGCATCTAGAATATCTACAGCAGTAAATGATATATCAAATTAAAGTACTCATCGAGCTGAGTGCACTAAAACTATCAGCATCGAGATTGGATAATCAAATGCTGAGGCATAAGCGTGGAAAGATTTGCTATTTCTTAAATTTTTTCAAGTAATTCACTGATTAACTACCAAAGCCTTGCTGTACCTATTCTAGATCGTCAACTTTTATCATTTCAATAAAACATTTTCGTCTTATTCTTTCGCAGTTTCACTTCTACCGCGTGTGAACGGCACATATGTTTTTTTTAATCGATGCCACACCCCCCTCCATGTGAAAGAAAATTAAAATTCATCATATCTTATCAACTATTTTACGCAAATAAACAAAACTTGTTATACATATATGGGGAGAAATACGTCAAATGTCCTTGTTAACTTGCAAAATTAAAAAACTTTAACTTTTCTTAAACTTTATAAGAACTTTATTTAAACTACTTTAATTTGTACAAAACGATTAAAATTAATGTGGCGGTGTCATCCAGGTGGTCAAAATGATTCTAAACTGCCAAATTCATTCGCGGCGCCATAGTAAACAGAAGTTGGACAATCAATGTCACCCTTTTTCTCCCTAATTTACAAATTGCAAAGAAAGGCTGTCCAGTGATGTTAGTCATAAATATTTTGCCATCGATTATGTGTAATCGATGACAAGTTGAATGGATGTGGTTGCCACCTGGACATTGCCGCCCACCTTGCAGGATTGTCTGCAACTTAATTCCAAGATTGTCTGCAACCTCATTCCAAAAAATCCAAGATTGTATGCAAATGTGTTCCATATTTTCCTCGGTACATGAAAAGAAAAATAACAGAATCAGAAATTTTGTTCAGGAAGGAAGTTTGCCTAGGTCAGATGAAAAGAAGCAGGATTCAATGCAAAAACTTTATTTTGATTAGAGTACATAAAAGTGTTCAATTAAAAATTAATCAATTCAAGTTCAGTTACATAGCTTCAGTGGTTGGTTAATTCCTTAATGTTAACATGGATTAGGTTATAGTAAAGTTTCAAATAGGATTTCAATGAAGTTTAAAAATAAAAATTTGTAGGTTACATATGTAAATTAGACCGGTTCAAAAAAAAAAAAGTCTCTGAAATTTAGAGGCACCGGCAGTTTCCTATTCCCATAAGTGTCCCGAGTGGGATGTGTTACCAATTTTTTCTAAATATTGCGCTCCTGATTAGCGATTTTCATATTACTCTTGAAACTTTCGCATAAAAAAAAAAGTTCACCAACAACCTAAAAACGATGGTGGTTATCGCTGAGGTGAACTTTTTTCTTTTAATTCAGTCTCACATTAGTAGTTTTGAATTTTACAAACAGATTTCTACATTAAAATTTATATTCCCTGTTAAAACATAGCTTTAATATGAAAAAAATCCTTTGTTCAATTATATTTATGTTTATATTTTTAAGTGGATGGATTGGCTTTTGGTTGATCAGAGTAAAGTTTCTGACTGCTTTCCACCTGGGGATTGCCAGAGCGATCTCTGAGCCAACCATTAGCAAGTTGACACACAGCCTCCCCGCTGGCTCCATCTGGGTAGCTATCTCTGCATCCGCTGAGATAGTGAGCGAATGTGTGCAGCTCGTCCTCCCTGGAAGTAAAATGGGTTGTGCGCAGGGTTTGGTACCCGCCACGTAAAAAAAAAGAATCCAATGAAAACTAAAAAAGCCTCGGATAAAGAACCCCTCAATGTTGACGACCACTGCAAACGAAAAAAGGACTATGATTTAAGGATATGCACCTGGAATATCCGGACCCTCAATAGGGAATGTGCCTCTATCGAATTGGCGGATGCCCTCAAAAAAATTAAGGCTGATATCACCGCCATCCAGGAAATAAGATGGATAGGACAAGGTTGCTCTAACCAAACAAGTTGCGATATCTACTACAGCTGCCATGCGGAGAGGCGCGAATTAGGATGCGGATTCGTTGTAAGTAAGAGACTTCGCCACCATATCTCCAGGTTTACACCTGTGAACGAAAGGTTGGCTACGATCCGCGTCAAAGCTCGATTCTTTAACATCAGCTTGATTTGCGCGCACGCCCCGACGGAGGAAAAGGACGATGTTGTCAAACATGCCTTCTACGCGAGACTCGAGGAAGTATATGACCGCTGCCCGGCCCACGATGTTAAGATTGTACTCGGGGATTTCAACGGAAAGGTCGGAAGAGAAGGTATATTTGGCCTCACTGTCGGTCAGTTCAGCCTCCATGAGACCACCTCAAACAACGGTCTACGGCTGATTGACTTCGCCGCGGCGCGAAACATGGTAGTAAGTAGCACCAGATTTCAACACCTCGACATCCACAAGGCCACTTGGCTGTCCCCTGATCAGAAAACACAAAACCAAATCGATCATGTTGTGATCGACGGAAGGCATGCTTCCAGCGTGCTAGACGTTCGTACGTTCCGTGGAGTCAATATTGACTCCGATCACTATCTTGTTGCAGCCAAGATACGCATGCGGCTGTGCAATGCAAAGGATGTACGCTCTGGTATGCAACGAAAGCTGGACGTCGCTAAACTGCAATCACATCGGACGGCCGAAGCCTATTCCGCTCACCTCTCAGAACTGCTCCTTCAACCTGACTCTCTACCCGATGATGCCGGTGGACTTTGGGCGCATATTTCCCGCTCCATGCGCTCTGCCGCTGAGGAAGTAATTGGTTTCCGACGCCCACCTCCGCGAAATCAATGGTATGACCAGGAGTGTCGCGAAGCTACTGCAGTGAAAAACGCCGCATACAAAAGAACACTGCAGTCAGCCGCAACGCGAGCCGTACGCGAAAACTACCGGGAAAAGAGAAAGGAAGAGAGGCGCCTTTTCAGACGCAAGAAACGAGAGCAGGAAAGGCGTGAGCGTGAGAAACTCGAAGTGTTACGAGGCAGGAATGATGCTCGAAAATTTTACCAACAAGTCAAGCGTCTGACCCAAGGTTTCAAGCCCGGAGCATCTACCTGTAAAGATGAACACGGAAATGTGGTTACGGATACGCAAGGTACACTGAGATTATGGAGGGAAAACTTTTCCAAGCTGCTTGCTGGCGATGACTCCACCAATCCCGCCTTTGGAGAAACTAACCCGATGCCACCAATCAACGACGATGGTGTGGACGTACCACCACCTAGCCATGACGCGGTACGAGTTGTGATACAGCGACTTAAGAACAACAAAGCGGCCGGTGCTGACGGCCTGCCTGCTGAATTGTTCAAGACCGGTGGCGATGAGCTGATAGGGTGCATGCATCAACTCATCTGCAAAATATGGCTGGCAGAAAGCATACCCGACGATTGGAATCTCAGTGTCCGTTGTCCTATACTGAAGAAAGGTGACCCTACAATTTGCGCAAACTACCGGGGAATCAGTCTTCTTGCCATCTCATACAAGGTCCTGTCGACCGTACTGTGTGAAAGACTTAAGCCGTTCGCCAACACACTGATTGGGCCTTATCAGTGCGGCTTTAGACCTGGTAAGTCCACCATAGACCAGATCTTCACACTACGTCAAATCCTGGAAAAAACCCACGAAAAACAGATCGATACCCATCATCTTTTTATCGATTTTAAGGCTGCTTTCGATAGCCCGATACGGGATTGCCTGTATGCCACCATGTCTGAGTTCGGTATACCTGCGAAGCTAGTGCGGCTTTGCAGAATGACGTTGAGCAACACATCCAGCTCCGTCAGGGTAGGAACGGACCTCTCCGAACCATTTGATACCGAACGAGGTTTCAGACAAGGCGATCCACTATCCTGCAACCTCTTCAACTTTTTGATAGAAGGGGTGTTGCGAAAAGCCAGTGTGCATCGTAATGGCACTATTTTCTACAAAAGTGTCCAGCTCCTTGCATATGCCGATGATATTGATATCATTGGACGTTGTAAGCGAGATGTTACTGCTGCATTTTCTGCTATCGAAAAAGAATCAGCGAAGGTGGGTTTGACGGTGAACGAGGGCAAAACAAAGTATATGCTGTCCACAAGCAGGGAGACGCGGCGCATTGGATCCAACATTGCTGCGAACAGCTATACTTTCGAAGTTGTCAAGGAATTCACCTATCTTGGCACCGCCGTGAACACTCAAAACGATATCAGCTTGGAGATAAAGCGAAGACTCACTCTTGCTAATAGGTGTTACTACGGTCTCAGTAAGCAATTGAGTAGTAGAGACCTCTCTCGCCCGACAAAACTGACACTCTACAAGACGCTCATCTTACCCGTGCTACTCTACGGTGCAGAAGGATGGGTTGTGTCGCAGACCGATGCAGCCACACTTGGGGTGTTTGAGAGAAAAATTCTTCGCAAAATCTTCGGTCCTGTTCGCGTCGGCGACGACTACCGTATTCGAATGAACCATGAACTGTACGAGCTCTACAATGACATCGACATAGTCAAGCGCATCACTATCCTACGTCTGCGCTGGCTGGGACATGTTGTGCGTATGGACGAAGAAGCTCCGGCGAAAAAGGTGTTTGATGCGGAAGCCGCTGGGCGACGACGGAGAGGAAGACCATGCCTCCGATGGAAAGACCAAGCCGAAGAAACCCTATCCACGCTTGGTGTGCCTGATTGGAGAAGGCGCGCGCGAAGCAGAGGCGCCTGGAGAGAGCTTTTGAGGTCGGCCGTAACCCGGTAACGGGTTGTTATGGCCACCCAAGTAAGTAAGTAAGTATATTTTTAAGTACAAAAATAATAAAAATTTGCGGTTACCACCATCAGATAGAGGAGAAATAAATGAATTATTCAAAATAATATAAGACAAAAAAATCCAAAATTTTTTACCTGATTTTTCATTTTAAAAAAAAAATTTCAATTTTTGACAAAATTTCATGATTATTTTCAGTTTTTACCACTGAAGAAAACAACATAATTAAAAAATAATTAGAAATTCGAATTCCCCACTCAAAACTACTCCGAATGTGAGACTGAATGAAAAGAAAAAAGTTCACCTCAGCGATAACCACCATCGTTTTCAGGTTGTTGGTGAATTTTTTTTTTATGCGAAAGTTTCAAGAGTAATATGAAAAGTGCTAATCAGGAGCGCAATATTTCGAAAAAATTGGAAACACATCCCACTCGGGACACTTATGGGAATAGGAAACTGCCGGTGCCTCTAAATTTCAGAGACTTTTGTTTTTTTTTGAACCGGTCTAATGTAAATGTAGGAAACAAAAAAAAAAAAAAATTATCGTAGTCGGCATGGTCCGGATAGCACCCATCCGAACACAAAGCTCTGTGCAAATGGATCTACTAGTTGTTGGATTATCCCTTGATGCATAAGCCATGGGTATATTTCTGAACCGAGAACCAGGGCTATAGGTGCACTTTGATAGAAGCGCGGATCAGCTAAAACCATATTTTTGAATGAGTCTGCTACCTTCGGATCTGCTGATATAGATGGAGTGTTTGGATGATCATCTACATTGATGCGTGCAACTACCCGTATCCGTACCAAAGGATCTGTCCGAGATAACACGGTAAAGAAGCTTGCATAATCGCCAAGTAATCTTGTTGTGGGAAGGCGATACTTTCTCACTACAATTTCATGGATCCGGCTATTTGCACACGGATTCAGTACTGCTCTTACAGTGTAGATGTTGTTTCCGTCCTTTATTTCGACAATGGCAGTGGGTTTAAGTACTGTGTCAGTGACAGTGAGAATTCTTTCTGCAGATTGGTATAGTTGATCATCTCGAGACTGAATTGTCAACATTCGGCTGTGATATGGCTAAGCAATTAGTGCATACCGTCCCTTGTAAAAGCAAGTCCCAGCGCTCCTCAACATTAAGAGCGAGAAAGCGAGGACAACTGCGCAATCCATGCCAATTACAGCAAAGATAACACCCAACCCTAATGATTGAGCGGTGGTTTACGAGCATGATGACTATATGTATGAAATGAAAATGTAACAAAAAATAGTTATGATATATATATGTATGATGGTGAGAATGTGGTGAGGACAGCACAAACTCAATTTGTTGAGGATTTTCTGACTTTAGTCAGAACTATTCACCCACCACGCTGGTTGAGCTCTGATGAGGGTTTGGGAACTTTGTTCTATTACACAAATACTGCGGAAAAATACGCGGAGCTCCGGGCAAGCTCATTTCGATGATGAGGGTTAGATATTTTTGCGGTTTGCAAAGGACAGTATTATATAAAAATAAATTGAGCCTAGCTTATTGTTAAAATTCTATTTGTTAATAAAAACTTGTTTTTGTGTATTTCATGTATATCTCTCTGAAAAGAAAAAAGTTCACCTCAGCGATAACCACCATCGTTTTCAGGTTGTTGGTGAATTTTTTTTTTATGCGAAAGTTTCAAGAGTAATATGAAAAGTGCTAATCAGGAGCGCAATATTTCGAAAAAATTGGAAACACATCCCACTCGGGACACTTATGGGAATAGGAAACTGCCGGTGCCTCTAAATTTCAGAGACTTTTGTTTTTTTTTGAACCGGTCTAATGTAAATGTAGGAAACAAAAAAAAAAAAAAATTATCGTAGTCGGCATGGTCCGGATAGCACCCATCCGAACACAAAGCTCTGTGCAAATGGATCTACTAGTTGTTGGATTATCCCTTGATGCATAAGCCATGGGTATATTTCTGAACCGAGAACCAGGGCTATAGGTGCACTTTGATAGAAGCGCGGATCAGCTAAAACCATATTTTTGAATGAGTCTGCTACCTTCGGATCTGCTGATATAGATGGAGTGTTTGGATGATCATCTACATTGATGCGTGCAACTACCCGTATCCGTACCAAAGGATCTGTCCGAGATAACACGGTAAAGAAGCTTGCATAATCGCCAAGTAATCTTGTTGTGGGAAGGCGATACTTTCTCACTACAATTTCATGGATCCGGCTATTTGCACACGGATTCAGTACTGCTCTTACAGTGTAGATGTTGTTTCCGTCCTTTATTTCGACAATGGCAGTGGGTTTAAGTACTGTGTCAGTGACAGTGAGAATTCTTTCTGCAGATTGGTATAGTTGATCATCTCGAGACTGAATTGTCAACATTCGGCTGTGATATGGCTAAGCAATTAGTGCATACCGTCCCTTGTAAAAGCAAGTCCCAGCGCTCCTCAACATTAAGAGCGAGAAAGCGAGGACAACTGCGCAATCCATGCCAATTACAGCAAAGATAACACCCAACCCTAATGATTGAGCGGTGGTTTACGAGCATGATGACTATATGTATGAAATGAAAATGTAACAAAAAATAGTTATGATATATATATGTATGATGGTGAGAATGTGGTGAGGACAGCACAAACTCAATTTGTTGAGGATTTTCTGACTTTAGTCAGAACTATTCACCCACCACGCTGGTTGAGCTCTGATGAGGGTTTGGGAACTTTGTTCTATTACACAAATACTGCGGAAAAATACGCGGAGCTCCGGGCAAGCTCATTTCGATGATGAGGGTTAGATATTTTTGCGGTTTGCAAAGGACAGTATTATATAAAAATAAATTGAGCCTAGCTTATTGTTAAAATTCTATTTGTTAATAAAAACTTGTTTTTGTGTATTTCATGTATATCTCGTCGTTGTATGTAGGTTTTTATTTAAGTTGAAATAATTTTTCAATTAAAAATTATTTCATTCACTAAAAAACATTGTAATAAAGATTACGTTTTTCACAAACATAAATTGCATTATCTTAACAAAGGTTATGGGCCCTTGCAATTTGCTTACAAATTAATAAGAATATCCTGTTTCTAACTGCAAAGAATAAAAAACTTAGAAAATGAGTTCCCTGTACCAGATTGAAAAATTAGAGAACAACAACTATGATGGTTGGTGCATTCATATCCGATGTGTGTTAATTAATTCGGACTTGTGGGGATATGTGGATGGATCAATTGAAGAACCTGAAAATGGTAGCTGTGCGGAAATTCTTAATAAGTGGAAAACCAATGATCAAAAGGCGTTATCAACAATACTTCTCAGCATGAAACAATCACAGTTAGGATTAGTTAAGTATTGTAAAATATCTTTTGATACGTCGGAAACTTTAAAGAAAAAATTTCAGCCAAGAGGTCCAGCGCGAAAAGTTTTGCTGTCTCGAAAGCTGTTATCAATCAAGATGGCCACAGAACAAACAATGTCTGAACACCTTTATGAATTTTCCAATGCGATTGAGAAACTTGCTGAACTAAGTATAAATTAGAGAATTGAGGAATTGTCAACAATAATTTTGCTAAATAGTTTACATGAGAATTACGAAAACTTTGTCGTAGCAATTGAATCACGAGATAATTTACCAGATTTAGAGGGATTAAAAACAAAACTTCTGGAAGAATGTGAAAGGCGTTACAACAAAGTGGATGAAGGTTGCGAACAACGCGCTCTCATGTCGAAATCAGATGAAAAGAAGCGTTTTCATATCAATCAAAAAACGAAAGATACTCGAAAGCGTCGGGATATTAAGTGTTTCAAGTGTGGAAAATTCGGACATATAGCCCGAGAGTGTGGAAAACAAAATTATGTAAGTGCTTTATTACATGGTCAGCTGAGCTACGAAGAAACACTTGGGTGTTTGATAGTGGATCGACAAGTCATATGTGTTGTAATGAGAAATGGATAACTTCTATTCAACCGCATAAAGAAAGGATTGAGCTAGCAGCTAATTTTTTTATATATTCACAAGGAATAGGAAATGTTCGCCTGCTAACGACACTTGGAGATGAAATTATATTGCAAGATGTGTTATTTGTGCCGAAATTAAAATTCAACTTTATTTCTATATCGAAATTGATTGAACAGCAAAAGAGATCAAGTTCCAAGGAAAAGAGTAGTAGTTTCAGATGCAAATACAATTATTTTGCGCGGAGAAAAAGTAGTCAGTTGTATGTGTGCCACAGCGAAGAAAGGAATTTGGCACTGGACAAAAACTTTGCTCTAACAAATAATAATCCTTTCCAGATATGGCATCAACGCTACGGACATTTAAACGCACAAAGTCTTTCAGAACTTGCGTAGAAAAAATTAGTACATGGTCTTCATTTAAATAGTAAAATAAAAACAATCAAGTGTGAAACATGCTATAAAGCATAAATACATGTCGAACCTTTTGCTAAGAAAGCAAGCAATAGAGCCAAATGCGTTTTGGAATTGGTCCATTCGGATATTTGTGGTCCAATGCGAGTTAAGTCATACGGTGGAGCACGGCTTTGTTCATCGATGACTACTCAAGGATGAACTTTGTTTATTTTTTAAAAGAAAAAGTTGAGATCTATAATGCTTTCATTAGTTCTATAGCAATGGCTGAAAGACAGACTGGTAAGAAATTAAGAGTATTGCGTAGTGACAACGCTCGTGAAAATTTAAGCAAGAAGTATTCTACAGACTTAGAACGTTTAGGAATAAAGAGGCAGTTTTCGGTAGAGTACACACCACAGCAAAATAGAGTGGTAGAACGAGCTAATACATCTGCAGTTGAGATGGCTCGATGTATGATGATTGGTTCAAGCTTACAAGAGTCCATTTGGGGTGAAGCTGTTGGTACTGCGGTATATATAAGAAATCGATGTGCAACAGCAGCATTAGATGGTAAAACACTAATTGAAGCTTGGAGTGTATAAAGCCTACTGTAGCTCATCTAAGGATTTTCGGTTGCAAGGCTATAATGTTGGATAAGCGGCCTGGAAAGCCTAAATTTGAGAGTAAAGGCATTGAATGCGTGCTTACCGGTTATTGTACAGAATCGAAAGCTTATCGCTTATTCAACACAAAAACTAAAGTTTTATATAGAAGCCGTGATGTCAAGTTTATAGAAGATTCGATGGTGATGGAAAGATCTGGTAACTATGATATATTTTCAGAAAACGTAAGTGATATATTTAATCAAGAAGAGAAAAGAGACGTTGATATGTCAGGCCTAATTGAAACGCCTCATGTTCAAGGAACGGAAAGTTCACAAATCAACGGAGATGTATCTGAAAAATTCAGAGAAGAAATTTTAACGGAATCTGACAATTATAGAGATCTAAGATCGAGACGAATTTATTTAAACAGCTTACTTAATGAAGATGTAACACGTGAAGAAAATCCTCTTACAGTGACAGAAGCAAAGGGACGGAGTGATTGGCCAAAATGGAAAGAGTCAATGGTGTCGGAATACAATTCGCTAAAATTAAAAGGAACTTGGATTTTAGTGGATAAGTCTGTCGATACTCCCATAGTAAAATGTAAATGGGTGTTTAATGTTAAAAGAAATAAAGACGGTAGTATTAATTGTTACAAATCAAGACTTGTAGCTAAAGGGTGCAGTCAAAAGTTTGGAGTTAACTACAAAGAAACATTTTCTCCAGTTACTAGATATTCAACGGTAAGAATGGTTTTGGCTTTGGCTGCTGAATTTAAATTGTATGTTCACCAACTTGATGTAACTACTGCATATCTAAATGGAGATAGAGACTACGACATCTATATGGAACAACCTGAAATGTTCAAGGATTCAATGAAACCTGATATGGTATGTAAAATTCAAAAATCCTTATATGGACTAAAACAGTCTGGAAGAAAGTGGAATGAGAAGTTGAATGTAGATCAATGTGCATATACTATGAACGTAAATGAGAAAGAAAAAATAATTTTAATAGTATATGTTGATGATATATTATTGACTTGCACAAATTTGGAAAAGCTTATTTCAATCAAGTCTCAAATGTCAACTTATTTAGAAATCGATGATAAAGGACCAGTAGATTACTTTCTGGGGATGGAGATTGAGAGAAAGTCAGCTACAGGATCTATAAGCTTATCGCAAAAAAATATGATTCTTGATTTATTACAAGAAAATGATTTGATAAATAGTAAAATAGCCAGTACGCCATTAGATCCAGGTCAGCAATTCAAACTTTGCAATAGTTGTGTTGATTGCAAAAAGGTTGATGAAGTAAAGTATCAATCACTTATTGGATCTCTAATGTATATTGGACTGTGTACCAGGCCAGACATTCTACATTCTGTAAGCAAGTTGGCACAATTCAATAAGAATCCTCATGTAGATCACTTGCATGGAGCAAAACATATTCTAAGATATTTAAATAATACAATTGATTTGAAAATTAATTACAGATCTACTGGCAAGCCAATATATGGATTCGTTGATGCTGATTGGGCCGGAAGCGCTGATGATCGAAAATCTTTTACTGGTTTTGTTTTTATATTGGCTGGGGCGGCAGTCACTTTCGAATCAAAGAAACAGCCAACAGTTGCTTTAAGTAGTACGGAAGCTGAATACATGGCAATTTCTTCAGCAACAAAAGAAATCATTTATATACGCAACTTACTTTCGGAACTTAAATATAATTGTACAGTGAAGCATGCAACACTCTGTATGGAGACAACATTGGAGCGCAACAATTAGTACGAAATCCTGTTTACCATTCTCGAAGTAAGTATATCGATATAAAAATTCATCATGTAAGAGAAGTTTTTCAAAAAGGTCAAGTTGATTTAAAGCATATACCATCGTGTGATAATACTGCAGATATTTTAACGAAGGTGCTATCGAAAATGAAAAACAAGGATTTTTGTATTAAGTTGGGTTTAACTTAAATTTTATTTTTGTTTTAGTTAAACACGTTTTTATTAAGGGGTGGTGTTAAAATTCTACTTGTTAATAAAAACTTGTTTTTGTGTATTTCAAGTTTATCTCGTCGTTGTAGGTTTTTATTTAAGTTGAAATAATTTTTCAATTAAAAATTATTTCATTCACTAAAAAATATTGTAATAGAGATTACGTTTTTCACAAACATAAATTGCATTATCTTAACATTTATAAAAAAGAAGACCCGTAAATGGGATTAGAAATCACGCCAGATTACTAACAAGATTTAAATTTTAAGATAGTTGAGTTCACGCCTACTGTGTAGTGGGAATCACAATTAATTTTGTGATTGGACGAGTTATTAACCCTTTCTGAGTTCTTAAATCCGCCACGCGAACTCGATTGTCGTTTCCAACATATAATTTTATAACACGACCTAAACGCCATTCAGTGGGACAAAGATTTTCGCTGCGAATGACTACCATTGAGTTTTCTTTTAGATTCTCTTGTGGGTTTTTCCATTAATATCGTTTTTGAAGTTCTAATAAGTACTCGTCTTTCCATCGAGCACAAAATATTTGGTACTGGGCTTTTAATTTTTGCCATCGATTAAGGTACGAAATTTTTGTATTTGGGAGTTCAGGTTCCGCAGGTGATAGTAATGTACCGCCCACCAAGAAGTGCCTAGGAGTTAAAGGAGCTAGATCAGAAGGATTTTCTGACAAGGAAGTCAAACGTCTTGAGTTCAAGCATGCCTCGATCCGAGAAAGCAGTGTAGCGAATTCTTCGAAGGTGAATCTCATGTCGCCTGCGACTTTTTTAAAATGAGTCTTGAAACTTTTCACTCCAGCCTCCCAGAGTCCTCCCATATGGGGTGCACCTGCTGGCATAAAATGCCAAGAAAGGAGCTGAAACCATACTTAGCGATAACATCATCATGTGATTGCGATAAAAACGTTTTGAAGTCTTTAATCTGTACCTTTTCTGCTCCGACAAAGTTTGTCCCATTATCAGAGTATAATTTAGATGGACAACCACGACGTGATACAAACCTATCGAATGCTGCTAAAAAGGCAGAGCTCGATAAGTCACTGGTAGGCTCCAAATGAATTGCTTTAGTAGCAAAGCAAATAAAAATACACACGTTACCTTTTGTAATAAGGCAGGCTCTACCAGTGTAGTTTTTAATTTCGAAAGGACCGGCAAAATCCATACCCGTGATAGTAAATAGTCGGGATAGTGAGGTTCTTTCTGGTGGAAGGGCAGCCTTCAACTGAGTTTGATACTTCTTGCGATGTATAACGCAAACTTTGCAGTTATAAATGTAAGTTTTAATGAGATTTTTAACCTTAATTATCCAAAACTCTTGCCTAAGAAGACGGAGAATAAATTGATTACCCCCGTGGATTGATAAAATATGGGTAAATTCTGCTAAAAGCCTAGCAAACCTGCTACTATTGTGCATGTAGCTCTTTTAAATGCCCCGAAAAACTAAAAAGAAATAACTCAGGTACTTGTTAACTGAACGTATTCACGGCGAAAGTCTGTTTAGTGAGTTGAAAAATTTGCTTTGGATTATCTAAAATATTTCTTTCCGTAAAGTTGTCAAGAGTATACCTTTTTACTTCCGCTGCCAATTCTTTGAAATAGCGTAAGTGAACGTACGTAGGTGATCTTACTGAAAAACATTTAACTTTAATCGGTTAATATCAAATAAAATTAATTAAATTTTTAAATCTTAAAAGTGAAAATTAGAAGCTAATTTCTGCACCTCGATATTATTAAGGTGATTTTTCATAAATTTTAATAAAATTATTGAGGTTTACGCAACCTGATACCGCATGGTGAGTTCGAGGTTGGCTAATCGTGCCATTATTATTCTAAGAACTTTATTTTGTAGGTATCAGAACATAAATAACGAACATCATAATCACCGCTGACCAGACGAAGGCAGATAAAGAGTATAATTTAATAGAGAAATAATGTGGGCTTTCTTTACGCAGCAGACAGTTCCCACCACTTTTAAGTTTGGTTCTTAATTTTTTTTTTTTTTTCAAACTTATTATTTTATTTATTGTAACAACTCGCTTGGAGACTAACAATAAGTAAACAGATCTTAAAAACTAATGGAGAGTTGAACTTTTCTAAGCCATTGCTAAGAAATGTGGTTTTTCCTCAAATTAAACTCAGTCTTGAGTTGTTGAAGGAGTTACCATTACATATAATGGCTACAGGGGTGGCAAGTCTTGTCTCTTTAGTCGAGATGTATTCGATGTTAGGAGTAGGTTCCTAGCCAGCGTGTTTGGATGTTGCTGCAGTTTTAGATGATATGATCGCTTTTTGATTTCCTTTAGCTGCTTAATAAAAGGTATACCAAGGTCTTGGTGTATGTTTATATTCTTGACATACCAAGATGCGCCAGAAATAGTTCGAAGTATTTTTGACTGAGACCTCTGCAATAGTTCTATATTTGATAAGCTTGCGTTGCCCCACAGTTGGATTGCGTACGACCAAATAGGTATTATAATAGCTATATACAAAAGTACTTTATATTCAAGAAGCCAATTAATGCTTGATGCTTTCAACTTCATTTGAATTTTTTTCTTTTCAATATGAGCTTTCCAAGTAAGCCGTCTGTCTAGGTGCATACCTAAGTATTTGACTTCAGTGCTCTGAGGTATTGCGGTGTTATTTAGGTGAACTGTAGGGCAAGTCTTTTTATTAAGTGTAAAAGTTACATGTAAACTTTTTTGCTCATTAACATTTATTCGCCAGTTTAAAAGCCATGTTTCAACTAGGCGCATATGTTCATCGAGGGTATGTGACGCACTATTAGGGTCTGCGTGACAAGACAAAATTGCAGTGTCATCAGCAAAAGCAGATGTAAGCATAGAGTTGTTTGTTGGCAAGTCATAAGTGTATAAAAGGTAAAGAATTGGGCCAAGAACGCTACCTTGCGGCACGCCTGCAAAAATTTCCACATTATTTGAAATGTAATTTTTACATTTTACACGGAACTTTCGCCCTGTAAGGTAGGACCCTAGTAAAACGTGTGTATTTTTAGGGAGTAATTTTTTAATTTTATATAAAAGTCCTTCGTGCCACACCTTATCAAAAGCTTGCGCTACATCAAGGAACACTGCAGAGCAGTATTTTTTATCTTCATATGTCTTTCTAATTTGCGCTACTATCCTGTGAACTTGCTCTATAGTTCCGTGTTTCCTGCGGAAACCAAATTGGTGTTCAGGTATTATGCTCATTTGGGTTATGTGGGGCATAATTTTCGAAAGTAACAACTTTTCGAAAAGTTTTGATGTGGTGGGCAATAAGCTTATTGGCCGATATGATGAAACTTGTGTGGGATTTTTCCCAGGTTTAGGAATCATTTTAATTTGAGACATTTTCCACACTTCTGGGTAGTGGCCCAATCGAGTAATACCATTGAAAAGTATGGTTAAATGTTTGACTGCACAACAAGGTAATTCAATCAGCATGTTAGCAGTTATAAGGTCATGACCAGGTGCTTTCTTCTTGTTAAGTTGCGTTTGTATGAAAAATTTAACGTCTTTAGTTGTGAAGCGCAACAGAATTTGTCTCATATTTTGAGTTTCTTGTGGTATTTCGAAGCTGTTGCCCTGGGGATTTGGCTGAAATACATGTTTTAAATGGTGAGCAAATGCTTGACATTTTTCTTCTTCACTTCTGGCCCAGTGCCCATTGCTTAGTCATATGGGGGAATCTAAGGCAGTGGGGTTTTTCATACCCCTGATGGCTTTCCATAAAGAGTAGTTAGAAGACTGTGAAGGGCTCAGCTTTTTAGTATACGTGTCAATAACTCTTTCAGACTCTTCTCGTAGGGCCTTTCTAAGTTCCATTTTGGCAAGAGTTAGTTTATGTTTAAGTGTGGGTGACCTAACCTCTTGCCAATGACGCCTGAGACGTCGTTTTTTCATCACTAAACGTTCTATGAGGGAAGAGTTGAGGCGTTGAATTTTGTGGGATGACACTGTATGCACAGGAGTTGCATGAAGAGCAGCTGATACAAGCATGCTGTTAAATGACAGTAGGGCCGATTCCAGCTCCTCCGAATCTTTAAGGCTTACATTAACAGATAGATGGCTACTGATGTATTTTTTATATTTTAGCCAATTAGTTTTATTTGTTGTAAGCCTATTGGGTGCCTGCAACATCTCCACATATTTATGAATATGCATAATAACAGGAGAGTGATCAGAGCTTAAGTCAAAACATGATTCTACTGAAATTTGCCTCTTATTGATTCCTTTTATAATTGCAAAATCCATAAGGTCTGGAATCTTTTGACGGTCTGATGGCCAATAAGTTGGTTGGCCAGTGGAGACATAATCAAGTCCATTGCGGCGATTGGTTAAAGAAAGCCAAAGTGCTTTGCCTTTTGGGTTAATAAGTCGGGAGCCACAATGGCTATGCTTCGCATTGTAGTCACCAGCAGCAATGAATTTTGACCCTAATGAATTAAAAAAGTGGTCGAACTGGGCTTCCGTGATTTTATATCTTGGCGGACAATATACAGCTGAAACTGTTACTTTATCATCATAACATTGTAAGCAAATCGAAGTAGCTTGTAGGTAGTCCCTCCCATACCGCTCAAGTGCATAGTGCTTTATACGATTTTTAATGAGTATTCCTGCACCTCCTCACGCTTTACCATCAGGGTGACAGGTTTTGTAGAATCTGTACCCTTCAATTTTAAAATTGTGCATGAGGGTAAGATGTGTTTCAGAAATAAGTAAAACATCAATTTCATTACTGCAAAGAAAGTTTTTAATTTCTAATTCGTGTTGGCTTACGCCGTTTGCATTCCAATGACAGATTTTAAGAGTGTTCATTTATTTCCAATCAAAACTTTCATAAGTTGGTTTTGATTGTTCATCATCTCATGAATCATTGTCTGCATAGTTGCCATGAACTGAGTCATGCATTGAGTGAGCGTCATGAGCATGGTCTCAAAATTTTGAGAGTTGCTTATGATATTTGTAGGTTTATCCTGACTAGATTTAAGCACGTTAGCATAGGTCTGAGCTCATGTTTTGGGCAAGTTTGTAGGTACAATATTATTTGTAAAAGTCTGCGTGACTTGGGTAGGAGAACTTCGAACTATTTCCTTACGTAAGCGCATTTTTTTCTTCAATTCAGCATATACTGGGCACCCCCTGTAGTTAGCTGTGTGGTTGCCTCCGCAATTGTTGCATTTTTTTGTAGTAGAATCTTTTTTGTCAGTAGAACATGCTGTCGAGGGGTGAAATCGCCACAAGCAACACAAATAGTACGAAGGGTACAATAAGATTTGGTGTGGCCAAATTCCTGGCAGTTTGTGCACTGCACAGGGCCCATTCTTTTAAGGGGCTTTTCAACGGATATTCTGCGGTTTAGTAGGTAACGCAGATTATAAATAGGATGAACCTCATTTTTTTGCAATTTTCGGGTATCTGGTTCAAGTTCAAGTGTATTAGAGCTGCGTTCACGTAAGTAGATGGGGGGAGGCTTAAGCGATTTAGTGTTTGAGTCGACCATTTTGTCGTCATTCAATTTAGATGAGTCGATATCAAGCAAAGCATATCGATTTTCGCTAAGTGGGTTGTTAGTAATTTGTTCACTTTTGCTTAATTTAAACATCTTTTTTGAGTTACTTGCATTACCCTTAGGACTTAACTTTCTCTTGATTTTAATATAGCGATCCATTCCAGTTTGGATCGCTGAAGTTACAGCCTTGTTGGGGGTAATATCGGAGGTAAAGGTATTTTTTTTGCTTGAAGTATTAGAAACATTAAGAAATTTAATACTTGCGGTTGTTGCATTATTTTCCTGCTGGGGCATTGGTGACACATTTCCCTGCTGGGGGATCAAAAGAGACCTACATTGCACACTCCATGGTGACTTAGCAGAGAGGGGACCCGTTTGATTAGGTGCTGTTGACTCTTCAGTATTTTTTACTGCATTTTGGTGTGTGTGTACATGGTGTGCGTGTTTTTGCGCAAGAGCGAGCTGTTGAGTGTTGGCGTTGGTGGACGACTCTTTGGTGTGGTTACGCGCACTATCATAGATTTTAGCACTGACCGTTTTATCGGGAGGGCCGTTTTTTTTATTTTTACCACACTCACTATTTTTTTTAGACTCGGCACTGACTGATGAGTCTTTTTTTTCGGTTGGAGGTGAGCGTCCAACCGGCATTTTTTTATCACTTGCTTATTAGAAATTCAAATAAACAATTAACTTTTTGTTTTATTTTTACCACCAAGGGCAGAGAATTTGTCTTCTCTTGATGTAATTTGGTTTACACTTTGATTGTACGTCTCTGTCGCAATTTATTAAATTTTTAAATTAAAGTTTTCACTAAAAAAATCGAATTTCAACGCGGAGCGAAATCAAATTCAACTCGACACGGAGAGTGAGAACATTGAACTCTTAATGCAGGCAAAATATCTAGCAATTGTAAATTAAAATTAAAAGCGACGACTGAAACGCAAAACTAACTAAATTCACCATATTTTTATATAAGCAATCATAGAAAAAAAACAGGAAAAAACAAATGTTTCATACTGGATATATGTAGTACACTCACGGTCAAAAAAAAAACGCCGATTTGAAATTTGCAAGAAGTTTTAAATTTTGATGGGTAAAATAATATCTACTCTTGCTTAACGGTTTTAAGTTTGTTAGATACTTTTGCTAGGGACAAGTTTTAGGTATTTTCAAAACTGTCCACCTAACAATAATAAATTCTAGGAACCTTCTCCAAATAAACACATAATTGCTAGTTTTATAATCAGAAATTACAACTTATGTATATGAAAAAATACTTTGTTTTTTGTAGTTTTTTTTACGCATTTTAAATTTCTCACATATTTTTTTATTATTTATTATTTAATTATTTTAAATAATACGGTAGAATTGATTTTAATATCGAGTAGGACCTATTTTTGCCTTGATGACGCGTTCCATTCGAAAAGGCATTCTCTCATAGAGTTTCCGTATTAATTCCATTAAAATATCGTTGTATCAAGTGGATTCAATTATTTCCTTTAACTTTGGAATATTATTAGGGTTTTGTTGGCGCACTTTGTGTTTTAAAATGGCCCAAACTTTCACAATGGGATTGAGGTCGGGGCTGTTACCGGGCCATGGACTGACTGATTTCTTAAAAAGTCCTTATATTCCTTTACCTATGCAAAAATAAATAGTTCATTATTGTAAATCTATCAAAAGAAAATGTACAAAATAATTATTGTGAGTGGGACACTTACCGATTTCGACCGATGACAAGGAAAGAATCGTTTTGAAATAAGACTTTTGCTACATGCTCGCTTAGTCGGTCGATGCTAGGTAAAACGCCGTTTTTTACGATATCAATATAAGCTTCGGAGTTCACATAACCTTCCGGAAGAAGAATCTCTTCCACCGCACATCTTGTTATTGCCCCCAATTGACCAAAGCAAAAGTCATATTTCAAGACGATTCTGCACCTTGTCATCGGTCGAAATCGGTAAGTGTCCCACTCGCAATAATTATTTTTAACTTCTCTTGAGAAGTTATTATAATAGGTCCGAAAATCGAAATAGGTAATTTTGTGTTTTCTTTACGTTTCAAGACCTCGACAATCGTTTACAAGTATTTTTAGAGTGATGTCTCTGTGTGTGTGTGTGTGTGTGTGTGTGTGTGTGTGTGTGTGTGTGTGTGTACGTATGTATGTACGTACGTATGTAGACATATTTTGGCTTTCGTTTCCTCAATAACTACCGGACTGAATCAATCGATACGCCACGTCATGACTTAGACTTGAAAGGAGTCTGGAAAAAAATCGGTCCAGTGGTTCGTTTTTTATTCATAAAAAACTGACTTTTTTATGCACGCAATATAAATTTCATATAAAAGTATGGATTCGTAGAGTTGAAATAGATATTCATCAGAATGCCTATGTATTTGTTTAATCTAGATAAATAGTGCCATATTGTAATCATAAGATATTCTCAAATGATTTTCGACGTATCGAAACATTAAAAAAAAAAGAATTGTTCTCAAGAGAAGTTGCTTGTACGGTACTTTTTGATAGATTTACAATAATGAACTATTTATTTTTGCATAGGTAAAGGAATATAAGGACTTTTTGGGAAATGAGTCAGTCCATGGCCCGGTAACAGCCCCGACCTCAATCCCATTGTGAATGTTTGGGCCACTTTAAAACGCAAAGAGCGCCAACAAAACCCTAATAATATTCCAAAGTTAAAGGAAATAATTGAATCCACTTGATACAACGATATTTTAATGGAATTAATACGGAAACTCTATGAGAGCATGCCTTTTCGAATGGAAAGCGTCATCAAGGCAAAAATAGGTCCTACGTGGTATTAAAATCAATTTTACCGTATTATTTAAATTAATTAAATAATAAATAATTAAAGTATATGTGAGAAATTAAAAATGCGTAAAAAAAACTACAAAAAACAAAGTATTTTTTCATATAAATAAGTTGTAATTTGTGATTATAAAACTAGCAATTATGTGTTTATTCGGAAAAGGTTCCTAGAATTTATTATTGGTATGTGGACACTTTTGAAAATACTCAAAACTTGTCCCTAGCAACAGATTCTAACAAACTTTAAACCGCTAAACAAGAGTAGATATTATTTTACGCATCAAAATTTAAAACTTCTTGCAAAATTCAAATCGGCGTTTTTTTTGACCGTGAGTGTATGTTGGATATAACATTATTTTTGACCACGGGTTAATCGATTTAAAGTCATGCGAAACAAAGTGAATTAGTCTTCGTCGTGTCTTTACTCGTGCACTAGTCCGTCCGCTTGCAGAAATGCATAAAAACAAAAAACATAAATTAAAAGAGAAGTAAAACTAAATATTTCTTTGAAAGTTTACAAAAAAAATACAAAAGTTTTAAGTTCTGTAACTTTAATAATAATAATAATTTAACCTTTCAAGTTCTGTGTAAAAAAAAGGGAAATTAATTTAGTGATATTATATAATTAATAATGTACAAATTTTCCTTATAGCTTAAAGCTAACTTAATTATGAATTGAATTTCGATTATTTCCTATTATATAAAATCTAAATTGAGCAAAAAAAAAAATGTATAACATATAGGTACAGAAGTAATGTAAATATCAACCAGTAAAATAAAGAACCTTCGAAGACATATAACAACAACAACTCGATCAACTCTACGTTAGCGCTAGCGTCGAGGGAATTGCATATGTACAACCAAATATGATCAAAGTGAGTAATGTAGTAATTGTTTTTCTTCTCAATTTTTATTCTCCGAATTGTGTTTTTACTATTTTTTCTTTTGCTTAAACGATTGAATTAAAATTTAAATATTGGAATAAAAATAACCTTATTAATTAGCATAATGGTAAGTACCTGGAGACCGACCACTGTTCGGATTTTCGTTTTGAGGTTGAAAAAATCGAAAAAATATGGAATTTGTTGAAGAAAGTTGACTAATATTGAATAAGTTGAAATATTTAAAAAACATTGAAAAGAGTAGAAAAGCCAAAAATAAAAATTAAGAAATTTGCAAGAGGTTGAAAAAACGTCCATAAAGGTTAAAAAAGTAGTATGGGCAATGTTGAAATGGGTTGAAAAGGCGAAAAATGTTGGAAAAGTCGGAAAAAAATGGAACAGAAAAGAGTTGAGAGAAGTTGAAGCGTGAAAGTGAAAAGTGTTGAAAAAGTTGAAAGAGGTTGAAAATCTCCAAAAAGTTGAAAATCTTGAAAAAAGTTGAACGATGCTGGAAAAGTCAAGAAAAGTTAAATGACGTTGACAAAGCCGGAAAAATTTGGAAAATGTTGACAAAAATTAAAAGAGGTTGTAAAATGTTGAAACAGTTAAGAGAAGTTGAATAATTCGAAAAAAAATGAATGAGGTTAAGAAAGTCGAAAAAAGGTGAATTAAGTTGACAAAGGCGGAAAATGTTGAAATAAGTTGAAAGAGGTTAAAAAATGTTGAAAAAGTTGAAAGAGGTTGAAAAATGTTGAAACAGTTGAAAGAAGTTGAATAATTCGAAAAAAGTTGAATGAGGTTCAAAAAGTCGAAGAAAGTTGAATAAGGTTGAAAAATGTTGAAACAGTCGAAAAAATTAAATGAGATGGAAAAAAGTTGAAACAATTTAAAAAAACTCGAAAAAACTTGAAATATCTCAAAAATAATTTGATGAGGTTGAAAAAGTTGAGTATGGTTGAAAAAGTCGAAAAAAGTAGAATATCTTTAAAAAAATTTAATGAGGTCGAAAAAAGTTGAATGAGTCTGACAAAGTCGGAAAAATATGGAAAATGTTGAAAACAGTTGAAAGAGGTTGAAAAATCTTGAAACGATTGAAAAAAGTTGAATAACTCTAGAAAAGTTGAATTAGGTTCAAAAAGTCAAAAAAGTTGAATAAGGTTGACAAAGTCGGAAAATGTTGAAAAAAGTTGAAAGAGGTTGAAAAATGTTGAAACAAATGAAAGAAGTTGAATAACTCTAAAAAAGTTGAATGACGTTCAAAAAGTCGGAAAAATATGGAAAATGTTGAAAAAAGTTGAAAGATGTTGAAAAATGTTGAAACGGTTGAATAAAGTTGAATAACTCTAAAAAAGTTGAATGAATTTCAATAAGTGGAAAAAGTTGAATAAGGTTGACAAAGTCGGAAAATGTTGAAAAAAGTTGAAAGAGGTTGAAAAATGTTGAAACAAATGAAAGAAGTTGAATCATTCTAAAAAAGTTGAATGACGTTCAAAAAGTCGAAGAAAGTTGAATATGGTTGAAAAAGTCTAAAAAATTTAATGAGGTTGAATAAAGTTGAAAAAGGTTGAAAATCTCGAAAAAAGTTGAATATCTCTAAAAAAGTTGATTGAGGTCGAAAAAAGTTGAATGTTTTGACAAAGTCGGAAAAATATGGAAAATGTAGAAAGAGGTTAAAAAAATTGAACCAGTCGAAAAATATTTAAATAAATCACAAAATGACAAACTTGCAACATTTTGTTATGGTAGGAAGTACCACGCCCACTGATGCAATCCCGTCGAAGTCCATTTAATTTCAGAGTTTTTACTAACCGACATCTCTATACCAAAAATTAAAATTTAGCACACTAAATATAACACAAAACGTGTATTGCTTGCATCGGAGGTGCCACGCCCACTGATTCAATCCCGTCGAAATCCAATTAATTTTAAAGCTTTTAGTAACCGACACCTCCATACCAAATTTCATTAGGATTACTCTAATAGTTCACTAAATATTGCACAAAACTTTTTTTTGCCTGAATGGGAGGTGCCACTCCCACTAACAAAATCGTGTCGAACTCCATATAATTTCAAAGCTTATAGTAACCGACATCTCTATACAAAATTTTATTAGGATTACTCTTATAGTTCACCAAATATTACACAAAACGTTTTTTGCTTATATGGGAGGTGCCACGCCCACTGATGCAATCCCATCGAAGTCCAATTAATTTTAAAGCTTATGGCAACCGCCATCTTAGCACCAAATTTTAGAAAGATTACATTAATATTAACATTATTGCTCGTTTAATAATAGAAGATTATATTAAATATTGTAAGCTTAATTATATATGAAAGTTTGATTTTAATTTGAAAAATTAAATAAATAATAATGATGAACTAAATTAAATATATGTGTGTGTGGTCAATGGGTCGATGGTGGTGTATTTTGATGAGAGAAGTTAGAGCAGAGCAGTAGCTGTCGTCTCAGCTTCTCGACTTTCTTTTCTTCATATTTCTTTTTCATTTTGGATACTGATTGCAATGGTTAGTCACGTTCCAGAAATTCCATTGCAGTCCGTCGTTTAAAGTTCAATGACCTTATGTCTGTAAATACGGTTGGAAATTTTGAACGTTTATGTGCATGAATTTTGTTTGTGAACTTTGGCAGTGCAGAATAGTGGGGAGCAAGAACCGCGCCCAATCCGACGAGCTGAGACCTGGCTAAGGCTATCAGGCACACGCTTTGCCCACCTGCACAGGCCATGGGTAGCGATAGGTCCATCACAGAAAATGGCGCCCAACGTGGGGCCCACATACGTGGGTTTACACACATCTCATTAACTTTAATTTGTTTGCTTCTTTCAGCAAATGGTAGGTAATGGAATTAGTATATAAGTTGAAAACGTTGTATTATTTACTAACCGACCAACCATAAGCTGTAATATTTTCTCATTCATTCGGCTATTATTGACCAATAGGTACTGGAATTGGTGTAATAATTGCTTAGTCGATTAGCCAACCGTTTTATTGGCCAATATGTTGATTTTGATCATATTATTATATGCTTTCATTGTTACTGTACGTTAGGGATGGCCAGCTGCGGTGCCCAAAAGTCGACAGCGCGCTGACGTTTACAACAAACATTTCGCGCTAGTATGTGTACAAATGTGTGAAGAAATTCCAGCGAAAAAAAATGAAAATAAATGAGTTTTGTCTTTTCCACGTATAGAAAAAATGACCCAGTAGAAATTCGTGAATCATTGATGTTAATATATAAAGATAAATGTTGGCATATAAAATAATTGTATTTTTATTTAACAACAAAAAGAAAACATTTCATAAATCTTATACATATTATGTATACATATGTATGTTATACAAACATATTAACAGAGTTTACTTAAAATAAGACTTTCAATATCTGGTTTAATATTTTGTGATGATGCCAGACGAAATATCGGTGACTATTTTTCCATGAAATTGAATTTTTTTACAACAATTAAATAATATTTCAATAATATATGCTTAAAAAATTGCCTTTCGCATAAATAATGTTTTTGTTTGCATTTGTTTTGTTTTTGTACGTTTGATTCCGACTGGGTTTCTCGCATATTAAATTTTCATGCGAATCAGCGCATAGAAATCAGCAACTGCACGGCGAGCCGAATGATAGCTCGCAACGGGCAATGTGACCGCGGGAGGGTAAATGGCCAAAACTACTGTACGTCATTAGGAATTGGTTTAAACGTATTGTATAAGTTTACCAACCAGTGAATGCAGTGAGCAGAAATTTGGTTTCGTGAGGATTTGGAATCGCATGTATTAGTATATTTCCTGATGTAACCAGTCTTTATTGAAACATACTTTTTCATTTGCAATCGGAGCAACAGAATTAAACGGGAACAGATTTTTTTTTTTGTAATAACACCATCGGCCTAAAGTTACACACACACACACATATCAATCTAAAAAACAAATTTCATAAAGCTTAAGCAAAGGAAAATATTTAAGAAACTTGTCTTAAAACAATGTTTCCTCAGGCTTAGTTAAAAACAATTTCTCTTTTTGAGTTAATTTTTTTTTAGTTTTTAATTATTTTTTTTACTGATTTATCTTCAGTTAAGTTTTCCTGATAATAATAATTTTTCAATATTGGGTTTTGATAAATTGTTCTATTTAAGAAACATTTGATTCAGTTTTTTTTATCTTGAATAATTGAGATAAAGCATTTCTGTTTTATGAATTTGGATTTGTTTTTTTTATAATGTCTCGCCTAGTTCATAGTAATGAACAATTGAATTTGTCTACGGTGGATGGTTTAGGACAATTTTGCACAATTTGCAATGAAGCCGTAAATGATTATAAAATAACAACATGTCAACACATCTTTCATCTTAGTTGCCTTTCAACTTGGCTTACTGAAAACGATAGGTGTCCGTTGTGTAGAAGAACACTTGACGCACAGTCGTTGCGTAGCTTCGATGAGCAAGACGATCTTGCTGCTGCAGTTAACCAAACAAATCAAGGTCAAGATCAAATAGAGGTGTGGTTACGCGTTCTAGAGCAGGTGCTGTGGTATCTGATTGGATCAGTAATTCCCCAAGCTTAGACCAAGGCAGGAGAGATTCGTCTTATGCAAATTTAAACAATCGCAGAGGTAGAAATAGAGGTAGAGGGGGTTCCAGTGGGCAATCCTCAGGATTTGACTTGAGACGTGTACAAGAAATGATATCTAGTTTATTGCAAACTTATCAAGAAAACACTGCGAGTGACATTCAAAATACGATTTCGCAAACTCTTGAACGTTGTATGCAAAATTTAAATTTAAACAATACTGCTGTTGATTCAAGTATTAATTTAAGAATCAATAACTCTAATCCGGAACGTGAAACTTCTAATCAACAACAAGTAGGTTTAGATGAAGGAGTTTTAAATTCAAATAACCCTATAACAAATTCGCAACCTGTGCAAAATATTAGAAGTTATCCTCAACAGATGACGCGTGAAAGATTTTCTACCTGAAGTTGTTTCTAAAATAATTTTAACCTTCATCTGCTCCTTGTGTAGAAAACTACACAAAAGAAATTTTTTTTTTGATTTTTCCTAAAACCATCAGATAAAAACTTACCAAAATTTATGACATTTTCTACAACATTATTTCACAAACAAAAATAGGTTTTCCGTTAAAATAAATTTTTTTTTGAAGATTTTATTCAAAAAGTTACGTTAGTGACCCTTTTGTGTAGATTTCTACACACATACATGTTACATATCGCGCATTTGCTGCAAGACCGTCATAACTCAAAAAAATTTGTTTATGAGCTAATTATACACAAATATCCGCCGTTTCATGTTTTATTTTGTGTGAAAAAATTAAAAATGTATCTAATAAACTTGCTTTGCAAAAAGGGCTTTTTAATTTTCATATAAAAAGTCACTTATTGAAAACTGTAAATGCGAGAAAAAATTAAGTCGAAACGTTTGTGTAAAATACATTAAAAAAAGATATTGTAAATTAATTTCACTTTTATCGTTTATTTTCTCAAAATATATAATAATAAATGTTATTATTTATTGGTATTCGTATTAAATATTTCACTGAAAATGTATTAAAATCTCATATGTGTAGAAATCTACACACAAGGGGAAACAACGTAAGTTTTTTTCAGGAGCAGATGAAGGTAAAATTGGAAAATTACTTTTGACGGTTCGCTAGAGAGTTCTGTGGATGAATTCATTTATCGTGTAAATGCACTAACAATTTCTTCACTGCGTGGAAACTTTGCTGCACTTTGTCAGTCAGCTCATGTTCTTTTTGTAGGTAAAGCTAAAAACTGGTTCTGGCGTTACCATCTGGCGTTCATGCTCTTGATTGGTCATATATTTGCGATGACCTCAGGCGAAATTTTAAGGATTATCGTACTGATTTCGACATAAAGGAAAGAAATTGACGATATTTTGAATATTGCAGACGCGATCAAAACTCCAATGCCGGAAACTGAATTAGTGGAAATCGTAATTAGAAATTTAAGACCTGAGATCAGACTTGAGTTGCTTCATTTGAAGATTGAAACCATATCTGATCTTCGTCGTTGTTGTTGTTGCAGGGAAAATTTAGTTCCGGAACTTAAAAGTTTAAGCCAATCTCATAAAACCCAATTCATTCCTAGAAGACAATTATCTGAGTTAGAAGAAGTTGAAGAGTCAGTTGGAAAAGACATTGCTGCAATTCAGCCAGTAAAGTGCTGAAATTGTGACGATGAGGGACATTCGTACAAGCAATGCTTAAAACCACGTAGAGTGTTTTGTTACGGTTGTGGCCTCATAGCATTTTTTACCCCAACTGTCCTAACTGCTCCAATATGGGAAACCGCAAGAGGGATACCTTAATCAACAGCCCAAGGTATCCCAACACAAAAAATCCAAAAACCCAGTTGTAACTATTCTTAAAACTACCAGCAAAGAATTACCAGACATACCTAAATTACCAGATTTACCTAAATTATTACCGATTTTACCATTACATCAACGTATTGAAAATTATAATTTGATTCGTTCTAAACTTTTTCAAAATTCAACGAGATCTGAAAACCGTTCACGTGATTATTGGTTTGATATAAGGAAAAAGCAAAAATTAATTGTTTCCTCAATTTTATGTAAACGATATCAGACCATATGCTAAAGTTCGAGGCTTGCAATAGAAGTTTCTAAAAATGTTTCGATTAAGCTACTAAAATCTTCTATACGTACCGCTGATGGTTCGTCGCAAGTGGTTAAAGGCGTTGTTAAACTCGATATTACTTACAAAAATCTTACTAAAAGGATTCAATTTTATGTTATTCCAAGTCTTACTCAAGATTTGTATCTAGGAGTCGATTTCTGGAAAGAATTTGAAATAGCTCCAAACATAATTTCCGAAATTTCTGAACAAAATGATTGCAAGGATACGAAAAATGTTCATAAGCTTTCAATTGAACAAACACAGCAGCTTAAGTCAGCAATTAATAGTATTCCAGCATTTGAAACAAATGGTTTAGGAAAGACTAGTTTGATTGAGCATAGCATTGATGTAGGTGATGCTAAGCCTATCAAGCAGCGTTACTTCCCAGTTTTGCCCGCCATTGAAAAATTAATGTGTCAAGAAATTGATCGTATGTTGTCCTTGGGGGTGATCGAAGAATAGAATAGCTCTTGGTCATCGCCTGTAGTTCTAGTTCGGAAACCAGGCAAGGTTAGACTGTGTTTAGATAGCAGAAAGGTAAACACAATTACAGTAAAAGATGCTTATCCATTACCTCACATAGACGGGATTCTAAGTAGGTTACCAGGCGCTGAATTTATATCAAGTTTAGATCTAAAAGATGCTTTCTGGCAGATTCCTCTTGATGTAAATTCTCGCAACAAAACTGCATTCACCATACCAAACAGACTTTTGTATCAATTTAATGCAATGCGCCCCAGTCTATGTGTAGGCTGATGGATAAAGTCATTCCATATAATCTTAAAGAAAGGGTTTTTGTCTATCTGGATGACCTTCTTTTGGTTTCTGAAGACTTTCGAGGTCATATTAGTTTAATTCAAGAGGTTGCATATCACATACGAAAAGCAGGCTTAAAAATAAACATTGCTAAAAGTAATTTCTGTGTAAGGCAAGTGCAATATCTTGGTTATGTTGTTGGTTACGGAACTTTACAGGTTGATCCTGACAAAATTTCGGCCATAAAAGATTTCCCGGAACCAAAATCTATACGACAGGTTCGACGGTTTTGCGGTATGGCAGGATGGTATCGGAGGTTTATTGCGAATTTTTCCGATATTTTGTCACCTATTTTGATTTGTTGAAAAAATCATCTACTTTTACCTGGACACCAGAGGCTCATATAGCTTTTGCTTCCCTTAAAGAAAAACTTTCTAATGCTCCAGTACTCGTAACAGCAGATTTTGATAAAGCATTCATCATTCAATGTGATGCTAGTAATTTTGGCATGGGAGCTGTTCTTGCTCAGGTGAATGAGGAGGGTTGCGAATCTCCAGTGGCGTTTATGTCCATGAAATTTAATAGTGCACAACGCAATTACTCTGTCACAGAGTAGGAATGCCTTGCAGCAGTGATGGCAGTCAAAAAATTCAGACCTTATGTGGAAGGGCATAAATTTACGGTTATTACTGACCGCGTTGGTTGATGAAACAAACTGACCTTAGCGGACGTTTAGCTCGCTGGACCCTAAAACTGCAGGCCTTTGATTTTGATATTCAACATCGCAAAGGGTCGGCAAATGTTGTCCCTGACGCACTTTCACGTGCTTATGCCATTGCTGTTGAAGAAATTTCAAACTTACCAAATGACAATGTTACTGATATTGACCTTTTATCGCCTGAATTTGATAGCATCAATTATATAGAGTTGAGGCAAAAAATTTTAGAAAAACCAGAAAAATATCCAGATTTTGTTGTTAAAGATAAGTTTATTTATCATAGAACAGATTTTTATGAAGGTGATACAAATCAGGAAAATGAGGCCTGGAAATTATTAGTGCCTCAAGGTTTACGTCAAACAGTTATGCGGCGTGCTCATAATGTATCCACAAGTGCTCATGGGGGTATTTCAAAAACACTAGACAGGCTGCGACGCTATTTTTATTGGCCTTCTATGTTTCGCGAAGTTCGTGAGTTTGTTCTGAAGTATGAGGCCTGTAAATTAACGGAACATCCTACTAAAGTATTGCGTCCACCGATGGGAAAACTCGTTGCTACGGATAGAATTTTTCAACGTTTGTATATCGATATCATAGGTCCCTTTCCTCGTTCAAAAAGTGATCATATTGGTATTATGATTGTGCTTGACCAAGTTTCCAAGTTTACGTTTTTGCTTCCATTAAAAAAATTCACTTCCAAATTTGTAATTTACAATTTGAAAGTCCATGTATTTGACACTTTTGGTGTGCCAGAATATATGGTTAGTGATAATGGCAGCCAGTTTAAATCAGCAGAACTTGAAACATTTTTGAAGAAATTAGGCGTTAAACACATTTGTATGGCAGTGTATTCTCCACAGAGCAATTAAACGAAAAGAGTTAATCGATCTATAAATTAGGCGCGCAAAGCGTATATTAAAAATTATCAGAGAGACTGGGATAACCATTTAAGCAGCATAAATAGTGCTCTAAGGAACTCAATACACCAATCCGTTGGACATAGCCCATACTTCATAGTTTTCGGTCAGCACATGATGCATCATGGCGACAATTATGAATTACTGCGAAACATAAACATGTATTATTGACTTGTAAAAAAATCAGAGACTAAAAAAACTGCTCTTGTGTGCATCATTCTTGTAAAAAGAACTCATATTCACTGGAAAAAAGTTTTAATTCTCGGAAAAGTACCTTTTGTTTTTATTGATGAATTTTGAGCTTAATAATTTTTTGTGTAGCCATGCAATGCTTCCGCAGTTTATTTATTTATTTACATCAGTGATGCATGAATTTCTACTGAGTAGTGTTTTCTCTACGTGGAAAAGACAAACCACATTTATACTCATGGGGCGAAGACAAATCCAACAAATTAGAGATCATTCATTTTAAAAAAGTTTTGTATAAGGGCCACCCTAAATATTTACCTAAATAAAATTTTTGTAGCCAATGTCATTCTCGGGACGGAGACAAATCCAAAAAATTTGAGACCATTAAAATCGGTCCAGCCGTTCTTGAGTTACATAGAATGTAACTAACCTGACTTTGTTTCATATATTTATAGAAAAATACATCAATATCTTAAAAACTAGAGCCAATTCAGTACTTTTATGAATATATTCGTAATCTGAGTACCTGAAATTATAGAAATCCGCAGAGACATCCAGTCCAACAAAACCACGGTTGACCAGTGTTATCAACTACTTGACACAGGTGAATAAAACCTTTTTTTTATATCTCAGCAACTATATGACGTAGATGGATAAGATTTGATACATATAATTGTCATAGTTTGTAAAAGGTTCGTAGTTTAGTTTGATTTGGAAAAAATGGGCAATGCCACGCCGTCCCATATAAGAAAAGAATTAAATTGATCATATCTCACCAATCATCATATATTATTCAATCCACCCAAAAAAAACACATATGTTATTTCATTTCTTGAGGCGTAGCAACGCGTGTCGGGCTTTGCTAGTTGAATGTACATATGCAGGTCTGATACATGTATGATTTTTTTCATTTTTATAAAAACCTCGCTTTTTACCGAGGCGAGGCGAGGTTTCGACGAGGCGAGGTGCCTGTGTGTCTCGCCTCGTTCTCGCCTCGCTCTCGGCTCGCAGCCTCGGTGAAGCACTACGAAAGTCTGTTTAGTGAGTTGAAGAATTTGCTTTGGATTATCTCAAATATTTCTTTCCGTAAAGTTGTCAAGAGTATACCTTTTTACTTCCGCTGCCAATTCTTTGAAATAGCGTAAGAGAACGTACGTAGGTGATCTTACTGAAAAACGTTTAATTTAAATCGGTTAATATCAAATAAAATTAATTAAATTTTTAAATCTTAAAAGTGAAAATTAGTAGCTAATTTCTGCACCTCGATATTATTAAGGTGATTTTTCATAAATTTTAATAAAATTATTGAGGTTTACGCAACCTGCCATTATTATTCTAAGAACTTTATTTTGTAGGCGTCAGAAAATAAATAACGAACATCATAATCACCGCTGACCAGAGGAAGGCAGAAAAAGAGTCTAATTTAATAGAGAAATAATGTGGGATTTCTTTACGCAGCAGACAGTTCCCACCACTTTTAAGTTTGGTTCTTAATGCAGGCTAAATATCTAGCAATCGTAAATTAAAATTAAAGGCGACGACTGAAACGCAAAACTAATTAAATTCCATATTTTTATATAAATAATCATAGAAAAAAAAGACAGGAAAAAACAAATGTTTCATACTGCATATATGTATGTTGGATATAACATTATTTTTGACAACAGGTTAATCGATTTAAAGTCATGCGAAACAAAGTGAATTATTCTTCGTCGTGTCTTTACTCGTGCACTAGTCCGTCCGCTTGCAGAAATGCATAAAAAAAACATAAATTAAAAGAGAAGTAAAACTAAATATTTCTTTGAAAGTTTACAAAAAAAAAACAAAAGTTTTAAGTTCTGTAACTTTAATAATATTAATAATTTAACCTTTCAAGTTCTGTGTAAAAAAAGGGAAATTAATTTAGTGATATTATATAATTAATAATGTACAAATTTTCCCAATACCTTAAAGCTAACTTAATTATGAATTGAATTTCGATTATTTCCTATTATATAAAATCTAGATTGAGTAATTGTTCTATAATTAGTGTTGCATTAGTCTGTCCACATTTTTTTTGCAAAAAAAAAAAAAATGTATAACATATAGGTACAGAAGTAATGTAAATATCAACCAGTAAAATATAGAACCTACGAAGACATATAACAACAACAACTCGATCAACTCTACGTTAGCGCTAGCGTCGAGGGAATTGCATATGTACAACCAAATGTGATCAAAGTGAGTAATGTTGTAATTGTTTTTCTTCTCAATTTTTATTCTCCGAATTGTTTTTTTTTACTATTTTTGCTTTTTCTTAAACGATTGAATTGAAATTTAAATATTGGAATAAAAATAACCTTATTAGTTAGCATAATGGCAATTATATTATATATTGTAAGTTTAATTATATATGAAAGTTTGATTTTAATTTGAAAAATTAAATAAATAATAATGATGAACTAAATTAAATATATGTGTGTGTGGTCAATAGGTCGATGGTGGTGTATTTTGATGAGAGAAGTAAGGGCAGAGCAGTAGTAGTAGTCATCTCAGCTTCTCGACTTTCTTTTCTTCATGTTTCTTTTTCATTTTGGATACTGATTGCAATGGTTAGTCACGTTCCAGAAATTCCATTGTAGTCCGTCGCTTAAAGTTCAATGACCCGTACCTATCTGTAGGTACGGATGGAAATTTTGAACGTTTATGTGCATGCATTTTTTTTTGTGAAATTTGGCAGTGCAGAATAGTGGGGAGCAAGAACCGCGCCCAATCCGACGAGCTGAGACCTGGCTAAGGCTATCATGCACACGCTTTGCCCACCTGCACAGGCCATGGGTACCGATAGGTCCATCACACTATATGGCAAAAGTATGGGATGCCGTTCATTATAAGTGAGTGCATATGATGCAGACAGACGGCCATTGACTCTGATAACTTCATCTTTATCAATAAATGGATTTAAGATTAAGATCGTACTTTTTTGTTCAATGGGTCTTTTTGCTAATAAGGCTCTGCAGGAAAGTATTGCATTTGAGTTATCCTAATTAAGCATATTTTCGTAGATTTTATCTCGTCTGACGAGATAGCTCGGGATTTACAGTCGGTCCGCAAAGAACGCGATTTTGGAAGAGTGTGTTTAAGAACCTATAAATATAGGAAACCACTCGGTAAGCTTTAGCTAATGATGAAAACCTTTCTAAAGTATGGCCATTATAAGACGAGCTAGCAAAGTTAGCCTTGACAGATTTTATTTCTACAAGGGTTTCTAAGTTTTCTTTGGGTAAGCTCACAGGCCAAGAAGATTTTCCATTGGAAAGCCAAGAAGGGCCATGCCACCAAAGTTTATTTGATTTCAATTCTGAATCGCATCCCACTTTATGAATTACTTTTGAAACCCTATTGGCAACAAAAGTGGACCAAGTACATGGTGGCTTGTTTAACCATGCCAAGACAATTGTAGAATTTGTCCAGAAGAACTTCGTATATGATTCTACTTCCATTTGAGGAATTATTGAATCAAAAAAATTAGATAAAAGTTCAGCTCCACACAATTCTAATCTGGGTAGAGATATGGTTTTTACTGCAGAAACTTTTGATTTGGCCACGAGTAAATGAGAAGAGATGATTTATTTATATTTACAATGCGAACGTATATAGTAGCCACATAGGCCTTTTCTGATGCATCACAAAACGCATGAAATTCGATATTTGAACCATTTTCAAAATTTATTATTTTTATGAAGAGTTAATGGCTTAAGTTGATCGTCCCAATCGGTTTTGTCTAAGCAGACTTGTTGCATTATAATTTTTGTAATTATAAAATTGGAGCCAGCCAGCCTGCAGGATCGAAAAGTTTCGCAATTAGCGACAAAACTTCTCTTTTTTTATATGAAGCTCTGACTTCAAGAGACTCCTAACATTCTCGCAGTGCTTTTATCGTTGATTTCAAGAAATTCAACATCTAAGAGATGCTCTAAGGGTAAATTATCCAGAAGCTCTTTAAAATTTAACGTCCATTTCCTAAGGAAAAATCCTGCGGAGTGCTTATATAAGTTGCTTTCTAGCTTCTTGCGCTGACGTTAAGTCATGTGCTCCTGCCAAAACATCATCTACATACATGTAATGACTCAGAATGGCCGAAGCCAAAGGGTGTGAATCTTTATCATCTGCAGATAATAATAGTTCACGCCAAAAATAACAGTTTTTAGCTCGAAATCGCGAACTTCACTATCAGGTGGGTTTCTGAATACGATCCTTTGATAAGGCGTATGAGAAGGATTGGCGGTACATTTTCTCAATGTCTGCATTGAAAACATATTTGAAAAATCTCCACTTTAAAATTATTGTAGTGAGATTTGTTTGCAATACAGGGCCAGTGTGTAAAATGTCGTTAAGACTGAGGCCATTAGCTGATGAACAAGAAGCATTAAACACTACCCTTAATTTGGTAGTTTTACTATCCGGTTTCACTACTGCATGGTGGGGAAGATAAAAATTAGTAGTCGATTTGACTGCGGGATCAACTTCTCTCATATGGTTCAATTCTAAATATTATTTTATGACTTTATCATATTGAAACTTGAAATCGGGGTTTCTAAAAAGATTTCGCTCATTTCGTTGAAACTGAGCCAGTGCAATATGCCTAGAGGGACCCAATTTTAATTTATTGGGAAATTCAGATTTAAACGGTAAATCAACGACATAGCGACCTTCTGGGTTACGATAAGTCGTGCTACTGAACAATTCCTCACAAAGTTGGTCAGATATGGATAATGGTTTAGTTTTGGGTATTTCTTCTACGTATTTCCCAAAATCTAGCTATTTGCTGATCAAGAGCCACTTCAGTGTAAAATGAAACGATGTTTGATGGACTATGAGAATTGGATATAGGGCCAGTCAGTATCCATCCAAATATGGTTTCCTGAGCGATTAAGGATCCTAATTCGTTTCTAAGAATGCCATTGCACAAAATAGTAGGATAAAGATCACCTCCTATCAACAGATCAACCTGCGAACTCTGATAGAAGTTCGGGTCTGCAAGGTCTATATTTGGCAATTCACTAAAGCTTTTAAAATTCAGATTACAAGATGGGAGGTTGCCTGTAAGGTTAGGTAAAATGAGCGCATTGATAGACAATTGCATAGATGCATCCAAAGAAGAACCAATAGTAAGATTGCACATTTTACTAGTGCGTGCGCTGATAGAACCGTTAAGTCCGGAGACTTGGGCATCGATATTTTTTAAAGGTAACTTAAGACGATTACGAAGTCTATCCGACATGAATGTCGCTTCAGAAGCAGGGTCAATTAACGCGCGAATGCTATAAGCCACTTGAAAATAGACCACTTGTATTATAGCCGTGCCCAAAAGTACATTTTTAGGAGTTGATGTAAAGAAACTTTGCAAATTGGATGTAGCAGGAGGAGACAAGGCTGAGCTTGCTGATGTTGATGGTAAAGTGGATTGTATTTCATTTTAAGCTGCAGAGCCATGTGCAGGATTTGTTGATAAGGGCCTATTTGATTCTACAGGCGGATTGCTCCAGCGAGCATTAGATTGACGACTGAGATTATTTGAAGATTGTGATTGATTTTGGTGACTAGAGGGAATTGCATTGGTTTCTATATGCAGCAAGGTATTGTGTCGCTTTTTGCACACGAAACAGTTGTGAGAACTTTGACAGTTCTTGACTTGATGTACAAATGCCAAACAATTGAGACAACAGTTCAATCTTTTGATTGTTGAAATTCTGTCGCTTATACTCAATTGTAGAAATCGAGGGCACAGTCGTAGCGGATGAGGTCCCTTGCATAGTTTACAAGGTGAATTACCGTTAAATTTGGTATGAAATGATTTGACTGGTTTAGGTTTGAATGGTGCATGTGATTGCTGAGTTGGCTTTGAAGCCGATTGAGATTTCGATTCAGATATTGGAGCACGAATATTCATCACCGTTTCTAAGGTGTGGTACCTATCAGTTAAAAATTGATCCATGTCCTTCCACTTAGGAATGCATGGTTTGCTGCTTATGGATGGTTCCCATAAAGATAAGGTGACTTCAGGAAATCTAGTGGAGCAAAGGTATACAATTATTACATCCCAATTAGTTATGTCAATTTGGTGTAATTGAAGGACAGCAATCGAGTTATTAATTTCACGTTGGAGTGATTTAATTGCATTACCAGATTCGTTGCAATGCGTTTTAAATTAAAAAGAACCTTCTACTGATTGTTGAAGAGAATACGCGGATTCTCATATTGAGTTTTGAAATTTTCCCAGGCTAAACTAAATCCTTCATTGGTAAGGGGTACCTTTTGGACAATGTCTTTTGCTTCATCGCGAGTTTTTTGTAGTAAGTGGTATAACATTTCCACTTGTCTGAGTGGCGAATTATTGATATGAAGTGCTGTAAATAAATCTCTAAATGTGGGCCAAGAAAGATAGTCACCCGAAAACGGATCAATATCGCATGGAGGTAAATGAATACTTGAAGTATGACGCGATTCATTATTTGAGCCTACTCGTGAAACTCTTGGAGCATTTTCTTGATTGATTCGACTAATATGTTCAGTTATTTTAGAAAGACAGCGTACAAATGTTCGATGAGAATCGCGATATTTTGATTTAATGACTGAGGCATCAATAGGTTCTTCTGCCTCCTCATCTGTGGTCTTTTCAGTTCCTTTGCCTTTCTTCTAGGGTTAAGGAGGCGAAAAATTCTCAAGACACTTTTCATACAAAGCCTTTAATTTTATCCAAATATCCTGAAATTCAAATTTTCGATTTCTAAGTTGGTTACCGTGTGATCACACACTGGAAGCGTGTTTAAATAAGCTTCGTATTCTACGAGCTGATCAGCAAAACGAATAAAATTGTCTAGGGCAGCCATTTTGAATAAAAGTTTTCCGAAATCAAAATCGTATAAAATCTCTTGAACTGAAATCGGAATTAAATTTCGCAACTTTTGTACTTTCGTGCACGTAGGGCTTATTCACGAAAAATTGTACTGATTGAAATAATTTTGAACTTAACGAATTCTGGTTTGACACCCGTAATAAATTCGTAATTCAGAAAATTTATTCACGAGAAATAAAATTTAGTTAGAATATGGCGAATTCCGATTTGACACCGCTAACTAATTCGTAATACAAATTGTTTTAAATATTTGATTTAAGGAAAACGCGACCTGCAAAATTTTATTCACTGGGCAATAACCGAATATTACATACAACCGAAATGTTAATTAATTCCCTTTAATTAATTTTATTGCAAATATGTTTAATTATTTCAGAACGATTGATTATTGATGGGTTAATGTCGAAAATAATAAATGAAATTAAATAAAAAATGGTTGTTGGTGAATGTATGTTTGGGTGGTGAAAAAGTAAAACCATAAAAATGTTAAATGAGTAAATTAATTTGCATTTAGGTTAAGTTTAAATTTACAGTAAAATTACAACTCCATAAAAAATACGCTGCAAAATAAATGGTTAATTATCTCCATGAATGCTGGCAAATTAAAAATTTTCTCGAACTTTCACGAACTTAGTCCACAGCTAAAGAATCGAAGCACTTCGTTAAAGTTCCAATAGGCGCCAAAATTAAAAATTTGATCCGCTATTAAATAGCTTTGAAAATGGACCTCCAAACTCCAGAAAATAGCGGCAGGTTCTGAATTGGCGCCAATACGGCTGCTGTTGGTCTGGTCCCAAGCCACGAACCGAAACTGCACTATATTTATACCGTATTATCAAATCACGAGCACTTTTATTATTTCTTTAATTTTTTTTTTTAAATTTTGGAAAATTTGATATTAATTTTTTTTTTTATTCTTTCGAGCACTTTCCACTTTTATTACAAATTAATTTTTGTCCCTTAGGCTCACAATATTTGCCTGATATTTATGGGTGTGGGTTTCAAAAGTTTAATGAATATAATGAAAACGAAACCGCTCGCGAAATTAGTTAAAAATCCTTGAAACGCAAGGATTCATGCAACAACGGGTTAAGAAAATGGCGCAATAAAAATGGGTTAAAAAACTTAAAATCAAAATACCAGATACCTTATGATGCTATTTTGGCATTGGATGTTGTTATGCGGCATCTGCCCAGCATGACGTATACGCCGGTAGGGCGAAGTTTCTTTAGCTCCCCCGACGGTTATTACCATCCATTAGGTGGTGGTCGTGAAGTTTGGTTTGGTTTCCATCAAAGTGTACGTCCGTCGCAGTGGAAGATGATGTTAAATATTGATGGTGAGTTAAAAACAAACACATTTCATTAGATACTTTTGTTTATAAATTTTGAAAGTTCGATAATTACTGTAAAAATTCACAACTTTGCATTATTTTGTTGCTTTATTTTCCTACTTTCACAAATTTTAATTTAAAGGCAAGCTAAATTATCACTCACGAAATTAAAAGAATCCAAAAAATTACCAAAAGTATGAAACGAATAATTTACGCAACAGTAATTTTCTGGAAATTATTGCACAGTACTGATTGCACAAAATCTTTTGCACATCACTTTTGGCAATCTACTTATATCTTATTCTTATATACTTATATCTATAAAAGTCAATTCTGTTCGTTGTCCGTCTATAACTTCAAAACTACTGCACGGATCGCCTTGAAACTTTGCACAGTGATTGAGCGCGAGCCTCTAAAGGTTTAGGGAGCATATTTAGGGTGGCTCTCATACTAAAATATTTTTAAAATAGCATTTTCAGAAAGACCACTTAATAGAGTCACATGGAATTTACACCACGTAGTTTTTGTATTAAGGAGCATAGCTTAGGCTACAAAACTTTCACTTAAGTTACATATTTAGGGTGGCCCTCATACAAAAAAAAATTTTAAAATACCATTTTAACGAAGTCCGGTTTACCGATTCAGACCGAATTCACACTACGTAGCTTTTATATTATGAGACATAGCTAAGGCTACGAAACTTTTATTTAGGGTGGCCCACACACAAAAATATTTTTCAAATAACATTTACACAAAGACCACTTAATAAATTCACATGTAAATTACACGACGTGTCTTTTATGTGATGAGGAATAGCTTTGGCTGTAAAACTTTCATTAAGGGTGCATATTTAGGGCGGTCCTCATACAAACATATTTTTAAAACATCATTTTTTCGAAAACCTCTTAATCGGTTCTCATGGAATTTACACCACGTGGCTGTTATATCTAGAGGCACATACTTAGGGTGGCCCACATACAAAAGTATTTTTTAAATAGAATTTTCACGAAGATTTCATAATTATTTCTTAAATGTTTCTAATGGTCTACGGAAGGTTTTTACAAAGTTTGGTTTAGAAAAATGGGCAGTGACGCACCTTCCAAAATCAAATTAATCATATCTCATCAAGTACTGGACGCAGATGAATGGGACTTGATATAAAAAGTCCTGGCAAAATAAGTTACACTGGAAAAATGGGCTGTTTTGCTTATACATTCTGTCGTTTGAGTTCATACAACATCCGGAACACCTACCGCAGAGGGCAGGACAACGTCTGCCGGGACAGCTAGTATGAAATAATTATGTGTTTATATTGTTTATATGCAAATGCAAATTGGAAATGCAAATGGGGAATGCAAATATATGTAACTACATATGGGGAATTGATTTGCAAATATAAAATGAGACTAACCTTTTAATGGGTAAATGGTTGCTCCCGCAATGACAAAATTATATTTTTAAGTGCCTATGGGTTGCGCTGGCAGTCACTTATTTTGTTGAGATGGTGGTTCTTTTACTGTGCTGACGATGGAGGTGCTGACTTCGATGGAGATTTCATGATGACGATGAAAATGATGATGAAGATGCAGATGAAGATGATGCTTATTCCTTTTGTAAAAGAAATATTTGCTGTTCCAGAGTGGATGCTGATGCTGGTGGTGATGCGAACGTTGATGGTACTGTTGATTGATGTTGCTGCTACTCCCTTGTGGTTGTTTTTTAATGGCACTCTCCGGTTTTTGGTGCTCGGTGCTCCAAATAATTTAGATTTTTATTACTCTGGATGACACCTCCGGCTCGAAGGACCAAAATGTTAACTTGCAAAATTAAAAAACTTTAACTTTTCTTAAACTTTATAAGAACTTTATTTAAACTACTTTAATTTATACGAAACGATTAAAATTAATGTCGCGGTGTCATCCCGGTGGTCAAAATGATTCTAAACTGCCAAATTCACTCGCGGCGCCATGGTAAACAAAAGTTGGACAATCAATGTCACCCTTTTTCTCCCTAATTTACAAATTGCAAACCAAGGCTGTCCAGTGATGTTAATCATAAATATTTTGCCATCGATTATGTGTAATCGATGACAAGTTGAATGGATGTGGATGCCACCTGGACAGTCCTAGCGCGGGGCGCGAGCGCTATATTCTGTTGTTTTGAACTCGTGCTGGTGATACATAAATGTACCTAAAAAAATTTTCCGACACATCATTTCGATGTATTTTTTCTTCAGCTTTCCATTTTCCTGGTGAAAAATCACAAAACGTGTTATATCTCAAAAACGGTATTTTTAATATTTTTTTAATGCTTTTAATTGAAAGCATTACGCACCATCAGCCAGATCGTCACCAGACCGGTGTGTTGGGATCCCATGTTGGTATACCGACGAAAACACCTCCTCTTATTCGAGAGTTCATCCCCCCTGAGAAACTTGTTGAGCATTACTTCAGGGGGGGTTCTCTTCATTTTGGCGTCCTTTGTCATCATCTGTTTTCTAAGCCTGTACCCAGGCCCCGGTTACCTCAATTTATTTCAGTTCGGTAAGCATCCAGATCTCTCTTTTTCATATAAAGTACGTTTTCTATGTATCGTGCAATCAACATCCAGTTTTTTCCGCATATCAGCATGGTCGGTATTATATTTTCGGCTGTTAATGGACCGACTCGTCTCTGTGTATGCAGTCTGGTCTCTCATTTTTGCCCATTTTACTGAGGTATTTTGTGGAAATATCCATGTCCAGATAGAAACTGTGTGATGTAGAAGTTTACTTCGCCGAAACTTCTGTCTAACCAGCTGTTCAACTGTCGCGCGCTGTCCAGCGTCCAAAAATTTAATTTTGCCACCTTTCTTGCCACCTTTGTATAGTGTTAGCTCTGGCATCTTGTTTTGTCAACCGGTTTTCAGTTTGGCTTTTTTGTTTCCATAGCCTTTGGCGCTCCAAAACTAGTAAGTCGATTGCCGTTGCTATAGCTGTTTTACTAACCGCATGTTGTATCTGCGCCCAATAGGTGAGTTTGGAGTCTAGCCTTACACCCAGATACTTATCCGCTTTCTTGGTGATGAAAGTTTCGGGGATCGTTCTCATCGGTATTTCTGTTGCTATGTGCCTTTTTGTAAGTGTAATGTCGCATGCTTCAAGTTTACAATTCAACAACTTCTTTATTTCTCTCCTTTCTTTCTTACATTTTATTCTTATTATTATAATGTTAGAAAAAGTTTTATATAATGCTATCAGTATTAGTGTTGCTATTTAGTATTAGTGTTGCCATATTTACAATAACTAAATACCTAACTCGCTCCCCCTTAAAGTTTTTTTTAAACAAAATTAATTAATTTTCAAACAATTCAAAATTTAAATTTTTTACAACCTTACCATTTAAACGTGGTCTTAAACTACGTTTTGGAGTATCGTTACAATTTACGTCTTGAGATGGAATATACACACCACCGCTACGTTGAGGTGTTGGGGTGCATTCTCCAGTAGACTGAACACCACGAGCTTCGACAGTTGTTTTAGGTTCAAAATTTTCAATTTTGCCTTTGAGTTGATCGGTGTGTCTTTTAATAGTCCGATTGGAGTGAGTGAAGACGCATAGATATGTTCGGCAACCTAGTTTCTTCTGAATTGTTGCAGGGGCCGAACAAGGTTTGCTTGGATCTTTATAGTCTCTGATATAAACGTTTTGGCCATCGGTAAACCCTACATTTCGATACCCTTTATAATTCAGAATATTTTTGTTTTGAGCTGTGAGTATTACTTCTCTTGTCGTAGGCGGTTTCAATGTGGGTAATCTTGTTTTCTCTACCGATCTACCGAAAAAAAGTTTGGCTGGCGTTTCACCTTTAGTGCAGTGTATCCGATTTCTGTAATCACCTAGAAATCTATTAACGATTTTATCCAAATCAAATTTTTTTTTGTCTTTAAGATTCGCATAGATGGATTTCTTCAAAACCTTCACGAAACTATCAGCTTGCCCATTTGTAGATGGATGCCCTGGAGCTGTAAGCATGTGCTGAAAATCAGCAGCGGTGAATTGCCGGCCGTTGTCGCTAACAACTACATCGACTAATCCATATCGACAAAACAATTCCCTAAATTTATTTATTGTGAGTAGAGTAAGAGTAGTTTAATACCATGGTCACCGACAGATTCCGGCTGTTGGATTTTTGGGAGTTTAAAATCCTGAGCTGCGGCAGCAGGTCACCCACTTACCCTAGTTTTTATGTATAATTACTGTGGCTAGCGAAGCCGGTGTTGGACATACATATATAAAAAATAAATAAAAAACTTTTACACAATTTATTTATACAAGGAGGAGTACATGAAATTTTCAACTTTGACAAATTTTATCTCGGAAGCCATAAGAGACCGACTTTTTTCCAGATTCGGCTAAGAGGTAAAACTCCATGTTTCTAAAAAAAAAATAAATTTTGGAGCAACGCTCCTAAAGTAAAATTATGCTAAAACTTCAACCCACTTTGAAAATGAATCGACCGCAACCAACAAAAAGTAACCTTTAATTGGACCTGCGAAGTCAATGAGAATTCGCTTGTAGTGTGCATATGTGCTTTATTATCTAGTAAAATATTAGTGTTATATTCTCACAGTGTATTCAACCAGCAACGTCTGCATTATGCAATAACGCAACGTGGTTGAGTCCACTTGATGAAATATAATACTATCACCGTCTGTCTGACGGCAATGAGTTCACTTTGCTAGCTCAGCACTAATGTAAACATATATGCGCACTACATTCAATTTAAAATAAATAATAAAGACATTGTTAGTAAAACAAATCAAGAGAACGGATCATTTATAAAATAAAGAAGAATAAGTGTCTACATGGCGACCGTGACAGGACAGTTTCGGTTTTTACAAGTGTTATCATTTAATTAAACTTCTGATCAATTTTTTAATAAATTTCTTAACAAATCGGCCAGTTTCGACCAATAAAAATATTAACGTTTTAGTGGAACATTTGAGAAAAACTATGAATTCGATTGAATATTAACCAACAAAAGTATTGGTGTTAAAAGTGCTTCAATTTGCAAACAAAAGAAAAAGAAAAAAAGAACAAAAAACGAACATAAAGCAAACTTTTCAATGGAAAAACTGAAAAAAAAAACTATGCTTAATAAAAATTAAAAGACAATTATATGCATGCACGGATTTATGCTATTTCCAACTTATTTAACGTTAAAGAAGGTTTCATTCCAAGGAACCCCACACCTTCCGACAAATGGAAACGGAGGTCTAAGGTGAAAATTTCATTACTACGTATCATAATATTAAAATTGTATATGCAAAAATATTGCAAGTAGTTATTTCAACTAGGTTTTGGTTATTTAATATTAAATTATAATTGTATAGCTTTTATTAAAGAGATAATCTGACCTTATGAAGAAAATTTTCGAAACAAGCAATGGGTAAAAACAGTCTAAAATTGAAGATACTCCGGCAAACGTTATCAATGAGGTAGTTGTAGCAGGCCATGCTGAGGGTTTGGAATCCATTTGGATTCTTTTATTATTAATTACAATAATAAATACTATTCTTTTAAGTCGCGGAAATGATCTTGACAAGGTATAGAGAAGTAAAAAAAAAAATCAAGTTTATGTATGCTGTTAACAAGTGATTTAAAGCCCTCGGTACCAAATACGGTTGAGTTTTTGTAATCTGTTACCAAATAGATTTGAATTTTTGTACTTTGTTGTCATGTGTTCGTATGTTCATGGACTGGCAAACAATTGTAAATAGAATACGACCATTGAAGGAAGCGTTCGACAGATCGTATAAGTATCTTAATGTAGACCGATCAATAAGTTCCGCAACCTTACGCAGACACATTACAGTGTTGCTAGAAAATCTAGAAAACCTTAGAGTAATTCTAAATGTGAACTATCATAGGTTAACACCTAAACACAAGCAACAAGTTGAAGAACTCTTCAACAGCCTTAGGGAAAAAATAATTAAAATTTCTATAAAAAAGAGATTAAACATTGAAATTCCAACAACTATATTCGAACGAATAACTATAGAAATAAAAGAATATACAATCATGCCACAAACAGCTCTAGAATTTCTGAATATCGCCTCAAAACTCATTCCTGAGTTTGATGGCCGTGCAGAAAATTTACAAAGTTTCACGACAGCTCTAGAGCTTGTAAAAAGCGTATGCGAGAATAATGACAGCATCGCTATAAATTTAATTAAAACTAAACTCAAGGGCACTGCTATTAACCTATTGAAAGGAACCGAAACTAGCTTAGATTAAGTAATAACCTCAATAAAGAAAAACGTAAGAGGTGAATCGGTGGACACGGTGGTCTTTAAAAAATTTTAATTTTTCGAAATCCGCGAACCGTGAAATCGAACGTCCAGCCGTTTCTTTTTTTGACATTTTCATTTTTTTAACGATTTTTTGAGTATATTTCGGTGTTTATATACATTTGAGAAGTTCAAAATAAAAACTTTTTGATTTTTTTCACGATGTGTCAGTGGAATACAATAGCCCTATATGTCTGGACAAAACAACCCATAAGGATTTTCATCAATTTTGAAAACTGGATTGCCGCTGCCTGTTTTAAGTTGCCTACCCATTTTCGCAAATATTGTTTTAAAAAATGGTGCAAGCTAAAGAGGTTATCAAATTTTGCAACAAAGTGGGTATGCTTTTCGAACTGTTATCAATCGAGGAATTCGAATCCATGATTAGTTTTTCTTCTTCTTCTTTTTTTCACATAAAAAAAATTGAAAATTGCTCGGACCAAAATTAAAAAATGCTGATTTTCTACTTTCAAGTTGCAAAATCTTGATATAATATTTTACCGCCGATCTAGTGAGACATTATTTTTAATGTACTTTTATTTGCTTAAAAGAAAACCGTATACCGCATATCAATGTCTTCTTTCAAAACCAAGATATCTGCATTTTTCTAAATTAAAAGACATGAAATTTTTCGATTCAGCGTTGACATATATACATATTAGGCTGATTCAAATTTTTTTTTGTTCTAAACAGCTATTATCGACCGAGGAACTTGAATCCGTGATTAGTTTTTCTTCTTCTTCTCTTTTTCTTATAAAAAATTTATGTTAATTATATTATGTTAGTATATGCTAATTTCTTTCAAGCAAATAAAAAGACATTAAAAATATTGTACAAAGGTATCAGTGGTGAAACAATATTGGCCGATTTTGCAACTTGAAAGCAGAAAATCGGTATTTTTTGTTTTTTTACCGGTCAATTTTAAATTTTTTTATAAGAAAAAAAGAAGAAGAAGAAAAACTAATCACGGATTCAAGTTCCTCAAGTGATAATAGCTGTTTAGAACAAAAAAAAATTTTAAATCAGCTTAATATGCATATATGTCAACGCCGATTCGAAAAATTTCAGGTCTATTTATTTAGAAAAATGCAGATATCTTGGTTTTGAAAGAAGATATTGATATGCGGTTTACGGTTTTCTCTTAAGCAAATAAAGGTACCTTAAAAAATATTATATCAAGATTTTGCAACTTGAAAGTAGAAAATCGGCATTTTTTAATTTTGGTCCGAGCAATTTTCAATTTTTTTATGTGAAAAAGAAAAGAAAAAGAAAAACTAATCACGGATTCGAATTCCTCGATTGATAATAGTTCGAAAAGCATACCCACTTTGTTGCAAAATTTGATAACCTCTTTAGCAGGCACCATTTTTTAAATCAATATTTTCGAAAATGGGTAGGCAACTTAAAACAAGCGGCAGCAATCCAGTTTTCGAAATGGATGAAAATCCTTAGGGCTGTTTTGTCTAGACATATAGGGCTATTGTATTCCACTGACACATCGTGAAAAAAGTCAAAAAGTTTTTATTTTGAACTGCTCAAATGTATATAAACACTGACATATACTCAAAAAAATGAAAATGTCGAAAAAAAAACGGCTGGACGTTCGATTTGACGGTTCGCGGATTTTGACACTAGAAGGGTCCCCCAACATTATCCCTGAAAAACATCGCGGGTGATATTTCGAAAATTAAAATTTTTTAAAGACCACCGTGTGGATGTCATTGCTGCGAAATTAATGAACATTAAACAGGCTAGCAAAAATGCGAATGCCTATATAAATGAAGTTGAAGAACTAACAAAATCTCTTCAGTCGGCATATATCACCGATGGTCTATCACCATCCTTAGCAGATCAGTATGCTACAAAAACAGCAGTAAAGGCGATTGTAAAGAACGCCAATAATGAAAAAGTTAGACTGATAATGCAATTAGGTAAATTTGACAATTTGAACGAAGCGGTAGCAAAATTTGTTGAAGGTTGCACCGAAGTATATGGACAACAAAATGCTGTCTTATATTTTGGAAGCCAAAGGCAATCACATGGCGCTTACAGGGGGCGTGGAAGAACCCGTGGGAACTTCCGTGGAAACTTTCGCGGAAATTACAGGCAAAACCTCTCCCGTAATGGAGGCAATTTTCAATACAATAACGGCAATAATAGACGCGGCAACAACCAAGGGGGACACGGAAGTAGCCGTGGCGACCAAAACTACAGTGTCCGATTGGTTAGTGACCAACAAAATGTCTGGGAAAACCAAGATATGCCTCTGAGACAGTAAGTAATAAAATATATAACCTTAATCTTAGTCTGGGCGTTTTTATAAAAATGTTTAACTCAGATAATGTTTTGCTAACACTTCTAGTAGATACAGGAGCAGATATATCTTTGGTAAAACTTTCAAAGATAAACCAAGATAACCTTTTAGATACAAATGAAACAACAACTCTTACTGGTATCGGCCAGGGTACTATCCAATCAATCGGTAGTACCAAAATAAACCTTAAAGCTGAAAATATTTTAATAATGCATAAATTTCATAGATTTTCCCATACCATGCGATGGAATCATTGGTACAGACTTTTTAAGAAAATTTAATTGTAAACTTGACTTTATGGAAAATAAAGATTGGCTCGTAGTACGACCACGAAATTTTCAACCTTTTGCGACACCGATTTCAAACAATTGTATCAATAACTCTGATCTAGAAGTAGTGCGAAAGATACTACTTAATCATACAAACGAAGATTTATTGGTACCAAATCAAGAAATTCAACCTGCTGTGTATATTGCAAACACAATAGTTCAAGGCAACAACGCATATATAAGAATATTTAACGCAAACAGTAAGGATACACCAATAAAAGTTGAAAACATAGTTTTTGAAAGTTTATCAAATTATGATATACCTCACAAAACAGAAAGCTCCAACGAAAGAACAGAAGAAGTCCTAAAAAAACTAACGAAAAATTTTCCTTCTCAGTTCAAAAAAGAATTAATAACACTCTGTACAAAATACAGTGATATTTTTGCATTAGAAAGTGAACAAATTTCTACAAATAATTTTTACAAACAACGCTTACTACTAAGTGATAAAACACCAAGTTATGTAAAAAATTACCGAATACCTCACGCACAAAAGGTAGAAGTTGAAAGGCAAACAAGGAAGCTCGTAGATGATGACATAGTAGAACCATCAATGTCAAACTACAACAGTCCTTTATTGCTTGTACCCAAAAAGTCATTTCCGAACTCTAACGAAAAAAGATGGCGGTTAGTTGTAGATTACCGTCAAATAAACAAAAAATTAATTGGGGATAAATTTCCTCTTCCAAGAATAGAAGATATTCTTGATCAGCTAGGTCGAGCCAAATACTTCTCATGTCTTGACCTAACATCTGGATTCCACCAAATAGAACTACACGAGGCTTTGAGAGACATTACATCCTTTTCAACGGAAATTGAATTTTATCGTTTTAAACGACTCCCTTACGGACTAAAAATTGCTCCAAACTCTTTTCAACGCATGATGACCCTTGCGTTTTCAGGCTTAATGCCATCCCAAGCATTTTTGTACATGGACGACTTAGTAGTACAAGGTTGTTCAGAAAAACATATGCTAAAGAATTTAATGGATGTTTTTGAAGCATGCCGAAAACACAACCTTAAATTACACCCTGAGAAGTGCTCATTCTTCATGAATGAGGTAACTTATCTCGGACATAAATGTACCGACAAAGGCATCCTACCGGATGACAACAAGTACTCAGCAATCAGAGACTATCCAGTCCCTACAGATGCTGACGGAGCACGAAGAATTGTTGCTTTTTGCAACTATTATAGAAGGTTCATAAAAAATTTTTCTGATTATTCTCGCCATATAACGAAATTAATTAAGAAAAATTTTCCATTTCAATGGACTCAAGAATGTCAAAAAGCATTCGATTATCTAAAAAAAGCACTCATGAAGCCAACTATTTTACAGTATCCAGATTTCAAAAAACAATTCTGTGTTACTACAGATGCAAGCAAATATGCTAGTGGGGCAGTACTCAGTCAAGAGTACGATAGCATACAGCTTCCAGTCACATATGCCTCAATCACTTTTACAAAAGGTGAAAGCAATAAATCTACAATAGAGCAAGAGCTCACTACAATTCATTGGGCGACCTTACCTTTACGGTACAAAATTTTTGGTCAAAACTGACCATCGCCCACTTTCTTATTTGTTCTCTATGAAGAAGAAGTTCGAATTTAACTCGAATGAGGCTAGACCTCGAAGAATATGACTTTACGGTAGAATATCTCAGAGGCAAAGAAAATCATGTAGCGGACGCGCTCTCAAGAATAAGAAGAAGACTTTAGAAGACTTTAAGGAAATTTTACATACTATAGCAAAAATAATGAGGGTCTCTACAAGGCTCTCAACAAAACAAAATAAAGGCATGGATAACCCATCAAATCAGCAAATTTTGTACGATAAGCCCAACATATACGAAGTCATAAATTATACTGACGTCAAGAAACATCCAAAATTAAAAATGACTTCAGGCCATTGTTGTCTAAAACATGGAAACAAAATTATCGATACGATAATAATAGACGACTTGTTTGTTAATGAGAAAATCGACATAAGTCTGTTCTTCTCAAGGCTAGATGCATTAGCCGACAGACAAAGAATCAGAATAGTACAAATGGCACCCAGTGAGCAAATTTTTGAATTTGTCTCAATTAATGAACTTAAGGTCATGGGCAATAGAATATTAAAGAAATTAAAAGTAGTGTTACTACCAAGGGTGACCAAGCTAAAAAAAGAAAATGAAATAAAAGAAACGTTAAAAAACTTCCATGATGATCCAGTGCAAGGAGGTCACTGTGGGATCACAAAAACTCTGAACAAAATTAAAGACATTTTTATTGGTTAAATATGACCAAAGACATAGCTAAATAAGTCAAGTCATGTCAGAAATGTCAAAAAGCTAAAATTACAACTCATACAAAAACACCAATGACAATCACCGAAACACCAACTAACGCTTTCGACACTGTATTGATAGATACAATTGGTCCATTCCCTCGAACGGAGAATGGCAATGAGTATGCAGTCACACCCATTTGTGACCTTACAAAATACTTGGTAACAATTCCAGTGCCAAATAAACAAGCACAGACAGTAGCAAAAGCTATTTTTGAAAACTTCATATTAAAATACGGACCCATGAAAACATTTATTACAGACAAGGGTACGGAATACAGAAATTCAATTGTATTCAATCTATGTAAATTTCTCAATATTAAAAACGTTACCTCAACAGCCTACCATCATCAAACTCTCGGTACTGTAGAACGCAGTCACAGCACACTCAACGAATGTGTACGTTCATACATATCCGTAAATAGAGGTGATTGGGACGTATGGTTGAACTATTTTACATATTGCTTTAAAACTACACCTTCTATAACACATGGATATTGTCCATATGAGCTTATCTTCGGAAAAATCCCTCAAGGATTCCATAAATTTAATAGAATAGATAGAATAGAGCCATTATATAACATAGATGAATACAGTAAAGAAGTAATGTAAGGAATAGAAACAGTTTATACCAGAGCTAAAACACTACTGGATAAGTCAAAATTAAAGCAAAAGTTGTTTTATGATAGGAATAGTAAAGAATTAGACTTAAAAATAGGAGATAAGGTATTATTAAAAAATGAAATAGGTCATAAGCTAGATAGTCAGTACACAGGGCCCTATATAGTAGAAAGTATAGATAATAATGAAAATATCGTCATAAAAGACAATAAAATTAAAAAAAGCAAAGTGCATAAAAATAGAATAAAGATTTTGTTTTGCGGCAAAGGTTAGTTTACCTGCCTATAACGCTAAAATAGTCCTGGCACTTGAACCAGTACTATTTAGGTTGTTTGATTGTTATTGCAGGCACATAAACCCACAATAACAGTGTTTAAATGAAAGCAAGGCACCTTACCAGTGGTCGGGGGTGTCTTGCTGTGTTGGCCACTAAATATCAAAAAATGACAAAGAAAACCTTTAATATAAAATAGAATAGGTGTTGCTTTCTTTTTGTGTTGCTATGTAATGGCAAAGTTTTATTTAATTTACGTCTATTATATACTTAATCGATAATTACAAATTGTGTACCTAATCATAATTTAATTAATTTAAAAATTGTGACCTACTTAAAATGCAGCCACCATAAACAAAACAAAAGCGAGCATTGACTTTAAAGAAGTTGCAATGTTTGCATTTTGTCAATAAAGCAAAAGCGAACATTGACTTCAAATAAATTCCAATGTTTTGCATTTTGTCAATACTAAGCATTTTGATATGCTTAAGGGGCTGCATATGTGTAAAATATGTATGTGAGATTATAATTGAATAAGTAAAACTAAACATCCTCCCCCCGTTGAATATAATTCAACTGCTTTCGTCGAAATTGATAGCGAAGTCGGGTTTTTGCTGCACAGTCGAACGTGGCTGAGGTGTAGGCTTTGTTGTTGTTGATGTGAATCGTCTTACTATGTGCTTTATAGCGATGAATAATATTATTATGACTGCTAAAATTAATGCTGTGCTGGCAAATGCAGTGTTCCAAGTATTTTGATGTTGTAGTTTATGTGGCAGTATAAAACTTTCTGTTGTTAATAGCATATGCAATTCAGTAAGATTTTTTATTTGGTCATCATAAAGGATACTAGTGTTATTTCTTAATACGGCTCCTACTTGCTCTGGTTTGGATAATCTTTGAACACTTCCGAAACCAGTGTAGGAAGTGCGTATTGCGCTGGATATGAGATGGAATCCATCCAGTGTCAAAATGCTGTTTTTGGCAACACTCTGGGGTGCAATTGTGAGAATCCCCGAACCTGCCAAAGATACCTGTTGTGAGTTCTGGTCACATACGATCGTCAACCGAGTAGGAAATTTTAACGCAAATAACCATTGGTTTTGTTGTTCCGTTTGAATCCATGTTGAGTTTTGTTCAATCTTTTCTAAATTACAGGTGGCATGTGTTTCATTTTGGAGAAGCCCAAGTTCACAGGAACAAACTTGAGGTTCTTTGTAGTACATTGGACGAGTGGTGCATACAACTTGATCCTGTTGAATGATAATACAGGATTTAATATCAGCTTGACTTAATGGTATGTACTGATCCATATGTTTGTCAATGGCAATTGTTTCCGCGCAAGGTGCAACAGTTATTAGTGTATTGTTAATTGTGGTTGGAATAGGTGTCATTTTCAGTATATCAAATTGTTCTTGGATGGTCAGTGGAAGTGAAATCTGAAATACTGCATTGTCATTCGTTACTCCTCCCTTGACTGTCATGATTTTATATAACTGTATGACGTCCTCATCTTCGACTGGTATATCCAAGTTGGCTGGCATGTGGGCCTTGATGTTTCTTAGCTCCTTGCGAAGTTGATTTACAGATAGTAAAGCTGGACTTATTTTTCCATGATGTGTGTCGGTCAATACGTCAAGGAGCGCAGCTTGCACCCGCTGTATGTTGATAATAATAAGTATCGTTTGATCTGATAAGGATGTCAAAGTTTGGAATAGAAGGAATTGGTATTCAGACGTTTCGATGGTTTCTATTGCCTTTGTGAGGAGATTTAATTGACCTTCCACTTGCTCGAATTTCAACTTAGTAGTGTTTCGGTCTACCTTTATTAAGTTAAGAGTGGTGTCTATGATTGATGTTTTGTTTCTTAGCAATCTCAATAGATAATCTTCATTGTCTTTTACTTCCTCTATAGTATGTGACATTTTTTCTGCGTAATTGGAATCCAGTACTCCAAAAAGTGAATTTGCCATATTTCCTACAAAATTTATGGCAAAAAGGAATTGTCTAATTGAAGCACATCAGCCATATGTTGAAAATGAGATAAAGTGGTATTACAACTACATTGTCGAAATATTCTGCCACATATATTATGAAGGAATGAAATACCATTTTTCAGTGCGATGATGTCAGTTTTAATGGTTCTAAATCATAGTAGACAATGAGGTTCCATTGACTTGTAGCAAGTTTGAGTCTTCCAATCTCTTCAAAATGTATACCAATATCTGAGTTAAACTTCTGTATTTTAACGTTTTGTGCTAACGCTAATGGTAACATTAGAAGTGTAATCATAAGAGTGATCAATACGGTCTTGCTGCTGGCAACTGATGCCTTTCGTGCGCGTTTTTTTTTGTAACTCATCTACCTCTTCAGAATTAACCTGTGTAAATTCCTCAGTTGGTTCAATTGGTAATGGTGACAACTTATGCATAGGTCTTTTAAGAACCCCCGACGCTGTGCGAACATCTGCTACCCGTACAGCTCCATCCTGACCATAATAAATCTTTTCAATTCTTCCTAAAGGCCACCGCAATGAGGGAGTATTATCATCTTTTATGATAACCATTTGACCAAGCTTTGCATTTGAACTTTGCTCTTTCCACTTGTGACGATACTGAAGTTCATTCAAATATTCCAGGGACCATCGTTTCCAGAACTCTTCTTTAATATGTGTCACCAGTTTCCATCTTGTTAGCAATGAGTTACTAGTGGGTGTGGAAACTGGATCAATTGATGAATTAATTGGTTCTCCAATCAAAAAATGACCTGGTGTAAGAGCTGTCATGTCATTAGGATCATTTGACATGGGAGTTAGAGGTCGTGAATTCAAAATGGCTTCTGCTTCAACCAACGTTGTTTCAAGTTCCTCAGACGTAAGGGATATGAGTAAACCTTTTGCACTTCCCATAGGCCTCCAAAGTGATGGGAACTTGGAGGTATGAATTTAAAAGTAATGCCTCTTTTGTTGCATTCTGTGGTTATCTTTTCGTTAGCTCTTTGGGATTGAAGAATATTTTTTAATTCCTGTAATTGGTTACTGGCACCAATGAAGTTTGTTGCATTGTCGCAGTATATAGTTTGGCAATGACCTCTTCGGCCAATAAATCTTTTTAAAGCTCCTATGAAGGCATCTGTTGTGAGGTCGCTAACGCGCTCCAAGTGGACAGCCTTTGTGGTGAAGCAACAGAATACTGCTACATAAGCCTTTTGAGGACGTTTTCCTCGAATTTTGTAAGGTATCCAGACTGGTCCAAAGTAGTCAACACCGGTAATAATGAATGGTCGATTAGGTGTTATTCTGTCAGCAGGTAAGTTTCCCATTATTTGGGAGTACATCTTTGGTTTCGCCTTGCTACATTTAACGCACCGTTGGATGATTGCTCTAGCCATAATTTTTGCTTTGATTGGCCAGAATTTCTGTCTTGTGAGCGACATGAGCGCTTGAGCTCCACAATGCATATTTTCCTTGTGTACCTTTTCCATTAAAAGCTTCGTCAATGTGTCATTGTATGGAACTAAAATTTGATGCTTGGCGTCATAATTTAATGATGAGGCTTCAAGTCTTCCTCCAACAGGAATGACACCTTGCTTGTCTAGGAACGGAGAAAAGGCTGCTAACGGGCTTTGGGCCTTTACCGTTCTTTCTTTCTTTAATTCTTTGAGCTCATCGCTGAAATCATTTTTTTGAATGACCTTGATGATTGTAACAAGAGCGTCATTTAGTTCCTGTGTGCTTAGTGTCAACTCATTGCATGTTATACCTTTCATGCGTCGTATAAATCGAAGTGTGTAACCTACTACTCGTTGAAGTGTATTGAATGAGTTTCCATGATTAATTTTGTAAACCCAATCCCTTTGTGAATCCAGTGCCTCTGATGTTACATTGGATGTTGTTTGTTCATCTTTATTCATTGTTTCAGTTACGTTGGAAGATTTTTGCTTCATTTCTGGACACTGTGGGTTATAAGTTAGCTTGGTGAATTTAACTGGCCATTTATTTTCATTTCCATGCAAAAACAAAGGACCAAAGAACCACAAGTGACTGGCTGGCAATTTCGATGGCATTAATCCTCGTGACAGTGCATCTGCTGGGTTGTCCCTTGATGAAACGTGGCGCCACTGATCTGCTACTGTCAATTCTTGGATCTGGCTGATCCTGTTTGCGACAAACGTTTGAAGTGCAGATGATTTTGAGTTTATCCAATAGAGAACAATTTCCGAATCTGTCCTTTATGATTAAGATCGTTCTTCACCCTTTTCATTAACGTTGTGCTGAGGACTGCTGCACATAGCTCCAGGCGTGGAATTGTTTGTTTTTTCAGAGGTGCCACCCGGGATTTGGAACATAGTAGTCTTACGACTGTGCGACCATCTTTTAACGTTGCACGCACGAAAATTGCAGCTCCGTAGGCCTTTTCTGATGCATCGCAAAAGGCATGAAGTTGAACAGATGATGCTACATGTTGTCCAAAAACGTGTCTTTCAAAGCAAAAATTGTTCAGTGCCTTTAAATCGTCTCGGAAGGTGGATGACCTTTGGAATGTAATTCGATTGGTATTGCCTGGTCCCAGGAAAGTTGTAATTGCCATAAGTCCTGTATGATGATCTTGGCTGTTACTATAACTGGGCCAAGTATCCCTAGTGGATCAAATATTTTTGCAACTTCTGACGTGATTGTGCGTTTCGTGATTTTGTTTGTTGCATGAGGCGTAGATCTGATGCAAAATTTATCCTGTTTTGGTTGCCAGACTAACCCAAGTGTTTTTATGGAGGTATTATCATCATTGTCAAAATCTAAATCGATTTCCTGATCATCCTTATCTTGTAATATTTGTGGGTGGTTTGCACACCACTTGCAAAGTTTAAAGCCAGCAGGTTCTAATATGCGTTTCAGTTGACTCTGCATCTCCAATACCGTTGATAGTTTATTGGATCCACTGAGACAGTCATCTACGTAAAAATTATTTTTTAAGACTTGTGCTCCCAGTTCAAATTTTTCTGTATTTTCTTCTGCAAGCTGTTGCCGGCATCTTGTTGCTAAGTACGTGGCGGATCTGGTACCATATGTCACTGTGTTTAACTGATAATGGCGGACAGGCTCACCAGGATGATTCCTCCAAAAAATAGTTTGAAATTTCCTATCCGCTGGGTGCACTGAAATTTGTCGATACATTTTTTGAAAATCTTGGTAATCGGAATCGCAGAAGGATCGAAAACAGTCCACTCTGCACTGTTGGCCCAGTAAATAAAATGTCATTCACTGATATGCCAGAACTAGTTTTACATGAGGCGTCAAACACTACTCTAAGTTTTGTACTGCTGCTATCTGGTTTCAGTACACAGTGATGCGGGATAACATAGTGTGGTGCTGATTTGTTTTTAGTGGTTATCTGCTCCATATGTCCCAATTCTTCATACTCGTTCATAAATTTGACGTACTGTTCTCTGAGGTTTTGATCCTTAGATAGTCTTTTCTCAAGGGAAAAGAATCTGGTCATTGCTATTGTTTCTGAATCTTTAAGGTTCTCAGGATCTTATTGGAATGGTAGCTTTACCATGAAGCGTCCCAATGAGTCCCTTTGAGTGTTGTTTTGAAAATGTGTCTCGCATAATTCTTCTGCCATAGTTAACTTTGAATTTTTGGGTTCCGGATCATCCATCTGCCACAATCGTTGAATCATTTCATCTAGATCTTCCTCAGTTTTTATACATATGCCACACGTTGCGGCACGCTCGTTCCTGTTATAGAGGTAGGAGTCGCCTACTTTTCCTGAAAAAATCCATCCAAAAACGGTATTTTGAAGTATAGGTAGATCACTTGATATTTTGATTCAATGGTCAGCAATTGATGATAGAATTCTGCTCCCAAAAGGATGTCAATATTCGCCGCTTGGTTGAAGTAAGGGTCTGCTAGTTCAATATTTTTTGGAATTGACCATGATGATGTATCTAACGATTGCGAAGGCTGCAATGTAGTAATTTGTGGCAGAACGTATGCTTCCAATGGTTTTTGGTATCCATTTATACGGGACTGAATATTAATGTAATGTAATGTTTTTTCCTTCCAATTCCTTCTATGGACATTGAGGTCATCTGACCTGAGACACCAAGGCGTTTTGCAAGCCTGCTACACGGAAAAAACACCAACTCAAATTTTATTAAAAATTAATAGGAGATTATAAAAATTAAAATCTGAAAACAAATATTACTTTTTTATAGTAATAAATAGAAAATCCTTATTAAAAATTCTATTCTAGTTTGTAAATATTTTCATTTTACATTTTTTAATAAGTGCATATTAAAAATTATTTTCTTCATTTTAATTATCACCTAAAAACTTTGAAATTTTACAAAGAATTTATTAAAATTTAATAAATTGCCACATTAGAATTTTTATATATTTCATATTGTAATATATGATTCCCGCTTTATAATTTTTAAAAAGTAGTTATAGAAAAATTATTTCAAGATTATTAATTTTTATTATATTGAAGTTTATTTCTCTTTTGTGTTTAATTTGTACTCTGTTTGAGTTCTCAACATGTTCATGCAAAAAAATAAATATATAAGGCTTGCCAAACTCTTACTAATTGGCTTTGAAGTAATGTGTTGAACAGAATTGGGACGGGGTCGGGAAAGCGGCAACGGAAACTCGCTGGCTGCCCTAATTTTGTTCAACACACCAAAAAATTTAAAAATAAATTTCAGTTATTATTATTTCACCATAAAAACTTTATAATGTACTTTTTAAAAAATAGTACAGCCCTTTTAAAATATAATAAATTATTGCAGAAATTTTAAAATCTACTTTGTAAAAATTAAAAACTTGCATTCGAAAAATTAATGCCTGCTTGATGTAATTTTTATATTACGCTTAGTAATTTTTAATAGACACTCGAACCGTTTCTAAATTACTAAATTACCTACTAATTTTTCTTAAATTTTGATTAATATTTACAATAATTTCGAGTTGGTGTTTTTTCCGTGTAGTTATAATGTTAATTTGGGAACCAGAGTCCAACAGTACTCTGCAGGTTATCACTTTTCCATTGGCTGTATTTACCTTAATTAAACCTGTGCTAAGTAGCAAGTAGCCTTTTTTTTGGGTGTTGTTGTAGGTTGTAAGGCTAACAGGAGAGTTTGAATTATGTTCATTAGAAGATGTTGCAGCTATGTGTAGCCCGTCTTTTTCCTGATGTAACAATGTATTGTGTTTTTTCTGACATCTGGTGCAAGATCTGCTATGACAATCAGAGGTGCTGTGCCCACTTCTGAGACAGTTGGTACAGAGTCGATTTTTGATCAAATGATTCATCCTGTCTTTAACTGAAGCCTTCAAAAATTTGGCACATGTAAACAAAAAGTGTTCTTTTTCATGACAGAATTTACATTTTTGATGTACTGTTGTTTTTAGCACTCTCATAGGTCTTTGTTTGGCCCCAATAGCCTCCATCATTTGGAACTGGGCTTCCAAAAAAGTAAGAAATTCGTTTAATTTTGGAATTTCTTTATAGTTTGCAATAGTTTGCTCATATAAAATATGAGTTTCGCGATTCAACTTTTTTATTAAAATTGGAATTAGTAGCGGATCCCAGGAGTTCGTCACTACTCCCAGATTTTCCAATGCTAACAAGCATTTTTGTGTTGTATCATGCAGCTCCTTGATTGTTTTGGATGACGCTGCTGATAAGGTTGGCTGCTCCAATAATTTTGATACAAGAGTGTTTGTTAGGACTTGTTGGTTGTTGTACCGATCTTGAAGTAACGTCCAGGCTGTTGTATAATTCGCCTCACTCAATGAGAGATGTCGAATTAGCTTTTCTGCTTCTTCAGTGACGTTTGACTTCAAATACCACATCTTCTGCACATTTGGTAGCGCTTGGTTATGAATCATTTAAAGAAATAAATCAAAAAATTAACGCCACTTCATGTAATCATCATCAAATTTTGGGAGAACAACCTTTGGCAGTGGTAGAGCTCCAGCTGCAGGCTTGCTGTGCTGACTTGCATTGTATCTGGATTGCCCCCTTGGTAGTTTTCCAGATCTTCAGTTAGAGCGATTATCTTTTGTACCACCTCCTCTTCCAATTGGATGAACGTGGACAGGTCGTATCCTTTGGATGATGGGTCTTCCATTTCCTGCCAGATTTCATCGTTGATTTGTTCTATTTTTTGATCGTGTTTAATTTCAACTCACTGGAGATACGTGAATGGTTTGTTCGTGTAGATTCAGCGTTGGCCAGGTGTCTTTTTAATGTTGACAGTTGGGCTTCAAATTTTCGAATAAGCCCCCTTTGCTACTGGTCAGCATCATCTGTACGTGTGTTATCTGGACCTTGGATGTTCTGCGTATGTTGCTGACTGCATGCTGTAGTTGTATGCTGACTAACTGCAGACCTTTGTGGAATCACCGATTTCACTGAGTTAGTTGCGTCTTTCTTTGCAGCTGCTTCCTCGAAGATTTTTGTGTAAGTTTCGACTACTTCGGCTATTTGGGTGTAATAGTCCTTTGAAAAGTAGTCGTGTTCCAATGGGAGGTCGTTCAATATGCGGATTTTTGTATCTGTTTCCTCAAACTTTTCCCATGCTTGGCTTATTCGCCGTAGACGCTCTAGAAAATAGTCTGATGTCCCTTTCCGTTCTGAGGAATCCTTTTTAAAGTTCCTCACCACGCTTTGGATTTCTTCTCCAAGGCATTGTTGGATCTTTGCCAAGCCGTTGAACACCATCATGAATAGATGAAAAAGAGTTGTTTACTGGTTGATATTTACTGAATGAGTAGATGGCTGCTGTGTCCACCTTTGGATTAGTTAGGCTGGATTGTCTTGATGCAGACTGTATCCTGGCCAAAATGTGTCACCGTTTTACTGATGACTGTTGAATGATCAGATGGCTGCTGTGTCCACCTTATGCTGACTGTTGAATGATTAGGTGGCTGCTGTGTCCACCTTATGCTGACTGTTGAATGATAAGGTAGCTGCTGTGTCTACCTTATGCTGACTGTTGAAAGATCAGGTGCCTACTGTGTCCACCTTACGCTGAGATCACGTCGGGGTCACCAATGTTTTGCGGCAAAGGTTAGTTTACCTGCCTATAACGCTAAAATAGTCCTGGCACTTGAACCAGTACTATTTAGGTTGTTTGATTGTTATTGCAGGCACATAAACCCACAATAACAGTGTTTAAATGAAAGCAAGGCACCTTACCAGTGGTCGGGGGTGTCTTGCTGTGTTGGCCACTAAATATCAAAAAATGACAAAGAAACCTTTAATATAAAATAGAATAGGAGTTGCTTTCTTTTTGTGTTGCTATGTAATGGCAAAGTTTTATTTAATTTATGTCTATTATATTCTTAATCGATAATTACAAATTGTGTACCTAATCATAATTTAATTAATTTAAAAATTGTGACCTACTTAAAATGCAGCCACCATAAACAAAACAAAAGCGAGCATTGACTTTAAAGAAGTTGCAATGTTTGCATTTTGTCAATAAAGCAAAAGCGAACATTGACTTCAAATAAATTCCAATGTTTTGCCTTTTGTCAATACTAAGCATTTTGATATGCTTAAGGGGCTGCATATGTGCAAAATATGTACGTGAGATTTAAATTGAATAAGTAAAACTAAACAGATTTTTATGCACTAATGCACAATAAAAAAGAAAAAAAAACAACTATAATTACAATAAGAAATTAACATACAATTTGTAAAACCAAAAAAAAAAATATTATTATTAAAATTCTTTTTTTTTCAATTATAAAATTAAATAATTACATAAAATTTATTGTAAAATTATTATTACATTATTACGGTTTTCATTCGGTCTTCTGAAGGAACCAGTCGAAAAAAATTCTGAGCCGCAAAACTCCAGAAGTTTCACAGTGTATTTTTGTTGTAACAAAAAGTGAAAGAGAAAAATATTAAATTATTAGCAATAATTCACTTCAAAAAAATAAAAATAATATATTTTAAATAAAACATAAATGAAAAAAACAAAGTGCAGCTTAAAAAAAAATAATAAACACCTCCGCCTATGCAGCGACGTCATTCTCTTTCCAATGAGTGCGTTTCTACAATCTCGAGTGCTTCCAACAACAATTCAACAACAACTAATAATATTCTTCCCGCGCATTCTATTCCAAGCGCTCATTTGAGTAATGCGCATGCGTTGTTTTCTCAAAACTCTTCTCTGAGTACATGTAATAATCCAAAGCCGCTAAATCTGATATCTGCAGAACAGATGCTGTCCTCTTCTCTCTCATGGGGAGCTGAATGTTCAACTCCGAACATCTCACCAGCACCTACAAGCGCAACTGTCTCTTTGCCAGCAACAACTCTGGCAACAACTAGTACATGTGTAATTACTGCATCGTCATCTGCTTCACTTACACCAATAATGTCTGTAGGCACAAATTCACATGTATTGAGCAACAGCTTAGCAACATTACCTATGCAACATGAATCCAGTGTAGAGCAACAATGTTCGGAATTGCATCAACAGAAGCAGCAGCAGCAGTAGCAGGAGAAACCACAACATAAACAGCAGTTGCTATTACAACAACAAAAACAACAACTTCGTCAAATGCAACAAACTCAACAACAACCAAAGTCAAACACACAAAATAAAGGTAAAAATATTTTGTTTCCAAAATAAAGTGAAGTTCAAACTGGGCTAGACCGCTACATCCAAGTAAAAAGAAAACTAAGCCCACAAAAAAATGGAGGCAATGTACAAGCGGCGAAAGTCATTAAATCCACCTCTACAGGTACAATCAACGCCAATAATAATAGATTTGCAATATTAGCAAAAAATTATGATGATGAAGCTGGTGGTAGCGGTAGGCAAAGTATTAAAGATCATAAGCCTCCACCTATTTTCTTGCGTGAGCGTAACTCTAATACTCTTATAAATTATATTACTAGTCTAATAGGGAAAGACTCATATCATGTAGTTTCACTTACAAGAGGAAATATACATGAAACAAAAATCCAAATTTACGCGGAATGTAATTACCGTACTTTAGCACGTGATCTAGAAGCCAAAAAAAAGAATTATTACACTTACCAGCTGAAAAGCAGTAAAGGTATTTCTGTAGTATTTAAAGGAATCTGATTTAGACGTAATTGAAATAAAAAATGCTCTCGAAGAATAAGGTTTCCATGCCAGAGCAGTTATTAACATTGTAAATAAAGATAGGGTTCCGCAACCTATGTTTAAGGTAGACCTACTCCCAGATGCTGCCAAGCTCAAAAAAAATGAAACGCATCCAATATACAAGTTGCAATATTTATTGCACCGAAAAATTTCTGTAGAGGAGCCCCACAAACATAATGGGCCGGTCCAATGCGTAAACTGCCAAGAGTATGGCCATACTAAAACTTATTGTAATCTCCGTACTGTATGTGTCGCATGTGGTGAACTCTACCACAGCTCCTTATGCTCCAAAAAAGCGGAATATAGTACAAGCTCCAAAAAATGTAGCAATTGTAATGGAAACCATACTGCTAACTATAGAGGCTGTCCTGTATATCAAAGCCTAAAACAGAGGGTAACTTTACTTAAACAAGCAGCTCGCAATCCAACTAAAAATGTATTTTCCTCTGCCGCTTCTGTCAACAGTTCTCTGCTGCTTCTGCCCCCAGCAGTCCTCTGCCAAACCTTATTCACCAGCTATTTCTTATGCTAATGTTGTAAAATCAGGCTCTCAAATACAACACCTAACACCACAGGAACCAAACAATAACCTTGAGCTAATGATTTCTAATTTTACTCAAAGCCTATCACACTTCATGATAGCCATGCAAAAATCTTTAGATCGTATCGTTGAAATGCAAACCCAATTAATGACTGCTCTCCTAGCCAAGTTATAGGCCTTATAAAGATTTGCGCATGGAATGCAAACGGCGTAAGCCAACATAAACTAGAGATTTCAAACTTCTTGTCTCGGGAAGATGTAGATGTAATGCTTCTATCCGAAACCCACTTAACAAATAAATATAACTTCACTATTCCAGGCTATATATTCCATAAAACCAATCACCCAGACGGAAAAGCCCATGGCGGTACTGGTATACTAATTCGAAGAAGGCTTAAACATTCTTGCTCAGGGGCTTATGCCCAAAACTATCTACAAGCTACTTTAATTATATTGCAAAGTAATGGCAAAGACCTTTCTTTATCTGCAGTTTACTGTCCGCCCCGCTTTGCTGTATCATAGGCGCAGTTTATGGACTATTTTAAAACTTTAGGTGATAAATTTGTAGCAGCCGGTGACTATAACGCAAAACACATTTTCTGGGGCTCCCGCATTTATAATCCCAAAGGTAATCAGCTGTATAACGCAATAAAAAAAAAGGAATCTGGATGTTGCTTCTCCCGGAAAACCTACATATTGGCCAGCGGACCGCAACAAAATTCCTGACCTAATCGATTTTGCCGTCACCAAGAGTATTCGCAGAGATTTGATTTCTTTCAGTACAAGTTTTGAGTTATCATCTGATCATTCCCCTGTTATCATACAAATTTTTGAAAAACCCAAGCATAGAAGGGTACCACTTACCCTTACAACTCCTTATACAAACTGGATTAATTACAAAAATACGTAAGCACACATATCCACACAAATTATACAATAGGATGGAAAGAGCATGTTGATGATGCTGTTGAGGTCATAAATTCCATTTTAACTACAGCAGCAACTAACTCTACGCCTTAAAATTCAATTAGTAGAAGAAAAGATAGATTTTCTACTAATGCTGAAATAGAAAAATTAGTTTCGGATAAGAGATGGCTTAGACGGGAATGACAGAAACATAGGTCCCCAGCATCAAAAATAAAACTTAGGGAAGCCGAAAAGAAGATAAGAGCTGCTCTTTCTAGAGAACAGAATAATCACCATTATAGTTTTATTCAAAACCTTTCTCCAAACAAAACTAATAAATCGTCTCTATGGAAGTCTAGCCGCGTATTTAGAAATCCTATTGAGACCGAGCCTCCTATAAATGATAGTAATGGCGATTGGGCACGAAGTAATGAGGAAAAGGCATATGTTTTTGCACAACATCTAAGCCTAGTGTTTCAACCCAATTGTGTTTCAAACAATACTGATCTGCCTCCGCAAATAAATAACACTCAAAATATTAACATGCATATTATTCCAACTGAAGCCGCTAACGTCATAAAAAATAAACTTATTTGTAGAAAAGCACCTGGCCATGACTCCATTACTCCCATAATGCTCAAAAATTTACCCCAAACAGCTGTAGTTTTCATCACCAGGCTCTTTAATGCTATAATTAATCTTGGCCACTATCCCGGTGAGTGGAAAAAATCAATAATTAAAATGATTTCGAAGCCCGGCAAAAATTCTACCTTACCATCTCCATACAGACAAATTAGCTTGCTTCCCTGCCTCTCAAAACTGTTTGAAAAAGTATTCTTAGAAAAGGTTATGCCTTACCTTCAAGATCATCATCTCATTCCTTCACACCAGTTTGGTTTTAGGGAAAAACATGGAACCATTGAGCAAGTGAATAGAATAACAAACGAAATAAGAAATACTTTTGAACACAGAGAATACTGTTCCGCCATATTTCTTGACGTTAAGCAAGCTTTTGATAAAGTATGGCATGAGGGCCTAATTTACAAAATCAGACAACTCCTACCACAAAATATCCACGCAGTCTTAGTGTCATATTTGGCAAACAGGTGCTATAGTGTTAAATATCAAAGTTTTAATACAACTGAGTTCTCGATTGGCGCTGGAGTTCCACAGGGTAGTGTTCTTGGCCCGTTTTTATATATCTTATTCACTTCTGATATTCCGACAAATGACCAGCTAGCTACCTCCACTTTTGCGGATGATACGGCTATTTTAAGTCGTCACAAAAATGCTATGGTTGCCACAAACCAGCTTCAAAATCATCTAGTTCTTATTGAAAATTGGTTATCAAAATTGCGTATCACGGTGAACGAGCAAAAATGCCGAAATGTTACATTTACATTAAATAGAAACCCAACACCAACCATAAAATTAAATGGCATTCGAGTTCCAGAAGCAAATGCAGTAACTTATCTTGGATATAGATAAACGCTTAACTTGGCGTAAACACATCGAAGCCAAAAAGATGCAAATCAAACTCAAAGCTCCTAGCTTGCACTGGTTAATAAACAGTCACTCTCCTCTAAAATTGGAATATAAAGTTCTCCTATATAATAGTGTTATTAAGCCCATATGGACCTACGCGATACAACTATATGGATTCGCTAGTTCATCAAATAGTGAAATTCTTCAAAGGGCTCAAGCAAAGATACTAAGGACAATAACAGGAGCACCGTTGTTCATTAGAAATGAGCGTATCCATAGCGAAAGACTAAAAAGAAAATACCTCCTAAAACTGCAAAATCATATCAATCCATTAGCTACTCCACTAGCTAACACTTCAACACATTCGCGTCTAAAAAGGGCTGACCGCCCAGCTACTACAAATGGTTCTGCATAATGAACTCTGTAATAAATATCCATATCCATACATATATCCAAATATTATATCCATAATACAATTTTAGACCAGCAAAAAACATATATTTTTTATTTATTTTTGAGTCCCGCAGAGCTTTAAATTACTAATTATAATAAATATATCACTTTATATATAATTTATAATTTGTAATAGTGTTAATTAGAATTAAGAGCTTACAACTTATTGTTAGTCTTTACAATGTAAAGAGATCCAATAAATAAAAGAATGCAAAAAAAAAAAATATTCTCACAGTGTATTCAACCAGCAACGTATGCATTATGCAATAATGCAACGTGGTTGAGTCCACTTGATGAAATTTAATACTATCACCGTCCGTATGACGGCAATGAGTTCACTTTGCTAGCTCAGCACTAATGTAAGCATATATGCGCACTACATTCAAATTAAAAATAAATAATAAAGACATTGTTAGAAAAACAAATCAAGAGAACGGATCATTTATAAAATAAAGAAGAATAAGTGTCTACACGCTTTCAAACCGAATCTGATGGTGACCATGGTATTAAACTACTATTATTAAGATTTGCTTGTAATTCCCGACATGGTTCACAATTACTGTTTAGGAATTATTTCGAGCTTAGGACTCATTACAGCATACTTTAAAACATGCATATTTACAAACATACATATTGTTATATTTTTGTGTCATTGCTCAATGTTATTTTTTGCTACATGTTAAATTTTTGTGAAACATAAGTTACCGTTACTTCCGTATGTAAACAATTTCTTACTATGCTCATGTGATGGTCAACGTGTGTTTGTACATATGTATGTCATTTAGAGTTTGACTTGCTTAAATCGTATGATCTCTCTCACTTGAATTACGATCGCTGGACGAAACACACGTTGGCCTGACTAGATAAGTATATCATAAACAAATTAATTAAATTTATATTTTTATAATTTAGAATAAGGTTCTACATAAAATCGAACTGAGATTTGTTTTTTCAACACTAAATCCTAGTCATAAATTGGTCCTTCAAACCGGAGAAAATTTATAATTGAATCGGATAATTGGATCGCAATTAAAATTAAACAACAAAATTAAAAGTTGAATGCATATGCAACTGCAGTACCGGTGTGACTTTTTTTGAGACATTTTTTTATTATCAAAACCTCGTGTGTGAAAAATATTTTGCGGTGCTATGACGGGAATTGAAAACGGTTTTTTTAACATTTAAATTAAAATAAAAATTCCTTCGCGGGTGAATCTCTTGAAACTATAGAAACTTAAGAATTCGCATTCGCATTCGTGTTAAACACGATTTCGCATTACCGCGCTTTTGCTTAAGGGCATTCAGCACGTCAACGAAAGTGAAGTGCAAGAATTTGAAAACGATTTTGCTACATATGAATCCAAATATTTTGAGGCACACTCTGGTCTCACAAAGGCCATACGCGATAGACAAAGCTCTGAAGAGCCCAAAAACACTTCTGATGTGTGAATGCTGGAACGTCTTTGTACTCAGCAAGCCACGTTTTTAGAAAATTTAGATTCCTCGACAAACGCGTCTTCGAAATTCAAGCTCCCTCCAATTGTAATCCCACAATTCTCTGGAAATTGCAAAGATTGGCCTTCCTTTCGCGATTTATTTTTGGGTTCGGTTGACAGTAAGCGAAATCTTTCCTCAACGCATAAATTTCAATATTTAAAATCGTTTTTGAGTGGGACTGCAGCTGATCTCATTCAACATATAAAAGTTTCAGAGGCTAATTATTTTTAAGCTTGGGACAGGCTTGAAAAACGTTATGACCGTGGTAATCTAATTGTCAATCGTTCGTGCAAACATTTTTAACACTTCCGGCTATAGGTATTTCGAATGCGCAAACACTGCGAAAAATAACAGACGGTGCAGATGAAGTGATTCGTGGTTTAAGTGCGTTGAACAAAAACAGTCGTGATCCGTGGCTCATTTATATTTTGCTTAACAAGCTTGATAGTGACACTAATCATACCTGGGCAGAGCATGTAGGTTCCAGTGAAGATAAATCAATATCCGAACTAACTAAATTTTTGGAGCAGAGGTGTGATGCTTTAGAATCATGCCAAACCCTGCATCGTTTGAACTCGTCGTGCGGAAAACAATCAAATCAAATTCGAGCCCATTTAGTAAAAGCCACAGAGAAAATCGTACGCTGCCCAATGTGCAAAAGTGATCACAATTTATCGCAGTGCTCTCAGTTTATTGCATTAGACATTACATCGCGTAGAAATTTTACCAAAACTCAATCTGTTTTTTTAATTGCTTACGGTCAGGTCATTCTTCAAATAACTGTCGTTCCTCGTTTTGTTGTCGTATGTGTAAAGCTCGTCACCATTCCCTTGTTCACCAAGATGATCCCAGGACCGCTAATTCATCGATACTTTCACGTACACCTACAAATACTTCTCCGTCGTTACCTGCTTCGCAACATTGTTTTGAGGCCATTTCTAGCTCTAACGCTGCTACCCCATTGGTTAACAACCACTCGCTTGAGTTTGGCATACACAAACAAACTATCTTACCAACTATTCTTGCTAAACTTCAAGACAACCGGGGACAGCTTATTGATTGTCGAGTGCTTCTTGATACGGGGTCTCAATCTTCGTTTATTACCGAATCGTTCGTTTAAAGGCTTGGGCTTCCAAGAACTCATGCTAGAATTCCTGTGTTGGGACTATCTTCAAAAGAAACAGGCTATACTAAAGAGTGTGTATCCATAAATCTCTTCTCTCGCTATAGCGCTACAAATTTGTCGGTCAATGCATTTGTATTGAGTAAATTGACATCACATTTACCATCAAGATCTTTCGATGCGTCGACATGGGATCACATTCAGATGTTAAATCTGGCAGATCCATATTTTAATCTTTCCAGTGCTATAGATATTCTACTCGGATCTGACAAAGTTTGGTCTATTTTGAAAGCATATCAAATTATCGGACCCCAATAGCTCAAAATACAACCTTTGGCTGGATTATTTCAGGGGGTTAAGTGAATCGAATAGTCGCAGCTTAGAATTTTCTTCATTTCACGCAGCTGTCGACGTTGACACTCTTCTACAGAGATTTTGGGAGCTTGAAGAAGTTTCTCCTCACAAAATTCGCGACTGTTTCCTTGCAGTCGGCAAGTTTGCGATTACAATCGATGGAGCATCGATTTCAAAATAATCCTGAATTGCACCGACTATACTCTAAATTCATGCAAGAGTATCTCGATCTTGGCCATATGACACTAATACCTTAAGATGAAATATTAAAGGATTCTTCTCATCAGTTTTACCTACCTCATCATGCCGTGGTCAAACCTGGAAATTCGACGAGAAAACTGCGTGTTGTGTTTGATGGCTCGGCAAAAGATTTTACGCTCAATCTTTAAATAACAATTTATTAATCGGTCCGCCCATACAACGTGATCTCATAGGCGTGTGTTTGCTTTTTCGACAACATCGTTTTGTTTTTACCGCGGATATCGTCAAAATGTTTCGTCAAATATGGGTTCGTGATAAAGACACTGATTTTCAACGTATCGTTTGGCGTCAAAGCTCTAGTCAGCAAATTCACGGACGGACGGCTTCGGCTCCATTTTTATCGGTTCGTGTACTACAACAGATTGCAAATGATTACCAATCAAAATACCCAAGCGCGGCTAGAACTCTACCAAGTGACGTTTATGTTGACGACATTATGACGGGAACAAACTCTATCGAAACTTTATTGGACTTGCAGTCCGAATTGATCGCGTTGTTATCGGAAGCTGGCATTCAATTTCGCAAATAGAGTTCCAACTGTTGGGCCCTACCCGCTCACCAAAAGCCTGAAGATTGTGAGTTTTCTTTCGTCGACCCTGAACGCTCACAGGCCCTCATCAAAGTACTAGGCATGTTTTGGAATCCTGCTAGTGACGTATTTTCATATCGTGTGACTCTATCCAAGCCTGGCCTCTCAGCGACAAGAAGGACGGTACTTTCCGAAATAGCACGTATTTTTGACCCGCTCGGACTCCTTGCTCCGTCCGTCATTTTGTTTAAAATTATGTTTCAAAGGCTCGGGTCTTCTCAGTTAAATCTTGGGTGGGACGATCTCCTGCCCCTTGATTTTCCAGAACAATGTTGTAACTATCGCCGACAGCTCACAGCCTTTGAAAATATTCGGGTTCCGCGGATTGTGTTTTCATCCGAAGAACATATCGAACTAAATGGGTTCTCAGATGCATCGTCACTCGCTTACGCTGCGGTCGTTTATGCCCGTTCCATATCTACTGCTGGTGATATTGTTACCACAATCGTCGCGGCAAAAACTAAAGTGGCCCCTTTAAAATCTGTGTCCATTCCCCGTCTCGAACTCTGTGATGCGTTGTTGTTGTCCAGGTTATTGACCCTGGTTAAATCGTCGGTAATTGCCAAAATCGTCAGAAAATTCACATGGTGTGATTCCGAAATCGTGCTGCATTGGCTGTCGTCTCCGCCTCGTCGCTGAGCCATCTTTGTTGCAAATCGAACCGCTGCCTTTTTGGAAACCATGCCTAGATATTCGTGGCGATACATGCCATCAGACTCAAACCCCGCTGAGTGTGTTTCCCGCGGTGTACTACCCTCAAATCTACTTAATCATAGCCTATGGTGGGCCGGTTCACCCTGGTTACGAGAAAAAGTTGGCTCCAAGGCATGCGTTGGTCTCGTCGGTTGATAGTCATATTTTTCACGTCCTTATAAAATCATTTTCGTCATGGTATCGCTTACAAAGAGTGGTTGCATATATACTAAGGTGTGTCTCCAATCTAAGACTCAAATCCAATAGTCGAGCTACTCACGGTTTAAAATTCGCTGAAATTCAAAACGCCAGAATCGCTATTTTAAAATTTGTTCAATTTAACTCCTTCGAAAATGATATTCAGCACCTGCGTACTACAAATCAACTTTCATCGAAATCAAAACTTTTAAGGTACTCAGCATTCTTGGACAGCTCTGGATTACTTCGTGTCGGTGGACGTATCAAACATTCAAGCGTGTCATTCAACATAAAACATTCAACATAAATTTTGAAATTTTCAGCTCAAACATGAAATTTTTATCCAAAAAAATTAATTTTTTGCAAACTTCGAAAATGCTGACGCAACCGAAATTGCGCGATCAGCGGGGAAATTGAATAGAGGAGGAGTCATGGTAAAATAACGGGAAAAATAGCGTTAAGAAATACTAGTTTTAATTGCATAAATAGTTTAGAAATTTATAATAAAGATCAGAATTAATTTTGAAGCTGAAAAACAAAAGTTGTTTTTATTTTAATTTCCAAAGATAGTGTGGTGTTGGGCCTATGGTTTTCTATGGTAAGTACGCCTAACCTTATAGATATCAGGGGTTGGCCTAAGTGGTGTCTATTTTCAGGCGCACACGCCGTTTATTATAGCCGCAAGACTTTATTATCGAGTCCCAGCCACAAAGGCTTTCTGAGCATACATTTGAAGCCTCAAGGCTATTTTTAAATTGAATGGAAACAACTTCAGTTTTTAACTCCAAAATTAATTCTAATCTTTATTATAAAATTCTAAACTATTTATACAATTAAAACTAGTATTTCTTAACGCTATTTTTCCCGTTATTTTACCATGACTCCTCCTCTATTCAATTTCCCCGCTGATCGCACAATTTTAGTTGCGTCAGCATTTTCGATCACCAATATGCAAATTTGGTAACAGTGAAAGAGTCACAAATCTACTTGACTTCAGTCACTTGTTCCCAGCCTTGAAAATACGGCATAAGGGTGTTTTCTTACAAAGTGCATTTGGGTTTGCTATTGTTGTTGTTGTTGGTCAGTTGAGGTAGGCAAGACGTTGCCTTGAATGCACTAAGTCAATGACGTGCGGGTGAAACATAATGCTTGCATTTATTTGTTGTTGCTTTTGTTTGTGCGAGTGGCGTTAGCGGCACGAGCACAAAAAAAAGCAAAAGGAAAAATGAGAATGACTTGCATATGTACATAAGTCGTAAATTTTACGTTTAATTACTTGACCGAAAAGTGTCATATGAATTTGGTTTATTTTTGATTTCCGTAAATCAAAAATAAGAATTTAAATTTGAGTGGATTTATTTTGGTGTGAAGAATGTGGGTTAAGTTAAATTGGAAATTAAATGGAAATCGGTGGGAACCTTTAATTAGTTTGGTTCCCTTACTGTCTGAGTATAAAGAAGGTGTTAGTGGTGGTCATGGTATTAGGTAGGTTCACTACACCCTAACCCTTAAACGAAAAATTATATCTGGAGATAATTTTTTAAGATGGTGGAGTATTGGCAAAATAATATAACTTGTATTAAAATTGATAAGTTTTAGATATGATATAAAAGATTAATTCCTAAACATGTATACAATATTTAATTAATGATTAACATTTTTATAATATTAATAGAAAAGTATTTAATTTATTATGTATTAAAATTATATTTTAATGTATGAATTTTATTTCATGAATTAGTTTAATTTTGTAGAAATTTAAGTATTAAAAGTAATTAAAGTTTAGAAGTTACAATATAAATTTTATTATAAGATTGATTAAGTATATTTCTCTTAAATAAATTGTAGATATAATAAAAATATGTAAATTATTTATTGAATATGTTCCACAGTGTTCAGGAAGAATAAACAGGTTTACCAAAAATGACGACACCAAAAACCACCTGGAAACTGTTCTTGGGCGTCACTAGTAATCGAAACCACTTCACTTTGAATCGGGTCAGCTCCCCTTTTGAAAAAAAATCAATTTCTGTACCGATATAGCGAAAAATTCCTCAAAACAGAGTTTCTTTTGGCCCAATCAGCTGATTATACTATATAATCGACCTAAATAGTTTTGTATATTCAGAAATTATAGCATATATGCTCAGATTCAATATTTTGGATCAATAAACGAAGGCACCTGTATATCGTTATGCTTTGTGTTCAACCATGCATTGTACAGAAATATTATAGAGGAAAGAGTAGTTATTGCTAATTTTGTCAGTTAACTGTCAAAATGCCGGTGAAAAAGTGTAATCATCAAGAAAATCGTAAAAAAGTTTGCGCGCCTTGTGGTGAAAAAATTTTTATGGGCACAAAAAAGGAGTATTGTTTTGCGATCACCAGCAGCTTGTTTCTTTGGAAACATTTTTCATTAAAAGGTGCAAGATATCCATTGAGCATATCCACAACTTGTCGGCTTACTCTCAGAGAACATGCAAAAGGTGAAACAAAACGTCCTCTCCCGGTTATGCCCAATTACTTTGACATTGTCTTGCCAAAAAGTACCCGAGAAAGAAACAAACATGAGTGCAATGATTACATTTGTGTGAAAGCCAAGTCAAACAGAAGGAATATTTTGAAGAAAGGTCGTAGTAAAACAAGAATTTTTTATAACTATTCTAAGAACCTATGGCGATCTAAAAAATAATTACAAAGATTTCTGTTCACAAAATAAAGATAAAAAGCAAGCCAGGAATTGTAACAGCACGGTGAATGAATCACTTATCGTTGAAAATGACGACATTTACGTTTACGTGTATAATACCTGAATTGCACATATTGCAAGGGTTCGTTAATCATCTTTTTTGGAATGGATTGGTAAAACTTGTCGGTCGGGACGCTGCTCTGATTTGGCCCAAAAAAATCAACGTAATTTCAAAAGAGTACCACGGTGAAATTTTTGAGGGAAATGCGTGTCGAAAATTGCTCACAAATGCAGATCTACTGATTGATGAAAGAATCTACGGCGAAATAGATAGGTTTAGAATTGAACCCTTTGTTGCTGCATTCAAGGCTATGAACAATATAGTCTAAGGTTGTTTCGCAAACTGTCGGAAAAAAGGTTCGGGCGAAATAAGTAAGTTGCTGGATCATCTGGAAAAAACCATACATGCGTATGGAGTATCCACAACTTTAAAATTTCATGTCTTGATTGACCACCTCAAACAATGTTTACAATTTCTCAACGATATACACGGACTGGGTTAATGGTCAGAGCAAAGTTCCATCACGAATTCAAAATTTATTTGGATGGCTGATTCGTACCCAGCCAGATTCACAAGAGCCGTTGTCGAGTTCTCTTCTGAACCTTTATAATTTTTGTGACTAAAAATTAATCGATTATTTTGTTTGTAATTAAGAATGGATTTATTAAACTTTATTTTTGTTCTATGATGAATTCCTGAAGGTTTGGCATTGAAACTTTGAATTCTAAAAAAGAGAATGCATTTGAGACAATGGTATTGTTTAATCAGCTGATTGGGCCAAAGAAACTCTGCCCCGATTTAAAGTGAAGTGGTTTCGGTTACTAGTGATACCCAAGAACAGTTTCCAGGTGGTTTTTGGTGTCGTCATTTTTGGTAAACCTGTTTATTCTTCCTGAACACTGTGGTTCGTATATGTGGTAGGTAAATATAATTATTTATTTGAAACAAAAAAAATTTTACATAGTTGTTTATATTTTCTTTTTGAGAATTTATTTGTTTCATAGTGTGTATTTTTTTAACATGTTATTTTGAAAGGATTTTAAATTATTATTTATTTCTATTACGGAATTAACTCCGTTCCTTTCTTTTATTTCGTATGGACCTTTGTATGGACTTTGGGATTTTTTCCTGTTTTCTAATTTTACAAATACCAAGTCTCCTATTTTAAAATTTGAAGGATTCACATTTAAATCGTATGTGGTTTTTCTTCTATTTTTTACTATTTCTATGAGATTTCTTGCTTTTTCTAGTGAAGTCTTTAACCTTATCTTTAGTTCATTGGAATAGTTTTCTAAATTATAGTGCCTTGTTTCCTCATTTATTAACCCATTTTCTGCCGCTGTTCGAGTTTTCGAACAGCAAATTTGCTCATTTTCACCGAATTTTTGTTCTATGTCGAGGCATAAAAGAAGCTAATTGGTATACAGCATATTATAGTAAATTAAATTGGCTTTCAAAAAAAATTTATTGGCCACGCCCCTTTTCCGTGGTGGGCTACAGCTAATGGTTGAAAAAAACCTTATTGGCAGACCTAATTTTAGTGAGTTAACTAATATATAATAAAAATAATTCATTTCCAAAAGTAAATTTTTTCTGTAGGCAAAGGTCGAATATAGTCAAAAAAAAGACTTTACACAAGATCTATTTCTACTAGGAAACATTGGCGGACTCGCAAAAGTGACTGTTCCAAAAGTCGAACAATGGCGGTTGGTGGAAACACAGCTCACAACAAAATTTGTGTTTGTAAAGGATTTGTTAGATAATTTTTCACTCAGAAACAATTCTGCTTTACTTCGTGAGTTGGCAAAGTACGAAAGTGAATATATTATAATATTTTCTGCCAAAAAAAATTTTTTTTTTATATACTCATTGGCTTTTATTCGCAATTATAAGTTTCATGGGAGGCATTGACCTTCACGATAATGCCATCTATTTCTCCGTGTTACGGGAAATCACCTAATAATTGTGTAGCCCGAAAGGAAAACCAGGCGTAGCAAAGTATGCCATAAGCCTAAACAACGAAGTGTCAAGTACACTTGCACATGAAAAATTGCTTCGCAGCTCACAGCAACTGGGAGAAAAATAAATAAAATTGTAACAAAATCAAATAAAAAGCATTTCTAATAAATAATAAAAACATATTTATTGTGTTTTTATTAAATCTATAAATTTCTTTGACCAATACCTGGAGAAAATATGCACATTCACATATAAGCTGAATTGTGCCCAACCGTCATTGTTCGATTTTTCGAACAGTCTCACCTGACGAAACCAAAAATGGTACAACATTTTGGACAACGGATTCGAGTTTTTTGGATCCTAATTAGTCTAGAAATATTACTTTTAATTACAAATTCGAACTTTCATGCAGCAGAAAATGGGTTAAATCAGTCGGAAGTGATGGCGATTTACCAAAAATAAGTTCAAAAGGTGAGTAGTTATTGTCTACGTGTGGGGTAGAATTGTACGCGAAAGTGTAGTATGGTATCCATTTGCCCATTCAAAGTCGTCGGCAAAGGACAAAAGATATTCGTTCAATGTCCTATGGTTTTTCTCATTGGAACCTAGTGTTTCGTGGTGGTAGCGGGTTGAAAATTTTTGCTCTAATTTTAATAGTTTACATACGTTGTTCATCAATTCATTTACAAATTCTGTCCCTCGATCAGATTTTAATGTTTTAAAATAACCATATTTTAGAATCAATTGTTCTACTAATGTTTGTGCAATTGACCTTGCATCTTTTGTTTCGATAGGGTGTGCAATAACGTACTTTGTGAGTTCGCACTGCATTGTAAGTATGTAACGGTATCCGTTTGAAATTTTAAGTGGACCTACTGTGTCAATGGATATTGTTTGGAAACTTGTACTTGGTGTGTCCGTTACTGTCATATTTTCTTTTGTGTGTCTCGTCTGTTTATTGCGAGCACATTTGTCACATTTGTTGACATAGTTTTTTACCATTTGCTGCATGTTTTTCCATATGTAGCGCTGTTTTAATTTGAGTATTGTTTTTCTGATTCCTAAGTATCCTCCCTGGGGTGAATCATGGAATTCTTTTATTAACTTTTGTTGCATGTTTTTACTTGGTATTTTCTTCGGGGGTTCTTATATCAATATATTCAGAGATTTATTACTCTTCATTTTCTTCTTCTGCTGCAGCTTATTAAATATTTTCTTCGTGATCATTTTTATCAAGAATTTCAAATATAGCATCATTTGCTTTTAGGCCTAGGTCCTTAATATTCTTTTTATACATAAGAGATGAAAGCTTCTCCAATGTCGAATCTAGATTCGTTGGATTGTCGCCACATCGTACTTGTACGATATCCTCTGCAATTTCAACGCGCGTAATGTTTAAATTGTTTATAATGAACTCTAATTTCTTCATATTTCTGATATCAGTTATAGATGTGCAATCCCAATGTGAAAATGTGAAAAGTTCATCAGACTCGTTCTGAGATTTGCATTGCTCTTGTTCATTATCTTTTGCTAGCTTCTTTTTCATTCCCCCCTTGTTATAACCAATGCTTTATTAATTTTTTTATCTTCTTCGGTTGGTATCATATTTACCAATATTTTCGAATTTATTTGAATGCGTGATAGCGCGTCGGCGTTTGTGTTGTTCCTTCCTTGTTTGAATTTGATTTCAAAATCGTAGTCTGAAAGATCCAATCTTATTCTTGTCATTTTTGATGAGGGATTTTTGTGGCTGAATAACGAGACGAAAGGTCTATGATCGGTCACAACGATGAATTTTCTTCCGTACAAGTAGGGTTTAAAAAAATGTATTCCCCAATGTATTGCAAGTTATTCTTTTTCAATTACCGGTTTGTTTATATCATGCTTTTGAAGGGTTTTGCTTGCGTAGGATATTGGCAAGTCTTGTCCAATTTCACCTTGTGATAGATTAGCTCCTAATGCTAAATTTGAAGCGTCAGTTGTTACAATAAAAGGTTTCGTAAAATCTGGATATTGTAAGACTGGGGGTTCTATCAATTTTTGTTTTAGTGTTTCAAAGGCTGATTGGCATTTATCTGACCATATAAATAGTTGATTCTTTTTGAGAAGGGTATTAGGCATTGTGCAATTGTCGCGAAGTCTTTTATGACACGTCTGTAGTAGTTGCAAAAAGCTACAAATCGTCTAACGTCGTCTGCGTTCTTTGATACTGGGTAATTTCTTACTGTGTCATATTTTGAAGGGTCTATTTTGATTCCTTCTTGTGTTATTAGGTGTCCTAGGTAAACTACTTCTGGTCTCAAAAATTTACATTTACTAGCGTTTAGCTTTAAGTTATATTTTGAAAGTCTTTCGAAAACATTTACGAGATTTAGATTATGATGCAGGCTGCATCCAAAAATTATTATATCATCAACGTATAGAAAAGCTTCTGAACTTAAACCTGTTAATGCTATGGTGAGCATGCGTTGAAAACTATTGGAGGATATTTTCAATCCAAAAGGTAGTCTCTTAAACTGGTAGTGACCGTCGTTTGTTGAAAAAGCTGTTAATGGTCGTGATTGTCTGTCTAGTAGCTTTTGGTGAAAAGAACTGGTCATGTCGAGTGTAGAAAAATACTTTGCTCTTCCTAATTTGTCTAAAACATCATCTATCCTGGTTAGTGGAAATTTGTCCTTTACTAACTTGTCGTTCAACTTTCGAAAATAGACTACTAATCGTCATTTTTTTTTTTGTATCATCACTGGCCTTTTTTGGTACTAGTAATAATGGTGCGTTGTATGGACGAATTGAATGTTCTATGATGTCGTTTTGTAGTAAATCTCCTATTTGTTTGTGTATTTCTTCGTCATGAGCTTGGGGCAGTCTGTAGTTTTTTATGTATGTTGGAGTGTTATCAGTTGTAGATAGTGTTTGAGTATGAAAATTGTTTACTGTCAGTTTTTCATTTTCTAAGTGAAAAATATTTTGATATTTTCTAAAAATTTCTGTTAAAGGGTGATTTTCATTAATATTTAGTTCTTTTTGTAGTTTCTTAAATCGTTCGTCATTTTGTTTATTGTTATGTTTAAATTGTATATAATTTGTTAGTGGTTCTGTTTTTGGTTTTATATTTAGTATTTTTACTTCTTTGTCGTTAGTATTTAGTATTTTGATGTGGCATTTTCCGATAGCAGGAATTATGGTGTTAGCTAAAAATACACCTTCCTGAATTTCTTCATTTAATACCAAGCTGTCCTCTTTTACGTCTATATGAATGGGATGTACTATTTCTGTCCTTGGTGGTATACGTATAATGTCGTATGCATGTTTGTTAAAGTGTAAAGGTATTATAACGTCTGTATCGTCTAACACTGTTGTCAACGTTTGTGTTTCGTAGTCTATTTTGCACATGTGTTTTGAGAAAAAAAATCTCTGCCTAATATGCCGTCTGTTGGTATAGGAAAGTTATCTTGTACTGCATGAAATATATGTGGTACTGTACGGTATTGAAAATAGAGTTCTAGATTAATAGTTCCTAGAGTTGCAATTTCATCGTTTGTTATTCCTGTCAGTTTGCATTGATTTCCCGTCATCAATTCTGTATTTTCTAAATTTTCGAGTTTGCAGATCGATATGTCTGCTCTCGTATCTATAAGAAATTTTAAATTTCTATTTGCATTTTTGCTTTTTAAATATATATAATTTGTTGAGTTATCCGAGATGTTGAAAAACTTTAATTTTGCTGTCCCGGATGATCTTGTGTTACGATCTCCAAGCGATTTTCGTTTCCCTGATTATTTGTTTCTGCAACATAGATTCTATTTTGATTGTGTTGATTATTAGAATTATTGTTATTGTTGTTGTTGCAAGAACATTGATTTCTGTAAGAATTACTATTATTGTTAATTCGAGAATTGTTATTGTTGTTATTCTGATATCCACGATTAGAATTGTTACCATTATTTGATCTTCGATTGAAATTATTATTTCTGTATCCGCGGTTATTATTAAAATTGTTCTTTTGATTAGAATTATTGCGATTTAACATTATTTAATCGAACTTGTTCCATTTGTTATCTTTGTCATGTTTGTTGTAAAATAGCATTGATCAATAGGTAAAAATTTACAATATTGGTCTTTGCTTGATGACTGTAAGTTCGATTAAATAATGTTTAATTATAAAAATAATCAGTCGCTAAAATCAACTTTCTTAAACCATATGGAGAGCACGCCGAATTTCAAAAATATGTGGCTGGCAACACCACAATTTCGAAAAATAAATCATAGCATGACTTTAGGCCGACGGTCTAACAGCTATGGCAGCAAGCGAGAAAGTGACAAAAGATGACATATGGAATATGCGCACTCTGTACACCTCATGACAAGTCCCTCAGTAGCTCAAGTGTTAGAGCGGCCGTCGCAAAATATGCAATTGCAATGCATGAACGGTCAGGGGTTCGAGTCCATGTACAGAATTAACCAAAACTGGTCTGATGAGGCTATTGGTAATAGCCGAAACATGTCACCAATTACCAGGTTAAAATTGTTCCATTTGTTATCTTTGTCTTGTTTATTGAAAAATAGCATTGATCAATAAGTAAAAATTTACAATATTGGTCTTTGCTTGATGACTGTAAGTTCGATTAAATAATGTTTAATTATAAAAATAATCAGTCGCTAAAATCAACTTTCTTAAATTATTGCGATTGTAATTATTAGAGTTACGATTGTTATTATTGTTGTTGTTATATCTCCTATTGTTATTAGAATTGTTGTAGCGGTTGCTATTGTCATTCTGTCTGTTATTTGTGTTTCTAAAGTAAAGTAATTTGATTTGGTTGTTTAATTTTTGACTTTTCTCTAGCTCAAGTGCAAGGTTTGTGGCTTCTGTTAAAGATTTAGGTTGAGCCGCAAATACGGTTTGCTTTGGTTCGTCATTTAATCCATTTTTGAAGATTGTTAACGCGTAATTTTCGTTCATTTTGAAAATGACATCTTTTTGAGTTTCATTTCCCGTAACTTCTGTAATCTGTTTATCTCTAAATTGTGAAATTGAATTGTTTCGCTGTGTCAATGTAGCTAATTGCGTGTGTATTTGTGCTATAGTTAGGTTGCTTTTATAAGCGGTTTGTAGGGCGGTTTTTAGTAAGGGTAAGGTATTTATGTTCGCAGTGTACCCTAGTGTGGGCGTTTGCATTTAGTTTAACGCTTACTATCAGTTATATTAATTTCTTTTTGTAATCTATCGAGTAGGTATCGTGTAGTAGTTCTATTAGCTTTAGAAAACCTTCTAAGTCTTTGTGAATGCCCGTGAAAATGGGAACAATTTTCATTATACTTTCTATGTTGAATTCTACCATGGTTGCTTCTGTATTATTGTCGGTATTGTTTTCTGGATTAGTTTCGTTATTGTCTTCTTGCTGTAGCATAAGATTTAATTTGGTTTTTGTTGTCTGTACTAATGTGTAAAAGTCTTCTGTAAGTTTTACTAGTTTGTAAGTAGCAGAGAACTGCATTGAGTAGCTCACTGAGGGTTATGAGCCACTTGCAAAAATATGAGACGTGAATGTGCATATTGCATGCAATAATGAGTGTGTATCAGAGTTGCGCTCACTAATAGTGAATGCGTAGATAGCTCATAGCTCATGAATGTGAATGCCTTAAAAGCTCACTCACATGCAGTCAGCATTAATGAATCAGTGAATGGTTTGAGCCACTTAAGTTGAACAGTGTCAAGAAAAAAATTTTTATATTTTATGGAAAGAACCGTCTTTGTCCAGAAAATGGGTCCCCGGACCATGGTACCTGTTTTTGACCCATTTTCGGAAAAATGTTTTTTCTGTTCCAATCGATGGGGAAAGGTCGAAAATGGACTGTAGACATCACTTGGAGTATCTCCGGACCCTGGAAAGGACCGTTTTTGACCAATTTTTGGAAATTTTTTTTTTGCTCCAATCGAAGGGGAAAGGTCGAAAATGGATTTTGAACATCACTTGGAGTACCTCCGGACCCTGAAAATGACCGTTTTTAACCCATTTTCGGAAATTTTTTTTTTTTTGCTTCAATCGATGGGGAAAGGTCGAAAATGGATTTTGAACATCACTTGGAGTACCTCCGGACCCTGGAAGGACCGTTTTTGACCCATTTTTGGGAAATTTTTTTTCTCCAATCGAAGGGGAAAGGTCGAAAATGGATTTTGAACATCACTTGGAGTACCTCCGGACCCTGGAAAAGACCGATTTTGACCCATTTTCGAGAAAAAAATTTTGTTTTTTCAAACGAAAAATAGCTGAAAAATATTTTTGGACATCACTAAGGAAGGCTCGGGACCCTGGAAAGAACCGTTTTTGACCCGAAAATGTGTCCCTGGGCCATGGTACCCGTTTTTGACCCATTTTCAATAAAAAAATTTTGTTTTTTCAAACGAAAGATAGGTCAAAAATATTTTTGGACATGACTAAGGAAGGCTCGGGACCCTGGAAAGAAAATTTTTTGACCCGAAATTGAGTCCCTGGGGCATGGTACCCGTTTTTGTCCCATTTTCGGGTCAAAAACGGTTCTTTCCAGGGTCCCGAGCCTTTCTTAGTGATGTCCAAAAATATTTTTGACCTATCTTTCGTTTGAAAAAACAAAATTTTTTTATTGAAAATGGGTCAAAAACGGGTACCATGGCCCAGGGACACATTTTCGGGTCAAAAACGGTTCTTTCCAGGGTCCCGAGCCTTCCTTAGTGATGTCCAAAAATATTTTTGAGTTATCTTTCGTTTGAAAAAACAAAATTTTTTTCTCGAAAATGGGTCAAAATCGGTCTTTTCCAGGGTCCGGAGGTACTCCAAGTGATGTTCAAAATCCATTTTCGACCTTTCCCCTTCGATTGAAGCAAAAAAAAAATGTTCCGAAAATGGGTCAAATTTCCCTATCGAATGAAGCAAAAAAAAAAATTTCCAAAAATGGGTCGAGGAGGGTCCTCCCAGAGTCCGGAGCCACCCCAAGTGATGTCCAAAGCCTATTTCGACCTTTCCCCATATTTTAAAAAACACAAATTTTTTTGTACAATCGCGTTTCATGAATAGCTCACGCAACACTCATATATTCATACGAAAGCAAACGAAATGAAACGGCATTCGCTAGAAGTGAATGTGAATCACATTCTCACTCACTGCAGTTCTCTGGTAAGTAGATTTTAAGTCTTTGTTGTGTTTGTCGAAGTCTTTTTTATATTCGTCTATTTGTGCAAGTTTTGTTGTTATTGTTGTTTCTGTATATTTCCTATTCGCAGATTTGCGTGTGTTGATTCTTATTTTGTCTACTTCTTTGAAAATTTCTTTAAGTGTATTCACCTAAAAAAAAAATTTGTTTTCCTATTTTATCTATTTGCTTGTATCTTTTAAAAAAAAAATATACATTTTGAACCCTATTTACGTGTTTTAATACGTATGCCTTGTAGTGTTTGCTTAATTTGTAGTAAATGTATAATAAAATTGCAAGGACAATAATTGTTACTATTATGGTCGTTGCTGTTGATTTTAAGTCGGTAGTTGTCACCGTTGACCCAATGTTATTCTCAATATTTTCGGATATGCTTATCCGTTCTTTATTTGTATTATCAAACATTGCAATGTGCCAGTAGGCGTCGTTAAAATTTGGAATCATTGACAGAGAATAATTTAGTAAAATTTGGATTTTTTATTCTCTTTTTTTTGTGTTTTTGGTTTATTTATTAATATTTTTTTTACTTATCGTATGCACTTATTTACATATTTAAAAATTTTTTTTATGTGTCCTTAAATGTGTTACCATTTGTTCTGGCCTTACTGCTTCCTCGCAAACAAAGCAGTACATTATTGTTTTTGTTTTGTTCTGAATTTTAAATCCTTTAATTGGTTGATCAGTCTGTACTTCTCCTGTCCTTGTGTTATATTTATCAATCTGTGCAGGTTGTTTATTTCTTTGCGCTGCTTTACTTTTTTTCCGGCCCAAGTCCTTCTTTTTGGTTGTTGTTCCACCTCTTTTTCCTTGTACTTGACCTTGTTGTTGTGCTGTCGTTGCCGGTATTCTTCTATCGTTATTGGTTTCGGTCCGGCTGTTTTTGGTGTAGGTACGTATCCGGTATATGCTGATGTTGATGTCGATGTCGGTATGTATTCTTCTGACTTTATTTTTATTAACTCGATCAATTCCTTAAATTTTTCGTCGAAATCTTTGAAAATTGTCATTCTTTGATGTAAGTCTCTTTATCTGTCTTCCTTCTGAATTTGGTTGTTCGTAGTCGGCAGGATCGCCATGTGGTGTTGGGCCTATGGTTTTCTATGGTAAGTACGCCTAACCTTTTAGATATCAGGGGTTGGCCTACGTGGTGTGTATTTTCAGGCGCAAACGCCGTTTATTATAGCCGCAAGACTTTATTATCGAGTCTCAGCAACAAAGGCTTTCTGAGCATACATTTCAAGCCTCAAGGCTATTTTTAAATTGAATGGAAACAACTTCAGTTTTTAACTCCAAAATTAATTCTAATCTTTATTATAAAATTCTTAACTAATTATACAATTAAAACTAGTATTTCTTAACGCTATTTTTCCCGTTATTTTACCATGACTCTATTCAATTCAATTTCCCCGCTTTTGCACGGCAAAAGTAGTACATTTATCTGTGAAATATCTAAAAAAAAATTTTCTCAATTCGAATCATGTTGGAAATATACTTGATACACATTTGCTGGAATTAAAACTGTAATTTTACTTTAATCACGTGATAGGTCCAAATGACTTCATATTGTGCCATTGTAAGATCAAGTGGAGATAATAAATAAATGCACCAAGGTGTTTACTAATTGGCAAATGCTTTTCAATAGCTGTTTTCTCAGAATTTGCAATGTTAAATTCGGAATTACACGTATTTCACACAAAAACATTAGTACGCCGCGCTTTAATTTTTTTTAATTTTTAATGAAATATCAACCAATACCGAATCCAAAAATTACAATAAGCGGCAAAAAGAGCGTCACTGAACGACTGACAGAATAATGATATTGGTAGCATTCAGAAAATGCTGCATCAAAGCTTCTAAGATTTCATCTGACAAGTGTTTTTCTGAGTGCGGTTTGCATTTCGTCCGCTTATAGAGATGCCAACACTCAGGGTTTCGCCCGGAGACTCAGGGTTTTGAGTATGATTTCCGGGTCTCCGGGTTAAAAGTCAATCTCTCCGGGCTCAATATCAAACGGTAACATATTCATTCTTAGAATAAAAAATTACATAAAAATATACTTGAAGCTTCGTTCTCAAATGCAAATTAACAATGAAAGCAAGCATGCAGTCATACAACTTGCCTTCAGACGCTACAACTGGTAAGCCTAGTTTTGAAATTTAGCCTATAATTTTGGAAATAAGATAAATTTTCTGAAATTTTCACCAATAGTATTCTTAAAAAAATAGGTAAAATTAAAAAAAAAACTATGCATATTGTACATCACTTTAAAACAAAATAATCAAGCATTCCCGTCATGCTAAAAAAGTAAAGGTTTTTAACACATTTTTTTGAAAAAATAACGTTTTGTTAGTAAAATAATTGGTCAAAATTTCAGAAAGATTTCAGGCCATTAAATTATTTTTCTTGACATCCATATTTTTGGTATCCGCTCAGGGCTTCTCAAACTTATAATCAGTTTTACAAAAGCTATGTCTGCAACTTCCGATGGCAATACATATGTACCTCCGAAACAAAATCCGACATACATACATACGTATGAAGACCTGAGATTCAAAACCCGCCAAGCCCAAAAAATTAAAATGTGTGATATTGTAGGAGGGGACGGAAAAAAATTTTATCTACAAGCCCTCATACTCTAAATTTTCCTTTCACAATTTTTTGATTGCAAAAGTTTTAGATAAATTATTTTTATCAAAACCCGCCAAGTCCAATTTTTCTTTAAAAATTCATAAGTAAAAAAAAATTTCATAAATACAAAGTCCCGAGGTTTCATTTTCAAAACCCGCCACCTCCAGATTTTTAATTTCAAAACCCGCCAAGTCCACATTTTTTGGTTCAAAACCCGCCAAGTCCAAACGTTTTTTTATAATAAACTTTATAAATTAGGTCATAAAATGTAATGAAAAATCAGGATTTTGATAGCTTTTGACAACTAAATCAATCAGTTTTTACTATAGATAAATTCAGTGTATACATTTTTTGCATGTAATGAAAAATCAAAATTTTAATAGCTTTTGACAACTAAATCAATCAGTTTTTACTATAGATAAATTCAGGTATACATTTTATACATTTTTCTCCTTACCCAAAATATGGACTTGGCGGGTTTTGAATCTTAGCTCTTCATACATACATATGTATGTATTTATAAAAATATACACCTATAAACATATACACAAGTTGGCCGCAATCTGACGATGGTTTTCGATAGAACACGTCATAATATATTGAAAATCTTAAATCGAGCGATAAAACCAAATTAGGTAATAAATGCAAATTTTTTAAAATACTTATGTATGTATTCCATTTATTTCTTGAAAATTCACTACTGCCTTATTTCTGTTTATATAGCATGGAGATAAAAACAGCGGTTGCATAAAAAGACAACCGAGAGAAAGACGAAGTGTAGAATTCAATGAAATCTACTGTAAATATTTAATAATTTTACTTGTGTTTTTAAAAAAACTTAAACAAAAACTTAAAAAAAAAATTTCGCCCACCCCTTTAATTGAATCGGGTCAGACATCGGTCCGTGTTGGCAACCCTATGGAAAACTATTGTAGGAGGAGTGAACTGAACTTCCAGCATTTGTCACAAATCCTTGTAGGTTTGTAGGTTTAACCATGGAACGCTCTTACTTTATGGCTGCAACTCGCTTGTGGAACAATCTTCCACACGAGTTGCAATCAATTAGATCTTCGACACAATTTCGGCAGAAACTTTTTAATTACTTTAATATCTCTACTAGTTAAAATAATTCTCTTTTTTTATTTTTAAGGATTATTTAATTTAATTTTTATCTCTAGTCTATATTTTCTTTTATTGTTAAAACTCACATTGTAAATTTATATTTTTTATGCCTTTTTATAAGATATATTGTCTTGTAGCATTTTTTCAAAATATTTGAATAAATAACTGAAATAACTAACTGAATAACTGTTTGTGATGATGAAGTTTGTGGACTGCATAAGCTGTGTATTGCACTGCGCCAACGGACTTAAGCAGTATGAATTTCTTCGCATTATCTTCAGTGCACTTAACCTCACAAAAGTGAATTTCCAATCGTTCATTCCATATGTTCCAAGTCATGTTACTTGGTGAAAACTCCGGAATACTGAATGATTGAATGAGCCACTACCAGCGTTGCCATATTTACAGTTTTAACTGCAAATACAGTTTTTTAGACAACCGCGCAGTTTTATAGTTTTTTTTATAAAATTGGGGACAACTTTATCTTAAATAAAATTATGAATTAAATAATAATGATAACAAATAAAATGTTCTTTAAATATTATATAAAAATTGTGTTTTGTTTTTTTTTATTATTTTACTGAGCTTACTGTTATTTAATTTTAAATGTTTCTGTTTAATAAAATTAAAAAAACTTATGCCCTGTTTCACCTAAATCAATTAAAATCATTTTTAACTAATAGGCTTTTAGAGTTTATGAAGCTGTTAAAATTAATTCTGTTTCAGCAACTTTAGTAGTTGTACTTTTAGCTAACAGCCTGTTAGCAGAATGAATGAAACAGAAATGCCTTACACAAATCTCTGATTGTATGCGGAAGAGTGAAACTAAAATAATTTTTGTTGATTGACACATGCCAAACAAATTAATGTGTCATTCAAAATATTTTCAAAATATAAAAAAACTTTCAAAAATTTAACAGCAGCGAAACGGCTTGTTAGTTTATCAGGTTGTTTAACAGGCTGTTAGTGCTAAGACTGTTTGGTGAAACAAAATTAGGTTATTTTAGCTTTTAACAGCCTGGACAAAAAGTTTATATTATCAAGCAAATAGCATAGTTGATTAAACTATCATGTTCAGAATAATGAAATAATGTCTTATCTAAGAAATTTTTTACAAATCGGATAGGTTTTGAAATGTTATTTTAAAGAATTGTTTGCTCATTTTCTTTTAATGTTACTTTATATGGAAAGGAAATGAACGTTATTTGTGTCAATGAGTATATGGCAAATCATTTGGGGAAAAATTATGTTTGCAGTTATTAGTCGAGTCTTCTGCTGTATTTTTGGATACAAATTTAACTAACTGATTAACAAGGTAGATGTGAAGAGGAAGTAATTGAAGTATAAATAAATTTAAATGTAAGTAAAATTTTGGAATATGGGGCATTTCAGGCGAAGCGGACAATGCAAAAAAACTGATATTTGGAATTTTGTTTATATTCGGCTAAGTTGTACTTCTAGAAGTTGTAAACACTTATTTTTTTTTATAAGGCTTAGTTGTCAAGTTGTGGACTTCCAAAAATTGACGTAATATGAAGAATGGATTTTTCGGAAGCAGTTTTGCGAACTTAACAAATTTTCAATAAAATATGAAACATTGTGGCTTGTCTGGAAAATTTACTGTTCTTTTCAATTATGAAATCAGATTTAAAATTGGATTTTTTTTTCATCTGGAAAACCAGAAGTGAACATATCATTTCAGAATTTCAACAATTTCGAAATATTTTATTTTTTTATTTTTACTTTAAAATAAAACATAATATACCGATAATATGGTAAAATTTCTTTAATGTGATCTGCAATAGTTTACGAGATATATGAATTGAAGTGAACACGTGCCGCACTTTGTATGGCACGTTCTTAAGTACTTTAATTTATATATTTTCTTAAATTATAGCGATCACGTTAAATTATTTTTTTGAAACATTTATATACTCAAAGCTCTTTTTTAAAAATAAAATATTTTAAAAATATTATGTCGAAGTTACTTAAAACTTGATTTGAAATTTTTACTTCCGGTTTTCTGTACATAAGAAAATTTCAAATTTGAATTTGAACAAAAAATTTAAAAAAAAACATCCTTTTTACTAGTTAAAGCAATATTGTTTATATTTTATTATAAATTCCTTGATTCCAATAACAGCGTTCAAAAATGACAGTACTAAACTTCAGGAATTCTTCAGAAGCCTATAATTCGGCAATTAAGCTCCATTCGAAAAAAAAAATTGTGTGTTCACACTTGTGTCTACTAGATGTATAACTAACCGCAATATAAACAAATTTCACGACCTCACTATATTTTCTTTGCCCGCTTCGCCTGAAATGCCCCATATGCTATTTTTATATTGTTATAAATATTAAAAGAAGAAAGAAAGTGTTTAATATAATAGAAGTGCAACAGTTTAATAGAAGAAGAAGGGAAGGTGGGAGGAATACGGGGGTACAAAAAAAAACCCTGTTCAGTTAATTTATTTACAAAGTGCTGAGCAGCAAAAAAAGATCATTAACTTTTTTCTATTAAAACAGTTGAATTTTACTAAAAATGTCTTCGCTTTGGAAGATAGCAGTTTTTTACAGTTTTTTTTTTGGGAATTCGCAGTTTTTCAAAGAAAAAAATCTGGCAACATTGGCCACTTCCCAGAAGTGTGGAAGATTTCTCAAATTACAATGATTCCTAAACCTGGGAAAAATCCCACAGAAGTTTCATCATATCGGCCAATAAGCTTGCTGCCCACCACATCAAAACTCTTCGAAAAGCTGCTTCCTTCGAAAATTATGCCCCACGTAAATCAAATGGCCATAATACCTCAACACCAATTCGGCTTCCGCAAAAAACACGGAACCATAGAGCAAGTCCACAGGATAGTAGCACAAATCAGAAAGACATACGAAGATAAAAAATACTGCTCTGCAGTGTTTCTTGATGTAGCGCAGGCTTTTGATAAGGTTTGGCATGATGGACTTTTACACAAAATAAAAAAGTTACTACCTAAAAATACACACGCTTTACTAGGGTCCTACCTTACAGGGCGAATATTCCGTGTAAAATGTAAAAATTACATTTCAGATGATGTGGAAATATTTGCAGGCGTGCCACAAGGTAGTGTTCTTGGCTCAATTCTTTGCCTTATATACACTTATGACTTGCCAACAAACAACCTTATGCTTACATCCACTTTTGCTGATGCCACTGCAATTTTGTCTTGTCACGCAGATACTTATAGTGCGTCACATACCCTCGATGAACGTATGCGTCGAGTTGAAACATGGTTTTTAAACTGGCGAATTAATGTAAACGAGGAAAAAAGGAAACGAGGAAAAAAGTCCTGTTTTCAAAAAAACTAACACTCACTGTATTAGTGGGTCAATTTTGCCCAATGCAATTTACTCATATATTTATTTAATCAGTGCAATTTTGACAGGTTATTCTTACAATTGTATGAATTTTACAAATGATATAAGCACAAGCAGAGCATTTTAGTGAATATTTTGAGCCATTTGACCGAATTGGGCGCAAGAAGCAACGCCCTCCTTTAGAACTTCCCACATATGATGTCCTTTCATGGACACGCGGATTCTGAATTTCCTGCAGAACTAACTTTGCTGCCGGACCTCTAGGTAGGGTCGATCGGCAAGATAGCTCTGACTGGATAAGAGACGTACTTGGCATGTTACTTCTAATAATATAAGTCGCTGGAAATGTTTACCTTTGTTCCAGTCAGTGTTTACGGATGTATGTATGTATATAAAACAAAGTTGTTGGCTGATATATCCAATACATTGAACAACAGAGTTGCGGCCATATTTTGGTTATCTTTTGCAAGAATAGTGGCTGAGAAGCTGATCAAGCGTATCAACTCCAGATTTAGTATGATAATATGTAGAAATCAATTATTTCTGGTTTATTTTTACATATATGCATCTGCTAGATAGTTACCTACTAAAGATAGTTTTCTTTTCCGTAGTTAAATTTCCAACTCATTTGTATTTAAAAAATTATAGGAGGTAATATTTCGGCTCTTCAAGTCTTCCACAAAGTCTAAATACTACGCGGTATCCTTGTTTGACTACTCTTTGAAAGTTTTGGTCTCTTCTCGTATAAGCCTATAGCGGCCAAGCATAACTACTTTTTGAATCACAAAGAATTCAAATTTTCATTCCATACTTCCCAGGTTTTGAATACACTGCTTGAATGGGCATCGACATCTATATGCTGATATTTGCTCATCAATAGTAACATTCTCACTTGGGCTTTACATTTTTCTGAGGTTGCATTTACATTTATCCCAAATATCTCTGATTGGTACTAATTTATCACGAGCTCGTCGTTCGTTTCCATCCCTCGTCATATCGAAGCGCAGAGCTCGTGATATATTCTCAAATCTGCTTGGGCTAACATCTGAAGATAGGCTTACATTTCTTGTCATCTCATAAGCTCTCCAAACCTTTTTACGTCCATGATATTCCCCTGCCTATAGGATACAATAGGCCGTCCAACTCTGTGTGCAGTATGCTCGAAGTCGAAATCCCCGTTTCCTATGTAGCGATACTGTAAAAGTAAAATTTCGATAAGCGGAACTTTTCACCCAGTGTCAAGTGTGTTGTGACTCTATATAACGTAGAAAAATTGTACTGGGCAATTTTGACCCATTTTGCCGGTGTACGTAACTTTTTTATAATGGCCAAACTAAACGTGCTAGAAACTATTTTCTTTTAAGTTTTTGTTTATATACTCAAAAGAATAAAAGTCATAAAAGCATATACTTGCACATGGTACAGGGCCGGTAGTATTTTAGTTGAAATGCGTCGTTGGGCAATTTTGACCCATGTATTCAGTATAAGGGTTAATAAAAAGATTTGCTCCACAGTTCACCTTAATAACACCACAATACCTCAGAGCACTGAAGTTAAATACTTAGGTATGCATCTCGATAAACGGCTTACTTGGAAAGCTCATATTGAAAGGAAAAAAATGCAAATGAAGTTGAAAGCGTCAAGCATTAACTGGCTTTTACATAAACATTAAACTCAGCCTTGAATATAAAGTTCTTTTGTATACTATTATTATACCTATATGGACATACGGAATCCAACGCAACGCCAGCTTATCAAATATGGAGCTATTGCAGAGGTCTCAGTCAAATAATGGTATCTCAAGAACTCAAACATACACCAAGACCTTGGTATACCTTTTATTAAGCAGATGCAGGAAGACAAAAAGCGAACATAATGTGATATTATCAATAAAAATTACAGCAGCATCCGTTCATAATCGCTAGAAACCTTCTTCTCACATCGGATACATCTCGACTGAAGAGACACGACTTACCACCCCCGCAGCCATAATTTGAAACAAAACTTAACCCTTCTACGCAATGGATTAGAAAAGTACAACGCTTTACTAGTTATTTTAAGATACGCATAGTTATTGTTAGCCTCCAAGCGAGTTGTCACAATAAATAAATACAAAGTTTAAAAAAAAAAAAAAATTTATAATTAAAATACAACAACTTTATTTCAAATTAACTACTTAACGTTCTATGTTGACCGACAGTCGAAGACTGATTTTATGCATACAGAAAAAAAGAGAGAGAACAGAGTCAAACTAAACAACTCTAATACTTAACTACTAATGCTAATACACAACTCCCCTTAACGCCCAGCTGTTGAGTAATATTTTGGAGGACTTCTAACTCGGTGTGAGCGGCGTGGTGTAGAGTCATCAGGAGTTGGAGATATATTTGAGTCTAGCGGACGATTTGTCAAAGGCGATGAAGATTGCTGAAACCCAGGTGACGATTCGGAGCGAGGAGATGGCGCTGACGGCAACGATAACCGGGAACATTCAGCAATCTCAACGTCATTCTCGGCAACTGATAGAAATGTTGGGCCTGATTCGTCAGCTTGTGAAACAGCTTCAACATAACGGCTACGAATTTGATCTTGATGTCGTTTCATGATTCTCGAATCTTCTAGTTACACTGTATACGAAATTGGGTCAGTTCTTGACATCACAACTGCTGGTATCCATTTCGGTCCAGTGGAATAATTCCGTGTCCAAACTGATTTACCATCATTAAAAGCTACTACACACGAGTTGGCGTTAGGCGTTGATGATAATTCGTGTGGATGTATTTTGTCGATTGAACATTAATTCGGCAGGCGAGCGCGCTGTTGAAGTATGTGGAGTGATGTGTTGTTTATACACAAACCGAGACAATTTTAAATCAATATCAATCTTATCCGGTATTTTCCTTAAAAATCCTTTTATTGTTTGAACCATGCGTTCAGCATGCCCGTTGGATGATGGGTGGAACGGAGCACAAAGAATGTGTCGAATGAGGTTACTTTCCATGAAAGTCTTGAACTTCTGACGTAAATGCCGTCCCATTGTCGGACACGATTACATCTGGCAGACCATGAGTAGCGAAAAGTGAGCGAAGTGGCTTAATAGCCGATTGCGATGAGGTTGACTTGCCTTGGAATGGTCCAGCAAAATCGATGTGTTGCCGGAACCAAGGTGTTTTTGTCGTTTCCCACCAGTGAACTGGAGCAAGTGCAATCTGATGTCGAGTTTCTTGACACGCCACGCATCCCTTGACTACGCGCTCGATCTCTGATTCCATGTTCGGCCACCAGACATAGCTACGTGCCAGTGCCTTCATCCTAACAATACCTGGATGGCCGGTGTGTAGGGCACTGAGGATCACCTGGCGACTGTCAGGCGGAATGATGGTCCTATTATCCCAGAGGAGGCACCCTCTCATTGACGGGATTTGACTTCGACGTACGTAAAATGGGTACAACTTATCAGACCGACCTACAGCTTTTGGCCACCGCTTTAACGCCCAGCTGAGCACTTTAGCGAAATCAGAATTTTTCGTTGTCTGTAGAGAAATTTGCTTGGCATCGATAACAGGTTTGGTGACCATTTCTATCATTAGGAGTTCTACTTTGTTGTCAACTGGCGAGTGCTCTGTTGTTATGGGTAACCGGCTCAAAAAATCGGCGTTTCCCACTTTATTACCTTGTCTATAAACGATATCCATATCGTAAGCATTGAGAAAAATTCAGCGTCGAAGCATTTGTGTAGATGACATCAGGTACAGGTTTATTGGTGGTAAAAATGCCTAGTAGAGGGCGATGATCGGTCACGAGAGTGAATTTTCGGCCATGATAATATTTGTGAAATTTTTTGACACCAGCGACTATTGCAACAGCGTCGCGATCAATTTGGGCATAGTTCCTTTCGGCTTTGATAAAGTCCTGGAGTAAAATTCTATGGAACTTTCCGTGTCATCAGGCATACAATGACTGAGCACGGCCCAATTCCGTATGGTGAGGCATCGCAAACGACCACTAACGGCAATTTTTCGTCATAATGTACTAACACGCGATCAGAGACAACTAGCTTTTTAAGATTTTCGAAAGCCTGCTGATGATTTTTTGTCCAGACCCAACGGCATTTTTATCGAGTAGACGATGTAGGGGCTCGGCAACTGTTGCTTTGTTCGGCAAAAACGAATGATAAAAGTTCAATAAACCGAGGAAAGCTTGTAACTGTTTTTTATCGGCCGGCTGTGGAGCGTTGTTAATGGCTGTGAGTTTGCTAGGCGCCGCACAGTGAATTTTTGTGGCCATAAATTGGAAGATTTTGAAAGTGCTAGGGATTGAAAAAATTTTTAAGAGAATCGTCAGAGAATACTTAGGGAATGAAAAAAAAAACTGTAAAAGTTTTAAATTTGTTTTGAGTTTAGTGACACAGTGGGCTCAAAGTTGAACTTTTACACCAAAAATGTTCTATGAAACTTTTTATAAAAGCGCTTGTTGGATAAAGCGCTCTAGTTAACTTGTTTGAAATAAAATGCTATAATATAGCATATTGACGGAAAGTAAGATGTTTCCACTTTATAAAAATCAATTTTATTTTCTTTTATCGTCTTTATATGAATTGTACGGATTTTTCAAAACTTATATTAAAAAATGATAAAAGTGGAAAATTTGCAAACTTTGACAGAGAAAAAAAAAGTATATCTCCGGATTTCAAAAATTTTTTTATATGTAATGTGAGAAAGTATGGTTAGCTAAAAGACAAATTTTCAGCTGCTTTTTTCACAATTTTTTTTTTTATAAAGTTTTTCCTAATGTAGTTTTAGAAGGAACAAAAAATACTGACTTTTATGAAATACTCTTATTAATTTATTTTTATTGAAATATACCAAAATTGCATATTGGCATAAAGTTCATAGCTCATACTTTTCAAAAAATGTTTGCTTGAGCTTCAGTATTCTATGTGTGAATTATGGTGATTTTTTTAAAATTAGGGCTGAAAAAGTCATAATTGAGAAAATTTCCAAACTTTGACAAAAAAAAAAAAAGTATATCCCCGGATTTCGGAAATTTTTTAATATGTTATGTGAGAAAATATGGTTAAGCAAAATCCCAGATTTCAGCTGCTTTTTCAGAACTTTTTTTTATGATTATTTTTCTACTGCGACATTTGAAGGAAAAAATATTTTTATTTCTTCACATTTTGCAACGCTTTACAATAATTTTATCGATTGTAAAAGCTTACAGTGTGAAATAAGATGCTTAAATTTTGAAAGAAGTTCATTTTAGTAGAGGGGAACTGAAAAGGGATGTTCTTTCTCTTTCTATCCCCCTTGGGGTTCACCCTTTTTATACCTGAATATAACGGGCTCCACCCCGCTGGCACCCCATCTAGCGAATTTTGATAAAAAAAAACTGCATCTAATAGGTCACTAATTGGTCATAATTGGTCAGATAGTCCGAGTAATTGGTCAGCAAGAGTACATTATTTAAAGCGATATGAAAAATTTCAAGGTCATCAGCATATTTTGGCACCCCATCTGGCGAATTTTGATAAAAAGAAAAGCGCATCTAATAGGTCACTAATTGGTCATAATTGGTCAGTTAGTCCGATTAATTGGTCAGCAAGAGTAAATTTTTACAAATATTTTTATAAGTTTCAAGGTCATCTGCATATTTTGGCACCCCATCTGGCGAATTTTGATATAAAAAAAAGTGCATCTAATAGGTCACTAATTGGTCATAATTGGTCAGTTAGTCCGAATAATTGGTCAGCAAGAGTACATTTTTGAAAGCGTTTTGAAAAATTTCAAGGTCATCTGCATATTTAGGCACCTCATCTAGCGAATTTTGAAATAGAAACATATGCATCTAATAGGTCACGAATTGGTCATAATTGGTCAATCAGTCCGATTAATTGGTCAGAACGAGAAAATTTAAAATTTTTTATACCCTACACAGAGGCTATATTCGCTTTGTGTCGATATAGCTATGTCCGTCTGTCTGTCTGTCTGTCGGTCTGTCTGTTGAAATCACGTTTACGAGAAAACTAAGCAAGCTAATTCAATGGAATTTGGCACACAGGTCACACCTTTTGCAAGCTGCTAGCTTGTAAAAATGGGCGAAATCGGATCAAGACCATGCTCTATGTAAATATACCTCAGCCCATTTTGAAAAAAGTTGCTGCGATTTTGATGAAACTTTTTTAAATTTGCAAAGGCTCTTAGAGGGGCGTGGCACAGCCCTAAATTTTAACTTCTATAACGCTATAGCTCGTAAACCGTGCAAGATATTGTGATGAAATTTGGTACACGGATACAAATCATATATATATATGGAAATGTGTTTAAAGTGGGCGGAATTGGAAAGTGAGCGTGGCACTTTTTTACAATTAAAAATTTTGATTTCGTATAACTCAAAATTGGCACATTTGATTTTCATAAAAATTGTAAGGATTATACTACTGAGAGCAGTCATCAATACAAGCTTCGTCAGTATACTGGAAAAACTCGTTGAAGGGCATGGCACAGTCCACAATATTTATAAACGTTATAATTAGAGAACTAACAACGTAATCGTAATGAAGTTTAGTATGGCAGATATCGTTGCTAAAAGGTATCTTCTTACGAAAATTTGGCACAATAGAACCGGTGGGCGTGGCATCTCCTATATAAGCAAAACACGTTTAATGCTATAGATAGAGTAATCTTTATAAAATTTGGTGCATAGATGTCAATTATTATAAGCTATAATATAAAATAAATTTCGATGGGATTTCATCAGTGGGCGTGGCACCTTCCATATTAACATAAAGTTGGAAGTGATATTTTAAGAGAACTATTGCACCAATTGGCATGATATTTGATGTAAGTGGTTTAGTTGCTATAAGTTATGTCAGCATCTAAAGTGGGCGAAATAGCACCACTGGGCTGGCACCTCCCATACAAGTAAGATACCTTAAGTGGCATATCTATCGAAATATATGAGAAATCATACTGAAATTCGGTATAAGAGGTTTGTTTATGGAAAGCTATTTCTGGATCAAAATCAGTCTCGATTGTATCAGTGGGTGTGTCACCGCCCTAAATTTTATGGTTAATTAAGGCATATATCGCAAACTATACAAGCTATTTTGCTAAAATTTAGTATGTGGATGTCAATTACGAATATAATTTATTGAACCAAAAGTAGGCGAAATTGGAGAAGTGGGTGGGCATATTTGGTTTTCTGCATTTCTATTCTATTTCTTTAACAGTTTCTACATTCTTTTGATTTTTCCAACTTTTTAACTTTTCCCAATATATTCCATATGTATATTTTCCACTTTTCCAACCTCTTTCAACTTGATTTTCTTTATTTTTTCGACTTTTTTGATGAATTTTGAATTGTTTCAACATTTTTCAACTTATTGCAACTATTTTTGAGTTTTTTAACCACTTTGAAATGGTTTCCATACATGTATTTTAGACTTTTTGAGTTTTTTTTCAACTGTTTCAAAACTTTTCAACCTCCTTGAACCTTATTACATTATTTTTGACTTCTTCAACCTTTTCAGCGTCTTTTTAACATTTATTTGGAAAGTACTTTCAGTGCAGTGCAGGGTAAGTGAGTTTCGGCCTGGCCGAAGATAACACCTTTACAAGTTTTTTTTAAATTGAAGATTTTCGCACCTCATCTGGCGAATTTCGAAATAAAAAAAATTTGAATCTAATAGGCCACGAATTGGTCATGATTGGTCAGTAGGTCGGATTAATTGGTCACCAAGAGAAAAATATCAAGGTCATCTAAAAATTTTGACACCTCATATTATTATCTAAAAAAAATGAAGTAAATAAGTCGATCGAGTTCTTAATGCTCTAAGCTAAAATTAATAGTTGGTCACGCGTAGAACATTTTAAAAAAATTAAAAGTACTTTTCTATGCTACAGCGCATGCGCGGAACCTCGACTGTTATGACAGGTTGTCATGTAAATCAATTAATTTGTAATTTCAGTAAAATATTGTAATGTTTGATGCAGGCATTGAAATAAGGTGAAGTAATGCCCTATTTCTGCAGCAATGACTTTAACTTTGCAGTAATGATTTCAGAATATTGCAAAAAATCATAGTAATGATTTTCAGCCAAATTCATAATACTTTGTTGTGCGGTTAATCTTTGAAACGAAATATGTACACATTTTATTTCCTATATAACCGTTGAAACGTTAATATTATAGCTTATAATAATTGACATCTATGCACCAAATTTTATAAAGATTACTCTCATTGCACACTATCTATAGCATTAAACGTGTTTTGTTTATATGGGAGGTGCCACGCCCACCGGTTCTATTGTGCTAAATTTTCGTAAGAAGATACCTTTTATCAAGGATATCTGCCATACTAAACTTCATTACGATTACGTTGTTAGTTCTCTAATTATAACGTTTATAAATATTGTGGACTGTGCCATGCCCTTCAACGAGTTTTTCCAGTATACTGACGAAGCTTGTATTGATGATTGCTCTCAGTAGTATAATCCTTACAATTTGTATGAAAATCAAATGTGCCAATTTTGAATTATACGAAACCAAAATTTTTAATTGTTAAAAAGTGCCACGCTCACTTTCCAATTCCGCCCACTTTAAACACAATTCCATATATAATTATGATTTGTATCCGTGTACCAAATTTCATCACAATATCTTGCACGGTTTACGAGTTATAGCGTTATAAAAGTTAAAATTTAGGGTTGTGCCACGCCCCTCTAAGAGCCTTTGCAAATTTAAAAAAGTTTCATCAAAATCGCAGCAACTTTTTTCAAAATGGGCTGAGGTATATTTACATAGAGCATGGTCGTGATCCGATTTCGCCCATTTTTACATGCTAGCAGCTTGCAAAAGGTGTGACCTGTGTGCCAAATTCCATTGAATTAGCTTGCTTAGTTTTCTCGTAAACGTGATTTCAACAGACAGACCGACAGACAGACAGACAGACGGACATAGCTATATCGACACAAAGCGAATATAGCCTCTGTGTAGGGTATAAAAAATTTTAAATTTTCTCGTTCTGACCAATTAATCGGACTGATTGACCAATTATGACCAATTCGTGACCTATTAGATGCATATGTTTTTATTTCAAAATTCGCTAGATGAGGTGCCAAAATATGCAGATGACCTTGAAATTTTTCAAAACGCTTTAAAAAATGTACTCTTGTTGACCAATTATTCGGACTAACTGACCAATTATGACCAATTAGTGACCTATTAGATGCTCTTTTTTTTATATCAAAATTCGCCAGATGGGGTGCCAAAATATGCAGATGACCTTGAAACTTATAAAAATATTTGTAAAAAATTTACTCTTGCTGACCAATTAATCGGACTAACTGACCAATTATGACCAATTAGTGACCTATTAGATGCGCTTTTCTTTTTATCAAAATTCGCCAGATGGGGTGCCAAAATATGCTGATGACCTTGAAATTTTTCATAACGCTTTAAATAATGTACTCTTGCTGACCAATTACTCGGACTATCTGACCAATTATGACCAATTAGTGACCTATTAGATGCAGTTTTTTTTTTATCAAAATTCGCTAGATGGGGTGCCAGCGGGGTGGAGCCAATATAACGTAGTGAAAGTATGGTAGATGCAGCATATGGGGCTTAAGTCCGATTATGAACATTTTTATTATTATCATTATTTTTTTTATTATTCTTATTATATATTTTCCAGTAAATATTAAAATGTTAAAAAGTTTTATGCTTTTATTTATAATTGTTATTTTATATTTTCCAATAAATTCGTTATTTATATTCTGTATCTAGTTTTCAAATGTGGTGTTTAATATATGTATTTTTTTATTTTTCCCTAATAACTTGTAAACTATAAAACTATAAAATATATCGGGCAATTTATAAAATTTTTGTAATCAGCATAGCCAATTTATTGAGAATTAATACCCATTTTGAAATAAAACTTCAAAAAGCATCCGACCTTTGTATGGAAGGTAAGCGTGTCCGTGAACCGATTTTTTTCATATTCACAAGTTTTTGTTGTTTTAACCCAAAAAACGTCTGTGCCAAATTTCAAGACTTTAACGCTATTACTACTTCCAACTTTTTTTGTTTTTTCTCTAATAACTTGAAAACTAAAAGATATCGCAAAATTAGTACTTTTTTTGAAATCACCATTGCCAAGATAAAGGGAATTGATACCCATTTTGAAAAAAGGTCTCAACCACATCCCAACTTTGTATGGGAGGTAGGCGTGTCCTTGAACCGATTTTTTTTATATTCATAAGTTTTTGTTGTTTTAACCCAAGAAACGTCTGTGCCAAATTTTAAGACTCTAGCTCTATTACTGTTAATGGCCACCTTTTTTGGTTTTTCTCAAATAACTTGAAAACTATACAAGATATCGCAAAATTAATAACATTTTTGAAATCAGCATTGCCAAGTTAAAGGGAATTGATACCCATTTTGAAAAAAGGTCTCAACCACATCCCAACTTTGTATGGGAGGTAGGCGTGTCCGTGGACCGATTTTAATCAAATCACAAATTTTTCCTATTTTTACATTCTAAACATATGTACCAAATTTCAAGAGTGTAGCGCAATTATTACTATTTATGGCCGCCGTTCCATACAAATCCATCCACTGTGCGCCGGTCTAATCCCTAAAGATTCTACTTTAAACTCTCGAAACTCGATAACTGGCACACCAAAATCACATTTATCCTTGCGAAGCCGTAGTCCTGATTTATCGAAATGGGTGAAAATCTGATGTAAGCGAACGGCTAGTTCTGTCTCGGATTTACCCATAATAATTATTCCATCAAAATAAAGTAAAACTCCAGGAATTTTGCAAAATTCCAGGAGCTGATGAAATACTAAATTGTAAACGATTTACACGAAAAGCGCCTTTATGGGTGAAAATTGTCGGTAAAAGAGATGACTCCTCGTCAACAAGCAATTGTTGGTAAGTTTGCGCGAGATACAGTTTTGTAAAAATGCTACCACCCTCTATGGACGAGAGGAGCGTACTGACTGCTGGTATTTGAAAATTGTGCGGCTTATGCGCTTTACTAAGCGTGGATTTGTAATCACCGCAAATCCGAATTGAACCGTCACTTTTAGAAACGGGTACAATGGGTGTAGCCCAATCCGAATATTCAACTGATTCCAGGATGCCCTGATACGTGATACATTTTGTTATACTGTAACGCTATTACTGCGTATATCAATGTAATATTTTGGTGGGAGGTAGAGGACAGTCTCTCGTATATATAGAGGTAATTTGCGAATAAAGGGCACTCCCGAAAAAGTGCGTTTATTCCACCCAACTATTCAATTAAAATTTATAAATAGTTGAGCTTTAAGAAAAATGCTCTCAATTAAGAATAAGCCGTTTTCGACAGTTGGGACTTTTGCCAAATGTAGTTTAAGCCTTTCTGTGTTGATAAAAAAAATTTCAAGGAAAAAAAAACTGATGCACTTAAAAATTTTTTGATTTGAAAAAAAATGCCTCTGGTTTACGATATTTGCAATATTTTCCACAAAACAGTTTACTTTGCACTAAATGCCATCTTTTCATAAGATCCATTAAATTATGAAAAGTTTGAAAAAAAAATATTATGAAATTCCGTTATTAACTAAGGAAATATCGACAATTTGAAACAAAGTCCTTTCAGAATTTTTTTTTATAATTTGAAAGGACAAAGTTCAAATGACCATAACTTTTAAAGTAGGATCCTTTCAGCGAAAGAAAAAAATATGGGTCCCCTAGAATTGATTGTAGATTAATATCAGTAAATTTCAAGCTAATCTATAAATTTTTTTGGTCTGCCTTGATCGATTTGAAAAATAATGTGCCCAATACATTCTGAAGAGATAATTCTTCAACTATAACATTGACGCCATGGATGCTGATACCCAGTGGTACAAACCAATTGCAACCTAAAACATTAGATCTATTACCGTCTACAATCACAATTGGTAGGCCAGCAATTTCCTTCTTGTTGTATGAAATGTCTACATCCACCACACCTTTGATAGGTACGTGTTTTCCCTGAAAATCCATGAGCTAGAGTTCACACTTGTACATGGCCGGTTTTGTGATTGTCCATATCTCGTAGAAATCTTGCGATGACATTATTGTGTAATTTGAACTTGAGTCTATATTGAATTGACAATAGCGGCCATTGATTACTATAAAAGTTGATTTTTTTAGGTCCACCAATGGTAAAATTTGATTAATCGACTGTGGTTTGGAAGTCTTACGCCGATGTGATGACTTCTGCTGATTCAAAATTGAATGTGATGTGGACTGGAATGACGATGACCGGCACACGCGTTGTAGATGTCCTTTGATCCCGCATGATAAGCAGATCGTTTCTCGATATGGGCACTGGCTGCGGATATGCGTACCACCACAACCATCGCATGGCTTGGACTGTGCATTATTTGATCGTGCTTTGTTGCGCTGCTGGTTGTTACTGTTTTCGCGTTTGGAGATATGAAACACCTGGTCTTGGCGACGCATTTCTAATGCGTTCTTTGAGGCTGTTTCAGCGGTGGTGGCCCGATCGATAAACTTTTGTAACTGAAGATCTGGTTCAGCAAGGAAACTTCGCTGCAGCGCCTCGTCGCGTAAGCCACAAACTAGGCGATCATGCAGCATACGATCCAGTGCATTGGAAAACGGCCAACTTACGTAGTGCTGCTAGATACTCCGAAAAACTCTCATTGGGTTGTTTGTCGTGTTTATGGAATTTAAAGTACGAAGCGATTTCCGAAGGGCGAGGAGAAAAATGATTCGTAAGCGTTTCTTTAATTTCTTTCATGCTTAATATACTCACCTGTTTCGATGACGCCAATGACGACAGATGGTCATACAGTGGAGCGCGCTAATGTCAAAAATGTGGCTTTTTGACGAATTTCCCCCCGCACGTCCAGCAAGTACAACTCGAACCTGGCACAATACGTTGTCCAATTCTGCGGATGAACCATATCGAAAGGTTCCAAATGTCCTACAGAGGTCATCTTGTTGCTGTCCTCACCTTATCATTCTAGCGTCTGTGTTGACTGTGTAGTTTTTCCGTCTGCCTCAATTTTCATTTATGCGTAGTGAATACATACTTATTTCTTTAGCGGCGCTTAAGTAATTTTATTTACGCCAACGTTAAAACATCAAAAATGTGTATGCTGTATCGAGTGATCAAAATGTGGAAAAAAAACAAACGGTATTGGCTAACGGACTTTATGTTAAAGTCAGCAGTTGTTATATACTAATGATCACTTTTTTTCGGCATCCTACCGACTGCGCCAGTTTAATATACAACAACTTTATTTCAAATTAACTACACACAGAAAAAAACGTCGTAGGACCAACAACTTTATACTTAATTTCAACAACTTTTGTTGGTTAAATCGTGCCCAACAACTTTACTTCTTTGAAACAAGAGCGTGAAAATTGTTAACTTGCCAAACAGCGACTTGACTGTATATATATTTGGGATAAATGTTAAAAAAAAGGCAATAATCAAATGCGAGAATTGTTGTGTTAAATACTTTACCTTAAAGATAATATTGAAAGTAATTGAGAAAAAAGTGAATCATTGTTGATTCAAGAGATAGTCCTTTGAGGTCGTAAGAGCGAAAATTTTTGCCCGAAAGTGCAACGTAGTTAATCCAAATAAGAATTTGTTGATAATAATTTAAATGTAAAAATGTTGAGACAAAGCGAATTATTATTGACGTAACGATTAAATAAAAGTCACTTCATTTCGTTTTTGTTATTCATTTAATGTTTGTTATTAATTATTTTATAAAGAAATAAGCATAAAAACAGAGAAAAAAAAAAACTAAAGATGACAATTACAAAAAAAATAAATTTTCAGAACATTTTTCATGTTATTTAATACAAACTTGTTCACTGGAAGAGTCAAATTTTCAATACTTTTGATATAACATGAATTACAAGTACCTAAAATAGTATTCGATTGATATTTTTCAGAAAAAATTGTATTTATTTCTTAGCCAATTATAGAAATTTCGCCAATTGATTTATAAAATATCATAAGTATAATAAGAACAACATTTTTCCATTTTACATAATTATATTTTTTAAAAATATTACCTTTGTAAGCCAAACTATCAACTTCGTAACCACTCGTAAAATTTGTGCAAAGGTTCGGAAAGTAATCAAGTTGAGTTAAATCAACACTTATAATATTTTTCAATTTTGAACAATCGTCTTCAAAAAAATTTTTTTCTATAAAGTTAAGGGAAAATTGTAAGCCTCTTTTTACTGCTAATGTATATGGCACATTTAGTCGAGAATTGTTTACATGAGCGTATCCTTTGAAAAATTTATGCTTATTTTCAAAACGGAAACTCCATAAATGCTTAAGTGGGCCTAATTGCTTTATAACGGTAGCATAATGTATCATAAAATGATGCTTAGGCTTCAACTTTTCTTTAAAATGTTCTACTACAAATTAATTATGCTCCGTAACCAATGAAGTCAGTTCTGCTAAGACATCAACATCAAACTCTTCCAACAATAAAATGTCAACAATTTTTCAAAGCCAATTAAAAAATGATAAACTGTTGTGTGTAAAAATAATTTCATTTCTGCAGCTTTCATTTTAATATTATTTTGTTTGAATTGACTTTTAGTAATTGGGTGACTTATATTTCCGATACGGGCGGACCCATAATTGAATAATTGTTTTCTATAATTAAGTGCATCGAGCGTAAAGTATTTTTTTTCATATATAAAATAATTCAATATTTTTGGTATGTCATATCTCGCAACACCAAGGTAAATATCGTGCATTTTGTCACATGCTTTATTGTCAGTTATATGAAAATGCGACAAGTTGTTCCAAATTGAGTTTTCTTTAACAGCTGAAAGTTCCCCAGTTGGACATTGTTTTAACTCTGTCAAGTACTTGTTAAGGTTTCTAATATTTTCCTTTACCTCAACATTGTTACTTTGACAATCTTCTTTTGTTGCTGTGCATATTCTACAATAACATTTGCTATTGAAACTTGTTCGAAAACTTAGAACTTCATTCAACCCTAAATTGTCATCTAGTATTTGGCCAAGATAAAAATGAACATTTTCAGCCTGATTAGATAAATTAATATCAATTCCATTGGTCTCTAGATCCTTTAAAACTTCAGAAAATTTTTTAAAAGCAGCTGTATTTCCAAAATGTTTCAAATCCTTTGAATTAATAAAACCAGCAATGAAAATATTGCTAAGATGGGATAGTTGATGTTGTGGAATGACGGGAATTGAATAATATATACCACAAATTGAAAATTGTGGATCACTAATTTGAAAATCATCGAAATAAAGAAAAATTGGGAAAACAATTTTATTACCAAAATTTTTAGCCTTACTTTTCCAATTTGTTTCAGAAATAAAATGGTTTAATTTGCTTGAAGATTTAATTTTTTCGATATTTTCTAAGGTCTGATTCAAAATATTGCCCGATTCGAAGTACATTTTTAATTGAAATTTGATGTCACATAAGCAGCCTTCAATATTATTTTCTTTTAAAGTTGAGTTTCCTCGAATAAATACTTCATCTAGTTGCTTGCTGATAGTAAATAATTCAGGAGGCTTAAAAATATGTAATGCTTCTATTTTTTTAAACAATTTGTATTCCGAAATAATATTTTTGAAAGGATTTCCTGCCATCATTGTTATTTCTTTAAATAAATCTCTACGTTCGGGCTCAATATATGGAGAAAATTGTTCGTAAACTTGATATATGGGTTTTAATAAATTATTAACGTCGTTTTGAACCTCAAGAATATTTTTTCTAGTTGTGTTCGGTTTTGAATGTAGTTTCAATGCAAATGTTATTGCTAATTTTTCAATTGTTTTCTTAATACATGAAATATCAATATTTTCCTTGGTGCCAGATATCGTTGATGTTGTATTTTGATATGAAATTAAATTTATTTCATTTAAATTACTATCCATCTTAGGTTTTTTTGTTTTTGGAGTATATACATTTTCAGAACAACTAATAAATGTATCGTTTTATGATATGGCATTTAAATTTATATAAATTTTGGAAATGTTTATTACATTTATTAAACTGACATAAATAGTTATATATTACTGGGACTTTATGGTCATCTTTAAGATGCTCAAGTAATTTAACTGATTTTTCGAAAGTGCTGTCGCAAAAATGGTATGGTAGTATGGATTTTTTTAACAATGTTTTTTTAATTGACATTATTCAATTTAGTGAAAATGTTATTTATTTTGGGAATTTTTTTCATTGGAAGGTATTCCATAAAATATTTCATGCAAAAAAATCAACACATATTTGCTCTTTGCTGAAAAATCTAAGCTGAAGACAAAGCACGTTTTAAATACCAAATCCACAGCACGAAGTAAAGACGATACTTTATAAAGCATCCCATCCAAATAAACATAAAATCCCGTCAAATTTGAAATTGATTCGCCAACGGTTAAAACACTTGGTTGAAGTTTCAATCACAATAGCCATAGCATTTTAACATTTAATTTTTACCACTGATTTACCCACAAAAGTTTTGAAAAAATACTTGCCGGAATAAAAAATGCATATTCTATTGTGATTACTTATACTTTTGTGAAACATGCTATGACGGATTCTAGAATAGAAGTGCTTATTTACTAGAGTTTTTACCTGCAGGTAATTCGCCAGATTGCATATTTTGAAAATATTGCAAATTTAATTTGTCCTTAATGTATGACGGGAAAATTGCTTGTTTAAATTTTTCTTCAATACTGTGTATTTCCTTTTCCTGGATAGAGAGTTACAAAATCAATATCAATTAGTTCTGGCCCATTTGGATCTTTATATCTAGGCCAATCCTAAATCATTTCCTTTAAGCACTTCATTTCTTTCATTCTAAAAGCTGAAGTCTCCTTCCAGGGTGTTTCAATGTCTTTAGGAATGTTGTGGTAGAGCCATTTCTTTTTATTTTCATACTCGCTGGTGTCTAGAACAGTCTCTTTGCTTGACACGGTAAAGGGCTTGCTGTCGTCTTTATGATTTTTTGAGCTCGCAGAAACTTAACGCTTGTACTTAGTGTTAAAATACCTGTCGTATATTTTGCCTGATGGGTTTCTTTTTGACCTCGTGGTACGTAATATGTCAACACATTTTCTGTTGGAAACAGTTTTACAATCTCTTCAGCAATTTTGGACATCATTTTTGGATCCATCTTAACGTCATTAGAAGAAAAATAATCTATGATTATTCTTACGATGGATGCCTGATCAGACTCCTCCAAAGTATTTTTAAACTTATATATGGTCAAAATATCTTTTCCAGCCACTGTTTTTATGAGAATGTCCTTTATACTTAAATCGAGACCAGAAAAACAAGATTGTGTTGATTGTTGCGATCCAACCGAGTCCGAAACAGTACAGCAAGACAATGAAAAATTGAACATATATTAAAATGTAGCTCCAATTTCATATTACATATGCAAGTACAAACTTTATTTTATACTTACATTGTTTTCACTCCGCCACTTTTGCAGGAAAAACCTGAATTTAATTTTGTCGGCAAGAAGCTGTCTCTTGTTGAATACTTCGTTGATATCTTGAGCTTGCATCATTCGCAATATTTCAACAGAATTTATTGAACATTCGGATAGTGCGTTAATGCAGGAGCTCGATAGTCCCCATTCTAAGTATAAATTCAATAAAGTGTTTTCTATTTCCACTGCCGATATTTGATCAGAATTTGTGCTTAAGTATTCGCTAAAACTTTCCGCGTTCATTTTAAATCAAGATGCAAATGAAAAATGCAACAATTTTGTTTTTGATATATTTTCTAACGAAAATAGTTATTTTATGTTTTATAATTTGTTTTATATAAAACGATTTTACACTTTGGGTTGCACTTTTTCACTTTAAGTTAACTTTTTACGCTGCTGCACTAATAAAAATGTGCGTATTCAAAGAAAAAAGACAAAGTCACGTAAGCCAGGCATATTACTGTCAAAGCTGACAGCACTGCAGTTAGGGCTGCCTCGCATTGACGTTTTAGAGCCATTACGCATCAACATTGTGCAAGTTAAGATACGTTAACCTTCTTCGCGAATTATTTCGCAATATCAAATTTAGGCACGTTAACTTCAACGTGATTCCTTAATTCTACATTTTTTTCCTATTTCGCGAATTATTTCGCAATATCAAATTTGGGCACGTTAACTTCAACGTGATTCCTTAATTCTACATTTTTCTTATTTCGCAATATCTTATTAAGGCACGTTTCGCAATTTTGCATTTTCCACACTTTTGTGGTTCGCATCTTTATGCTGCGTAAGCAAAAGTGTCGAGTCACCGGTCGCTACAAAGAAGTGATCGTGGATTTCTTTAAGTTAGTTCTGAAATGCAACTCAAGCTCACATAGTGGGATAAATATTTTGTCATTAAAGAAATAAAGTTAAATAAGTGTTTTTATAAAGATAAACATTTGTAATAACCAAAATAAAGTTAAATAAGTTTAAATAAGTGTTTTAGAAAGTTAAATATTTTTAATAAATGAAATAAAGACAATAAATGAAATAAAGATAAATAATTGCTTAACTACTAGTGATTTATTAAGCAAAGAATTATTTGGCGCCCAACACCATAGTCACTATACGGTGAAAAATTGAATTGTAAAGTTAAAAACTCACATAGTGAGCAAAATAAAATTCGCGCAGTGAATTAACCAAAAAAACCAAGTTTTAATCTAATAATAAGACAGACGCAGTTAGCAGGATAAAAAATTGCATAGTGAACTAAACAAAAAATTAATAAAATAAAAGTTAAGTTGAATTAATTAAGCAAAATTAACCAAGTTCACACAGTGAACTCAAAACTGAAAATCAAAAAATTAATTTCTTGATCTTTGAAACCCTCTCACGCCGGAGTGGCCACACCCAGCTATCAGGGAGCTGGTCAGCATAGAGGCAACAGTTACCATCAGTTTCATCGTCATCCAATAGAGCAGTCAGCAACCAAATTCCAGTCTGGAATAGTTACTTTCATTATGTTTAATATTATGTGAGTCTTAAATTTAATTTTTTTTTGAATTTATTTGGAAACTGCTTACTTGAAAAAATTCCTATGCTTTCATGTATTAATTAAGAAAATTTAAAAAAAAACTAGAGCTTAATCTCATTTAGTTACGATTTTAATTTAAGGGCTAATAAACCTAACGTATGTCTAATTAAATTTTTTTTTTTTTTGAAAAAGCTTCTATTCAAATTCTGATTCGAAAGGTTAAAATGAAATGAAATTTGCTTAAATAAAACTTCACTGAGTTAGTAAAATTTTTTTTTCTCTCTCCAAATTAATGTCTAACTGACACACAGCTGTCGAAGATTTAGAACAACTTTTAGGTAGATTGCAAAACCTAAATGTTTCCGACAAAAGGGTGGAAAGTGCAAATAAAATGGATCCCCAGAATTTAAAGGTGATTTTAGATACTGCCATTGCACAGGCAGTCCAAAGAACTAAAGAGGAGTTCGAAACAACCATCGCCGATTTAACTAGGCGGCTTAACTACCTAGAACCTTCCACTTCTGTAGAAGAGTACAAGGAGATAGAAATTATACCGAACAAAGCATGTGAAGAAACTCTGGACATTGTAAAGTCTGTCCCTGAGTTCAAAGGTGACACCACTAGGTAGGTCTCTTGGCGTCAGGCCGCTACAACGGCCCATAAACTTTTTGAGCCGTATATGGGAAGTTCAAAATACTACCAGGCGGTAGCTATTTTAAGAAACAAAGTAGTAGGAAACGCAGATGCTGCATTAAGTGCTTACAACACTGTCCTCAACTTTAAAGCCATTATAGCGAGGCTAGATTTCACCTATATGGATAAAAAGTCCATCTTTACGCTAGAGCAAGAGCTCTCGACATTAAGGCAAGGCCAAAAGTCAATTGTGCAGTTTTACGATGAGGTAGAGCGCAAGCTAACAGCAATAGTAAATAAAATAATAATGTCCAACGAAGGAAACCCCACTTTGATTCATTCTCTGAACCAGAAATACCGGGAGCAAGCCCTTCGTGTATTTGTTTCAGGCGTAAGAAAGCCACTATGCGATACGCTGTTCTCATGTAAGCCTACGGAATTACCATCGGCTTTAGCGCTGGCTCAAGAGCTGGAAGCAAACCAAAATCGATATCACTTTGCTGCCGTTTATAAAAGCGGTCTAAACAAGGTCTTACAAGCTCCTTTAAGCCAGACAACACCAAGACAAAGTCCACAGTATGTTAGACAGAACCCTTTTGGCCAGCAAACTTATTATTCTCAAGTCTCACAAAACCACATCGGTCAGCACCCCGTTCCCTTTTACCAAAATCGCAATCATCAAGTAATAAACCAACCTCAAATTCGTAATACCGTAAACCCAAATCCCCACTCAAATGCAAATTTCCAAAATTTTGGCCAAAACCCTTTTCAGACTGCCAACCAGGGAGTTTTTCATTCCCAGCCACCTTCCCAGTCTTTAGATACTGACGTAAGCATGCGTACGGTGCGCACGAGTAACCTTCAAGACTTTCAGGCACAAAAGCGAGGCTTACCTTCCGATAGACAAATTCCTCGGAAAGTCCACAGGATAAATCATCTTGGGCAAGAAATCTTGCAAGGCGAAACCCAAGAGACTGTCGAAGCACATCCTTACAATGACGACCTAAATCCTTTAGTGGGCCAAAATACATCCGAAAACCAAGCGTTCACTGAACCATCCTTTGAGGACGAGATTAATTTTTTAGAGGAGGGTCAGTTCTCCCCTATATCGAACGTGTAATAGATGGTAGAAATATCAAACTACTAATCGATACCGGTGCCTCTAAAAGTTATATTACCAACTTTAACGAATTAAAAAGCGTTAAAGAACTACCAAAACCATTTTTAGTAAAATCTATCCATGGCGCCGATATTATAAAGAAAAAAACACTAGTAAATGTCCTAAACAAAACTGAAACATTTTTTGTCCTACCAAACCTGTCGTTATTTGATGGCATTATTGGTTTTAACTTCATAAAAAGCATAAAGGGAGTAATTGACACCGAAAACGACAATATCTTTTTTGATGGTGGTAAAGAAAAGTTAAAATATCTTGAACTGAATACCGTAAATACCTTAGTAGACAGTATCTGCATTCCAAAAAATGTGGAGGAAATTTTTTTTCAAATGATTGACAGAAATTCCGGCGTTTTCGCAAATCCAAACGAAGCCTTACCCTTTCACACAAAAATTTCTGCAACAATCAAAACAAAAGATCAGGACCCAATATATTCCAAATACCAATCCTACCCCATCTCAATGTTAGAATTTGTCAACAAAGAGGTTAAAGAATTGCTAAAAAATGGCATCATTAGACCATCGCGATCGCCCTACAATAGCCCAATTTGGGTTGTTGATAAGAAAGGCACGGATGAAATGGGTAGGCCTAATAAGCGTCTTGTGTTCGATTACACAAAATCAAATTCAAAAACCATCCCCGACAAATACCCCATACCTGATCCGTCTGTTATTCTGGCAAATCTAGGCAAATCCAGGTTTTTCACAAGTCTAGATTTGAAAAGTGGGTTTCATCAGATAAATTTGCTCGAGCGCGATCGCGAGAAAACCGCTTTTAGCATAAATAACGGTAAATACGAGTTCTGCCGTTTACCGTTTGGCTTGAAAAATGCACCCAGTATTTTTCAGCGCGCCATCGACGATGTATTGCGTGATGAAATAGGAAAGACATGCCACGTTTATATAGATGATATCATCATATTTTTTGACTCTGAGCAGAAACATATCGATGATATAGACGGAATCCTAAAAAAACTATACCACGCTAATATGAGGGTATCCCTAGAGAAGTCCAGGTTCTTCAAAACATCAGTCGAGTACTTGGGATTTATTGTTTCAACCGACGGTATAAGAACATGCCCAAAGAAAGTTGAGGCCATAATAAATTACGAAACACCAGGAACGTTAAGAGCACTAAGGTCCTTCTTGGGTTGGCAGGCTATTATAGAAAATTCGTTAGGGATTACGCGGCCATAGCCAAACCTCTTACCAAATACTTGCGCGGAGAAAACGGGCACGTTGGAACGAAACACTCTAAACAAGTCAAAATTTGTCTAGATAACGATGCTCTCAACGCCTTCGAAAAGATTAAAAAAATTCTTTCATCCGAAGACGTTCTTCTCCTTTACCCAAATTTCGAAAAACCCTTTGATCTTACGACCGACGCGTCGTCTCACGCAATTGGAGCCGTTCTCTCGTAAAACGGTCGTCCAATCACAATGATATCTAGGACCCTGTCAAATGCCGAAGAAAACTACGCTACAAACGAACGCTAACTTTTAGCCATCGTTTGGGCACTAAAAAACCATAAACACTATCTCTATGGGGTAAACAACCTTATTATTTTCACTGACCATCAGCCACTCACCTTTTCGATCTCAGGAAAAAATCCCAATTCCAAGCTAAAACGTTGGAGGGCTTTCGTTGAGGAATACTCTCCGAAATTTTTTTACAAACCCGGCAAAGACAATGTCGTTGCCGACGCCCTTTCTAGGCAATTTATCAATATAACGGTGGATTCCACATCTACGTGCTCAATGCAAGCTTGTGGAAGTGAAATGTCACTTACAGAAATCATACCCACTTTCGAAAACCCTATTAACTGTTTTAAAAATCAGATCTTAATCACACTGAGTACCGAATCAAGAAAGGAAACAAAAATTCTTTTTAAAAATCGCATTCGGCACCGAATTTCATACCAAGCAATTATAGATGCCTTTGACGCACTTAAGATTATGTGAACCCAGGGGTAGTTAATGCCATTTTTTGCGACCTACATACCTTAGCTCAAATCCAACATCATCTTATTTCAGATTATCCGTCTGTGAAATTCCGATACACGAATAAGTTGGTAACATATATCTTTAACCCGAGTGATCAGGTTGAAATTTTAGTAAACGAGCACAATAGGGCACATCGCTCTGTCACAGAAAACACCAAACAGGTCCTCCAAGACTACTATTTCCCGGATATAAGAAAGAAATTAAAGGAAATTACTGCGAACTGTAAAATTTGTCGACAAGCAAAATATCAAAGACATCCACAAAAACACGAGCTCGCTGAAACTCCCATACCCTCCTTTCCAAGCGAGATTCTCCATGTTGACATTTACAATACGGACAAAAAGTTTTTCCTTACGTGCTTGGATAAATTTTCAAAATTTGCGATTGTTAAACCTATCCCCTCTCGAGCCATAATAGATATCAAACCAGCCCTTATAGAAATGCTCAACTTCTATAAAGGGACAAAAACTATAATTTGCGATAACGAAAACCATCAAAACATTGATTAAAGATAATTTTGGAGCCGATATTTATGCTATACCACCATTGCATAGCACTTCAAACGGCCAAGTAGAGCGATTTCACAGTACGCTCACTGAAATCGCAAGATGCCTAAAGTTGGAATGCGCAATTGGCGACTCAACAGAGCTTATTCTCATGGCTACAGCGAAATACAATAGAACAATCCATTCCACTACTAACCAAAAACCGGTAGACATTATTCAAGCAATACCAGAGGATTTAAAAGAAAAAATCCGTTCAAAAATCCTTGCAAAACAAAAATCTGACCTTGATTATCACAATAAAAAGACAGTTGCCAAAACTTACAACCCTGGTGATAAAGTGTTCATAAAAGTAAATAAAAGGCTAGGAAATAAGTTCAGCAAGGTCTTTATTGAAAAAACGGTTCAACAAGATCTTGGTACAACTCTTAAGATCGACGATAAAATTGTCCACAAAGATAACATCCGATTCCTCTTTGCAGCTCATTGACACTCCTAACCATCCTACCCATCAGCTACGCCACTATTTTGGACTACTCTGCCTCACGTTACATCCCAATATCTGACGGTGATGCAGCAATTTTTGATGGCTACGGAATCTTAGCCCACGTTACGAACCTAACAGATTTTATGACAATATCAGAAGAGACCAAGCAGTTAACTGACCTATTGCCACAATCACATATGAGATAGTTGTTAGAAGCAGATGTGGATCAGATTTTTAAAACAATAGAGTCACTTCGCGTACACCATAGACATGCACGTGGCATCAACCTTATTGGAACAGCTTTAAAATACGTCGCTGGAACGCCAGATTTCGATGATTTCGCAGAAACTCGTAATAAGCCTAACGAACTGATTACGGCAAGTAACGCACAAATAACTATCAACACAGCTATGCAATTCCAAATAAACAACTTGACTCAAACTCTTAATATTTTGCTTAACAAAACAAAATCTACGGACGTTAACACTGGACACCTTTATGATTTACTAAATGGTAGGAATAGAGCAATTATTCGAGAATTAGATACCATAACCCTATCAATAACCCTGGGAAAGCTACAATTGATTAACACCATTTTGCTAGACAGCTCAGAGGTAAATTTCATTTTAAAAACTGAAGCAAATTTGAATATAAGCATTAGTGAAATAGTTGTAAATTCTAAACTTAAAATTTTGCAGAACGAAAACATTATTACTTTTTTAATCAAATTTCCTAAGATCCAATATCTTTGTAGAAAAAAACTTATACATCCTGTTGTTCACGAAAACAAGATCTTATCATTTGAAAGTAATGAAGTCGCTACATGTGACTATAAATATGTTATGTTAACAAATTGTAAAAAGAAATCCACAATCTCATTTTGCCAAGCACTAAGCAATGGGAATAACTCATGCCTTAATGATTTATTGAACAATTATACCACTGCATGCAGCACGCTTTCGGCTCATGATGTGCCTCCCATTTACGAAGTTGATGACGGAATTGTCATTATCAATGACCAACCTTTTAAAATCATCGACAAAAATGTTACCAAGGATGTCCGAAAGGGCACATTTCAGATAACGTTTGACGATTCAATATTGGTCAACTCCACAAAGTTCGAAAATCTTCGGAAAATTGCCTTCAAAAATCCGGAAACCCCGTTAGCCCATTTTGTGAGTCTTACGGACCACATCTCCATTCTATCACTCCCATACTTACACGAGCTAAATACAAAGAATATTGAGCACATTTCTTATTTGCATTCAAGGTTCAGAGGAACTTGTTACATCTCAGCTTCTCTTTTTGCTTTAATCTTAGTAATTTGTGCCGCGTATTTTTTTGCCAAGAGGCAGCGTAAAATTGTGATAAATAACATTCTTCGTAAGTACGATCAGACGGGGACGCCTGAAACTTAAAGGGGGGAATAGTTAAGATACGTTAACCTTCTTCGCGAATTATTTCGCAATATCAAATTTAGGCACGTTAACTTCAACGTGATTCCTTAATTCTACATTTTTTTCCTATTTCGCGAATTATTTCGCAATATCAAATTTGGGCACGTTAACTTCAACGTGATTCCTTAATTCTACATTTTTCTTATTTCACAATATCTTATTAAGGCACGTTTCGCAAATTTGCATTTTCCACACTTTTGTGGTTCGCATCTTTATGCTGCGTAAGCAAAAGTGTCGAGTCACCGGTCGCTACAAAGAAGTGATCGTGGATTTCTTTAAGTTAGTTCTGAAATGCAACTCAAGCTCACATAGTGGGATAAATATTTTGTCATTAAAGAAATAAAGTTAAATAAGTGTTTTTAAAAAGATAAACATTTGTAATAACCAAAATAAAGTTAAATAAGTTTAAATAAGTGTTTTAGAAAGTTAAATATTTTTAATAAATGAAATAAAGATAATAAATGAAATAAAGATAAATAATTGCTTAACTACTAGTGATTTATTAAGCAAAGAATTAATTTGCACGAAGTAAACAAAAGATAAATTTTCAAATTAACAGTGCGACTCTTAATTTTAATTTTTGAGAAGAAACACGTTTGTAGCAACAATTTTATATTTGCGTGAAAGTATTAACTCTTGTTTTAAGATTGACAGTTTTTCAACTGTTGCGTGAAGACCGTAGAATTTAATTCTACATTCTGAAAGTATTTTAGCTTAAGAGTTCGATCTTATAGCAAAGATATCATTGTTGCAGCAAATACTTATTCTCTACAATTCTTCAAGAGCTAAAAGTATTTCTTTTAAGTGCTTTTTTTTCTGTGTGTACTTACTACGTGGTCGTTCTATGTTGACCGACAGTCGGAGACTGATTTTATGCATACAGAAAAAGAGAGAGAGAGAACAGAGTCAAACTAAACTATTCTAATACATAACTACTAATGCTAATACACAACACATATCGGTCATTCTTTTACAAACCGCACAGCATTTTGTACTTGGTATTTCATAATCGCCCGAAATTTTTTTTCAGCTTATATACATAATATTACTAGACCCATGTTGTTTGTTTTTGCTAAAAAAATTTTTTTTTCGTAAATATCCACATATGGACCAAAACGCAAAAAATTAAACTGCGGAGAAAAATTTTTTTTTCAAATTTCGCGGGTTCTTCATTATTTTCTGGCTATACATATCCCTAGGTAACGAGAAACACAAATGTCAACCCGAAATCTGTAGTTTTCTGCGAGAATTTAGACTTGTTTCTTGGTTGCCTCCTGATAAATGAATGACCTCATTTTCTTCGAGCAGGTTTGGTATATTTTCTAAAGAAAATAAAAAATTAGAGGTGCATTTACTTATGTGGGTGTCCAGCGCCGAAAACAATTTATAACGTAACAGTCTTTTTTAATCGATAATCAAATATTATAAGAGCTATATTGATTTTCTCACCTTAAATGTATGTATTTTTGATGTTTGTGAAAAGCTGAGCAAGGCTTTACATTTTTATAACTCCTCCAGCATCACTCTTTAGTCCCTTTATGGAACATTTTAGTCAAATTTTCTCACTCAAACGAGTGAGAATTTCTCATACGGTCTTAGGAAAAAATATTCCTCATAAAAAACTAACAAAAAAAAGTTTATTTCGAGTTAATTATACATTTGTTTTATGTCGAAAAATTGTAAAGGTATCTATGGCTTGTGACAAGAGTTTATATAGACACACATTCATTTATTTTCATCTTCAACTTTAAATGCGTTTTTCTCCAACTTTTTTCAGTCTTCCAGAAAACGAGCGATACGTTTTTTATAGTTTTAAATGTATCTCTCGTATATAAATTTTTTTCAGAAAATCTCAATAACATTCTCTATAGAGGGAATAAGTGCAAATGAAACAAGTTTATGAGGAACAACTTTCCTCAGACACCAAATCTCTTAGAATTGAATTAAAAAAGCCGTAAAGAGCGTTTAACTGTGTCAATTACCAGTTAGTTTACCGATATCTGAAAACGCAGAAGTCTTGACCAAAATCTGATGGCAGATTCGAGATCAGTGACCCCAAATTACACTGATTACCCAAACTTTAGAAATAATTTTTGCACACAGTGCAGTTAAAGTGTTGTTGGTTCCTTCAAATTCAACGTCAATTACTTGGAGTTTTTGGGACGTCTAATCGTTAGACCACTGAATCAATGCTATCTATTGTGAAATTAAACAATTAAAGCCATTTAATGTTTTTTTTTACTTTTTACGCGAACATACATCGGAAAGGTAACGTAACAGTCTTTTCGTGTAACGTAACAGTCCGCACATTTTTGCTTCTACAGCACTCAAAAACAAAATTTTCAGTGTAATTAAAATTTAATTTATTACTGTCATTCTAAAGCTTAGAAATTATAACGAGTGTTATATACTCGTTCCTTTGTTTTGACTCGTCGCACGCTGCACCTTGAATTTGTTCTGGAATTCATGACTTGCGCTCGAAAATATATAATAACTTCCGATCTAACAGAGACTCCACTTTTCTGTAAAATGTGTTTTGTAGATAAAAGAATAAGGAACAAAATGTTATTTTTTCAATGTATTTTTTTTTAATTTATTGCAGAAGCTAACGTTTTGGACTATTAAATAAAAAAAACCCGACATTGATCGGCTCAGTAGAACTGGAGATAATTGACTTCAAGTATGAGTGGATTTGACAAAATCCTACCAATTATCAAAAATTAATATGTGGATATTTTCGAAAAAAAAAATTTTTCAGCAAAAACAGAAAACATGGGTCAACTGAATTTGTTAGAAGATTCAAGAAAAAGATTTTCATCGCATTTGGAGAAGTCGAGGTTTTTTTTTCCTGAATTTTGTGCGGTTTGTAAAAGAACGACCGATATGTACATTAGAGCGGTTAAAAAAAAACTCTTTGTTTTTTTCACGATGTTTCAGTGGATTACAATAGCCTTATATGTCTAGACAAAACTACCCATAAGGATTTTCATCAATAGTGAAAACTGTATTGCCGCCCCCTGTTTTAAGTTGCCTACCCATTTTAGAAAATATTGATTTAAAAAATGATGCAAGTTAAAGAGGTTATCAAATTTTGCAACAAATTCTTTTATTTTATCGCCGATCTAATGGTACATTATTTTAAATGTACCTTAATTTGTTTAAGAGAATACCGTAAACCGTATTTCAAAGCCAAGATATCTGCATTTTTCTAAATTAATAGACCTAATAAATTAGTTTTATGAGACTTGGTCCCTTTAGATTAATTTCACTTTTCATGTGAGAAAACAGAGAATTTATAAAAAATAATTCTCATTCGCAACTCTAATACAATTAATTCATAATCTGAAACATAAAACTATAACAAAATTGAATACTTTTTCGTAAATTACGGTAGCTCAGTTGTCTTTTTCAGTAACGCAGTTGCTTTTCATATAAAAGAGTACTGTCCTGGAGCATAAGTCTCATGTTATAAAGAGCTTTCTCATAAAATTTTTACTAGATGACGCATTACCTAAATATCCTAATAAATGTTAAATCTTTTGAACTTTATTGCAAACCCAATTAATACCAATTTTCTAAAACGTGTAATGAAATACAATATAGGTATTTTACACTGTGTCGCCAACAATGCACAAAACCTTAGCTACACTGTGTTACTATACGAAACTGATCTTTAAAATAAATCAACTGCCATTCAGTGTATCTTAGTTCGTTTAACTCGATGTATCTTACGATTGAAATGTGACCACCGCGCGGGGGGAGGTAAGCTAGCTGAATCACTTGCCCAAATAACATCGTGAGAGGTGAGTGTGTTAATTGCATGACCGCTGAGTTACCGTCGTAGAAATGTAGCTAATGACGATATTTGCATTATTTTTATTCACAAACACAGTTATTTAGGTGTATAATTTGAATATTGATAAAAATTCGCTAAACTCTTTCGCATTTAGTAAACATTGATGAAATAGTTATATTTTTACAACTGAGTTACTGCTACACTGCGTTATTATACAGGGTAACGCAGTAGTTTTATTGGTAACGCAGTTGCTTTGACTGTACCTTTCTAAGTAATTAATGTTATTGTAACAAAAATAGCAGTACATGACTTGGTTCTTTTAACAGAAAAAATTGTATTTGTCAGAACTCTTAGTTAGTTTTTAAGATGTTGATTTTTTTCGATCTATAATTAAAAAAAAATTTTGTGTTATTCAAATAAGTTAATTTGAAGATATTTTTGTTATTTTATATTCCATTAAGTAAATTCTTTATTTAGAATAATTATCTGCGAAATCTTCTTTAAAAAAGTAATAAGTGCTGTGTTACTAACACTACCCCTGCGTTACTTTGTCCCAGGGCCGTTTTTAAGCATAGGCTGTATAGGCTGCAGCCTAGGGGCCCGCGCCACAAGGGGGCCCCCGCAACAAGGGGGCCCGCGCCATAAGAAAATCCGTTATAACATTTTAAATTTTGAGTTGAATAAAAAAAGCTGCATCGATTTCTCTCAAACTGCTGCAATATCTCAGGCGTGTACAAGCACCTTAAATGGATATCGTTTCATATTTGCATACGCTGTTAACCCTGACACCGTTCTCTCTTTTGACTTGCCACTTCTTATTAAACCAAACACTTTGTATGTGGTTTTCTATTGAATAAATATTTAATTAAAAAATGTCACTCGGATCTGGTATCGGTGATATAGCCATCGGAAGTTGTGGATATAGCTTTTGCTAAAATCATATGCAGTATGTCATAAATTTTAAAGTTTTATACACCATTATTGTAGGACAATAAATTATTATTCTTATGACAACCATATTTATACATCCATTTAGGGGCTCCCAACTTACAATGACTTTAACAAAAGCTATAACCGCAAATTCCGATAGCTATCTCTTTGAGCAACACTTTATTTAATTTTTTTTGCATTTTCCCCCTCCTACCACGAAAACAAAAACTGGGCGATAGATGCTAAAGTAAACCTGTATAAGGAATAATACGCCTGATCCAAAACAAACAGAAATCATTTCTTTTTGATGCGTGATCATATTTAATGGCGGGTATGGAAAAACGGATATGTGCATTTCCACAGGAATTTTGGAGCACATCCTTCAGACATGGTTTTCTTGCAGCTAAGACTGCCTTGAATTAATATTCAAGATCGAACTATTAAAATTCAGATAGCTACTTAATTGCATTTAAAGTAAGAAATATTTGTAACTTTTTAAACCCGGTTCGCTTCAAGCAACATCAAGATCGGAAAAAATTGTCAACCAAATCTGACAATGCACGATTATTATTTAGTTTCCGGAGAATCCAAAACATAATCCGCAAAATCGTGCCTGATCATTTACTTGTTTTATGGCCATTTTAAGGTAAGCACTTTCACCGATAATTTTAATAACATCATAAAGCGAACTGTGTACAGTTTTTGATGCTTTTAAGATCAAGTGAAATGTAATTTACTTTTAAAATATGCTGTGACAATTGTTTCTTATGTATTTTGAGTTGCTGAACACGATAACACCACTAAATTTTGCAAATATGCAAATATTTTTGGGTTATTCACCATTTTTCGTGGAAAAAATTCGATACAAAAATAAACTATTTTTTTGTCGACCTAAAAACTAGTGAAAAAAAAAACTTTTTTCATGTTCTTTTGTGGGCTTTAAAAGTATTTTTGGCTACAAAGTCCACAAAGACAAAAAAATAAAAAATTTTTATGTATATTATGTTATTAAATCATTTTCCGTGGAAAAGAATTGAAAATATTAAAAAAAAATTCTTTTAGGCCTTAAAATAAGTGACAAATAATTTAATTTATAATTTTGTTTTATGGATTTTTAAGGTACTTTTGACTACAAAGCTCGCAAAAAAACCATAAATAAAAAAACTAATGAAAAATAATTTATATATATTTTTGTCTTATGGGCTTTAAAATTATTTTTGATTACAAAGCCCACAAAAAATCAAAATAAAAAAATTTAAATTTTTAATGTCTTATTCACAATTTTTCATGGCACGTATTTTTATTAAAATTATCGGTAAAAGAGTTTACCTTAAAATGGCCATAAAACAAGTTAATGATCAGGACGATTTTGCGAATTATATTTTTGGATTCTCCGGACACTAAATAATAATCGTGCATTGACAGATTTGGTTGACAATTTTTTCCGATCTTGATGTAGCTTGAAGCGAACCATGATTAAAAAGTTACACATATTTCTTACTTTAATTGCAATTAAAAAAAATAGCTATCTGAATTTTAATAGTTCGACCTTGAATATTAATTCAAGACAGTCTTAGCTTCAAGAAAAACCATGTTTGAAGGATGTGTTCCAAAAAAAAAAAAAAAAAAACGAAAACGAGGACAGCTAAAATGCCGATTCCTGTGAAAATGCACATATGCTGAAGCCTTACATCGCAGTGTGATCACACGACGCTCTAACGTTTACGATTGCTCACGCTACTTTTATATTTTTACCAAAGCTCCTGTACTACACTTCAAAAATATGGTCATAGATGTCCTGCAGGCTAAAAATTATTTGTATTTCGACTATATTGCTGGAATGAACTATTGGATTTTAAAAGAGTTTTGATAGCACCCAACGAAGGAGTGTATTTATTTCGGTATGCTCTTTTATTTTGGTAGCCATTTTTTTCGAATTTTAGAAAAGTGGGACCACTTCAGTATTACTTTATTCTTAGCGATTAATATTTCCGAAAACTTCAATCTGACCAATAAAATATATTTTCACTTATCTTACATACTGAGATTGACAGTTGTTGTGGGCTGTCTGCAATTACAATTTCAGAGATAACAGCCCTTCCGAGTTTTTTTTTTAAGTTTTGACAGTTATCTTTTAAAGGAAAAAATCTAATTTTCTTCATTTTTTACTCAAATTCCAAAAAATTAAAATTTCGCAAGGAAGTAATAGATAACAATTCGTATTAAACCTGTTTTTTTTTTTGCTAGGTATTTAATAAAAATCCCCATGTGGGGGCCCGCACCATATGTTCAGCCTAGGGGCCCGCACACACCTAGAGACGGCGCTGCTTTGTCCCCCAGTTTTTATTAGTAATTTGAGTAATATTAAGTCTTCTAATTATTAAAAATACTTTGACTCAATAGGTGTCTTGTTGTTCACCTTAACTAGGGTTGGGCAAAAAAAAGTATTATCGAAATATCGATGATCGATAATTCCAAACTGTATCGAAATATATCGAGAAAGAAATATCGGATATATCGATAATTGAAATTCGATATTTTTGCCGAAAAAATTAAAATACAAAATCGCGTCCCAACAACTTAGCATATATTTTCACACAATAGATGTAGCTGCTGCAACGAAGACGAAGAAAAAGTATCTGGTACTATTCCCGATCGTTAAAAAGCTTTGCAACAACATCCAAAGCCTTCATGCTCAAATCAGCAGTGAAGTAATTTTCCGTAATAAATCCTTAAATATTTACGTGACTCAACGTTCGAGATGCTGTGGTATCACTATGGACCAATCTTGGCTTCAATGTGGGTACTAAGCCGCCTGTCTATACTTATTTAATTTTTCAAAAACAGGATTGATTACAGGATAATTGTTTTTGTTTTGAAGGAGATTAGATAGTAATTGTTATGCATGAATAAATATTTTGGTACTTAAATTTAATCAGAGTCTTCGTTGATGTATTCCTCGTCTAATTCATTTTCGATTCATTCAGTTTAAACAAAATACTTGTCTTTCGCTTTGATTTTTCGCAGCATGTCCGTTTTTTTATCCAATTGTAAAAATCAATGCACGACATGTTTAAATTTATCTTAGTGGTCAGAATGGCCTTTAAAGTTTCTACTTTTAATTGAGATTTTTCATCTGTTCACGTCTTGTTCATGGAAGCGAATACTCGTTCCACAGAGGCGGTCGAGCCGGGTAAACAAAGAACATATTCCACTATAGCTGCCATTTATTTGTAATCGCAAATCTCAGTTTCCAAATGAGTAAAAATTTCAAACCCATTGTTTAGAAATCGAAACGTTTTCCAGCACTTGATTTTCGCCACCGAACAATAATTTTTCACATACCCGAACTTTTTGTGTGCTTTTGATAAGTTTTCGTTAGCTGCATATAGATTTGACTCGTGTAGCTTTTTCACCACAATATCCACGTCTTTCCATACTGGTGCCTTGAACAGAACTGGGACGGAATCGGAAAAGCGGCAACGGAAATCCGATGTCAAAAAAATTAGAATTAAATCTAAATCAACGGGTATCCGTCGGTAGGTTACTAGTCGCGATTCTGTTCAATTTCATAGCGTCAAGTGTGTTATAATTTTTGACAGCGGATTTCCGTTGCCGCTTTTCCGATTCCGTCCAAATTCTGTTCAACACATAAGCCTTCAATTTCATAATCGGTGCTGAAAAATTATAATAATAATAATAATAGAGTTTAGCTACTACAGCTATTTGCTTTCTTAGCAATTTAGCATGAAGCTTTAAAACCAAGTAAAAAGCTTATATATTAATGGAAATGAAAAAATTATACATGCAATTAATTTTTTATTTTTTTATAATTTCTTCTTAGCTTTATCACACTTTCGCAACATACCCACCCAGATCATATACAATTGCATACATACAATTGCATGAATGTAATTGTATGAATTCGTCAACTTTTTAGCTGGAAGAAGCTGCGGAAAAGGCGTTGTTGTGTTTTGTTGATTTCAAGTGTCGACCAATATCAGCGTTGCCGCCGTATGCTATTGGAAATTTTTAGTGCACTTTTTACAAAACTCATCACTATTACTTTTAGTGCTTTCAAAAAATGGATATTTTTATTCTGTTTGTCGCTGAGAACGGAAATGCCTTTCGTCGATTTCTTCATAATAACACAAAAAAAAATTTTACAGAACACAAGTCATAAATTATCAAAAAAACAGCTGTTTTTGAAATAACACTTTATTTCGAAGGCACTGCCAATAATCGTAAAACAAGTTGAAATAAATGGAAATTTTTAAGAAAATTTTTCAAATTCTCAAAACTTGGAAAATAATTGATATGGTAATGCTTCATTTGACAACTTTTTTTGTAGAACTGTTGTGATCACGTTATCGACGTAAGGGTTGCCGAACACAAACTAATGAAGGAATTGTTATATGGACCATTATTTCATTCCATATATGTATTTAAATTTTTTGTTTCAATAAATACTAGTGATAACCCCGAAAATTGGGTGTGTGTTTTGTACACACTGAACAGATCTGAATTTTAGACTTAGCTTTTGATGAACCCTTACTGGCCATTCCGGTCCCGGTGGAATTTTTCTACAAACACAAAAAACTTAATGCAATTTCCGTTTACATCGCGTTTTCTTTGGAAATAAGAAATCTAATTTTGTTTTTTTCTAGTAAATACAAATATGTAATTTGAAAATGCATAGTACATTCATGTGATTTTACAAATATAAGGAATTTTTTCTCTTTTTTTAATACACATGAAGTTTTCTTGAAAACAAAAAATTAATCTATAATAAAAGTTTCATCAACTTTTTTCCTGCTCCACGTTTTGTCGAAAAAAAATACTTGCTCTATTATTCTAAAGCCCTCATATATCACGGTAGAGATTAACTATGTAATTTGTCCCTTTATTTTCTCGGTTTTAAATGATTAGGATATGCGTTTAACAAAAATAAATATAGTAGGAGAGCTGGCAGCCACTTTGAGCAACCTACTAGATACAAAGCTAAAATTTTGTCTGTGCATAATTTAGTACTAGTAAAGTAAAAAAATCAAAATCTGGCAGCCTTGGCGCGGTCGCGAAGGTACACCCTAAAATTTTCAAAATGCAAACTATTCATAAAAAAACATACACTCACAACACAAATTTTGTGTATATGTACTAGTAAGAAAAGAAATCAAGCACAGACAAAATTTCAGCTTTGTATCTAGTAGGTTGCTCAAAGTGGCTGCCAGCTCTTAGAATAATAGTTTTTTCTTTGAGCCATGTTTTTTATCAAATTCAGTTAAACATTTCACATACCTCAAATAAAGAAGTTTTTTTACATGCGATTCCCAAAATGTTTAGTGGGTCAGTTAGAAGAGGTTGTGACGTAAACATTAGTGGCGAGAAATTCCCCAAATGTCATTTCCATCAGTGATTTTTTGACACTTGAACATTTGCATCAAAAATTGGCATATTTGACATATACTAAAAACGGCAGCATTTACATCAAGTTTTGAATTCCATAATTATAGCCCTTGTGATTATCTATAATATGGCGTCATCATTTTCGAAATCAATACAGCCGTTACATAATTATGGACATAAATGTAAACATGGATTTTCCCACTTCCATTCTTTTCCTTGTATAATCATCTTCCTGAAAGATTACGGATGAGATTTTACATGCGTTTTTTAGACCTTTACCTAATTAACGAAACCAATATCGATCAAATATATTGGGGGTTATTGATTAATCGACAAAAAAGTAAATTTCGACAAAAAAATCAGAAAGGACCTTTCTACCCGAGAGCGACGATATGGTAGCTTCCTCCTTTAAACACGGTCTTACAATTTTTGTGAGCCATTATATAGGAAAAATCAATTTTAACATACAGTGGCTCACAGCTTATTTCATGCAGTGCATACTTTTAATTTCAATGCTCTGTAACTTTCAAACTAATTGGAATATGAAAAAAGTTTTGATACCATTTGAAAGAACAAAAATTGTAGTTTTAAAAAATGTTTATTAAATATAAAAACATATTACCTGGAACTTTTATAATAAAAAATCGAAGAATACTACTGAATTTCATGTCACAGCTTATTACATGCAGATATGTATAAATTGAAAAAACATTGTTTAAAATAATAATTTCATAATTTTAAGTATGTAGTGTGGTAGCCTTTTTGGCCAACTACAGCTTAAAGTCGGTTTGGCATCGAAGCTGCAAATTATTTATTGGTATCTGGCGAGTTATAGCACCACTCAATTTTAAGTGCCTTTTTAGGGTCGTTTTTGCTTGAAATGCTGTGTATTCGGATATTTTTTTTCAAAATCGTCCATAAATTTACAAGCACACTTAAGTCAGGTGACTATGCTGGCGGCGCCATCAAATAAGGGCACTTGTATATTAACCAGAATTGAACTAAGCCCGCTTTGTATTTCGGGTTTTTATCTTGGTAAAACCGTAAATTTGTCTGCATGGCAAGATTTTCGGCACTCTGCAACAAATTGACACCCATAATCTGAAGACAAATGTCCATAGTCATGATATTTCCTATAAAAGCCAAATTTCCGGTACCAGCAGCTGACATGCAAGCCCAAACCATGGCACTATTTTATATCGCGTGTATGTTTTCCTTCTTGTTTTTTCTATTTGGCTTTCGCGACATGCTATCTAAGTCAAATAAGTTCAATTTCGATTCGTCCACAAATATTAGTGAATTCCAGTACTCAGTGGTCTTCAAAACATGTTATTTGGTGAAAATCAGACGGATAATCTCATTTATAACTGATGAACGGCTTTTTGCGAACTACTCGCCAGTTAAACACTTTCGGTTTGGGTTTGCATGTCAGCTGCTGGTACCGGAAATTTGGCTTTTATAGGAAATATCATGACTACACGGAAAAAACGAAACTCGAAATTATTGTAAATATTAATCAAAATTTAAGAAAAGTTAGTAGGTAATTTAGTAATTTAGAAACGGTTCGAGTGTCTATTAAAAATTACTAAGCGTAATATAAAAATTGCATCAAGCAGGCATTAATTTTTCGAATGCAAGTTTCTACTTTTTACAAAGTAGATTTTAAAATTTCTGCAATAATTTATTATATTTTAAAAGGACTGTATTTTTTAAAAAGTACATTATAAAGTTTTTATGATGAAATAATAATAACTGAAATTTATTTTTAAAATTTTTTGTGTGTTGAACAAAATTGGGACGGCCAGCGAGTTTCCGTTGCCGCTTTCCCGACCCCGTCCCAATTCTGTTCAACACATTACTTCAAAGCCAATTAGTAAGAGTTTGGCAAGCCTTATATATTTATTTTTTTGCATGAACATGTTGAGAACTCAAACAGAGTACAAATTAAACACAAAAGAGAAATAAAATTCAATATAAGAAAAATTAATAATCTTGAAATAATTTTTCTATAACTACTTTTTAAAAATTATAAAGCGGGAATCATATATTACAATATGAAATATATAAAAATTCTAATGTGGCAATTTATTAAAATTTAATAAATCCTTTGTAAAATTTCAAAGTTTTTAGGTGATAATTAAAATGAAGAAAATAATTTTTAATATGCACTTATTAAAAAATGTAAAATGAAAAGATTTACAAACTAGAATAGAATTTTTAATAAGGATTTTCTATTTATTACTATAAAAAAGTAATATTTGTTTTCAGATTTTAATTTTTATAATCTCCTATTAATTTTTAATAAAATTTGAGTTGGTGTTTTTTCCGTGTATGGATATGTGTCTTCAGATAATAAGTGTCAATTTGTTGCAAAGTGCCGAAAATCTTGCCATGCAGACAAATTTACGGTTTTACCAAGATAAAATACCAAAAACAAAGCGGGCTTAGCTCAATTATGGTTAATATACAAATGCCCTTATTTGATGGCACCGCCAGCATAGTCACCTGACCTAAGGGTGCTTGTAAATTTATGGACGATTTTGGAAAAAAATATCCGAATACACAACATTTCAAGCAAAAACGACCAAAAAAAGGCACTTAAAATTGAGTGGTGCTATAACTCGCCAGATACCAATAAAAAATTTGCAGCTTCGATGCCAAACCGTCTTTAAGCTGTAGTTGACCAAAGAGGTTACCACACTACATATTTAAAATTACAAAATCATTATTTTAAACAATGTTTTTTCAATTGATACATGTCTACATGAAATAAGCTGTGACATGAAATTCAGTAGTATTCTTCGATTTTTTATTATAAAAATTCCAGGTAATATTTTTTTGTTATTAAATAAACATTTTTTTAAAACTACAATTTTTGTTCTTTCAAATGGTATCAAAACTTTTTTCATATTCCAATTAGTTTGAAGTTACAGAGCATTGAAATTAAAAGTATGTCCTGCATGAAATAAGCTGTGAGCCACTGTAAATCCATGAGAAAATTTTATGTGCCCTATTATCGAATGTCTATATATTAAAATATTGTTGTTATATCATAAATTTATAGCTTTACACTAAGCTTTTTTATCAGGAATTCCTTCTGAAATTTTATTTGAAATTTTTTTTGAATTGTGTCACTTGGGAAATTTAGTTCAAAGTAATGCCCCGCACACAAAAACGAGAGTTTTTTACAATCACCCATGTACACTCGATTTCAATGATTTAGTTTTAATAATAAAAATGGCGAACCTTTCCAAAAATATTATTCACATCTTTCAAAAAAAAATTCATAACATCTTCCGAAACTATGAATCCTAAATAAAAGTTTCCATACAACAATAACATAACACGAAGATGTTTTTCATTTACTCTTTCACATCAAATATCAAGCTCCACTTACATTATGCACACACACACTTATTCATTGCTATTGCTTTTTATATTTTAGTAACAACAAAGCTTAATTGGAAAACAATAACAATTGGAGAGAGAGAAAGGGTAGTAGGTATGTAGATTTTTTTCTCCTCGCTATGGCAAGGTTTTTGCAGTTAATCAGTGCACTGCTTGTAAAAATTAAAAAAAAAGGAAATCTTTCCACGCTGATATCTCCGGTTTTTGTTAACCGATCTTGAATCTGATAATTTTGCCGAACTCTGCTCGATGAGCACTTCAATTGATATATCATTTATTACTGTAGCTATTCTAGATCGCTGGATCAACTAAGCCTTATCTTTGAGGAATAAATATATAGATAAGGACTGTAGGATGCCTCAGAATTCAAGTGCGTAAACATTGCCATTTGAATTAACTTGAGCTTACATGAGCTTTTTGAACTAAATTTAGACTTCTGCAAGGATATATAAAATATAAAGTATTCGTTTGGTAACATGAAGGTTTTTTTATCCTAAGTGGCTAAAGCTTAAAGCTAAGCAATAAATGAACTTTTAAGGTATTTAAATTAAAGCTAAGCAAATTACCTGCGGCAACAAGGAATAACAGCTTAAGTCAAGTTAAGAAAAATGGAGATAAGGTTGATTTAAGGCCATTTTTCAATTACTTCTGCATGAAATTTAATTTTTGATCTTAATTTTTTTAAATCTACTAAGACCTAAATAATGAGTAAAACTACGAAAGTGAAATTGCTCTCAGAAGTAAAGGAAAATTGGCCTTAATTCAACCTTAACTACATTTTTCTTAACTCGTCTTTAGCTGTTATTCCTTTTTGCCACAGTTATAATAATAACGCAAATTATTTAAATATTTTTCAAAAATTGCATTTGATGCGTCAAGTTCCTCAAATGGAGTAACAAGTAAATTGGGGTAGCGTCCTGTCAAAGCGAGCAAACCCATTTTTGTCATCAGATAGATAGTGTAGCTTTTCACGGTTGTATTTATTTGAGTTTAACAAGATAATTGCCTTGTTAAGCTAGGACCACACGAGTGCTTTTACAATTGGATACGCAACCACCTTTAAACAAAAATATAATATCGAAATTCGATAGTCGAAATATACAATCGATTATCAATATATCAATATAAAAAATATCGCCGATATCTATCGAAAAAAATATCGCGAATATCGATAATCGATATTTTTTGCACAAGCCTAACCTTAACCTCTAACTTCTCACGCAAATTTATGTATTAATCAATGTATTAAGTTGCTTTTTTTGAAAAAGTGAAAGTTTTTGAATTAGGTTTTGGTAACGCAGTGCTCTTATCTATTAAAAACACCTTAATGATCTGATTATTTCTAGAACTCAACTTAATGGGAGAATAATATCAGTTCTATAGTTAAAAGAGTCAAATAAGTTAGCTTAATTAAACATTCCTAAAAATAAAATATAAGGTTTTACTTGAGTAACGCAGTTGTTTTATTTTTCTACCACTTCTATTATAAATTGCCATAAATAATATAATTATCTATAAAACTTCGCTGCAGCTATGAGTATACCATAGAATACACTATAACGATTCTGCATAAGTACTTAAAACTAGGAATATGTTATCTTTAAATAATTAATTTTTTTAAGAAATTTTTGATATTTAGCGCCTGATTATTTTGTAATTAAACATTGTTTAATCGGACTTACAGTCATTCAGCAAAGACCAATATTGTAAATTTTTACTTTATTGATCAATGCTATTTTTTACAACAAACATGACAAAGATAACAAATGGAAAAATTTTTAACCTGGTAATTGGTGACATGTTTCGGCTATTACCAATAGCCTCATCAGACCAGTTTGGTTAATTCTGTACATGGACTCGAACCCCTGACCGTTCATGCATTGCAATTACATATTTTTGTGACGGCCGCTCTAACATTTGAGCTACTGAGGAACTGGCCTTGAACTGCACAGAGTGCGTATATCACATTTGTTATTATTTCTTTATCACTTTCTCGCTTGTTGTCACAGCCGGCGCGAATCTTGTCTTGCACGGCTATGATCTATTTTTTTAGAAATTTGTAGTGTCGCCAGCTACATAGTTTCTGAAATTGGGGTGTCCTCCGTATAAATTAAGAAATTTTTGATATTTAGCGACTGATTATTTTGTAAGTAAACATTGTTTAATCGGACTTACAGTCATTCAGCAAAGACCAATATTGTAAATTTTTACTTTATTGATCAATGCTATTTTTTACAACAAACATGACAAAGATAACAAATTGAAAAATTTTTAACCTGGTAATTGGTGACATGTTTCGGCTATTACCAATAGCCTCATCAGACCAGTTTGGTTAATTCTGTACATGAACTCGAACCCCTGACCGTGCATGCATTGCAATTGCATATTTTTGCGACGGCCGCTCTAACACTTGAGCTACTGAGGAACTGACCTTGAGCTGCACAGAGTGCGTATATCACATTTGTTATTATTTCTTTGTCACTTTCTCGCTTGTTGTCACAGCCGGCGCAAATCTTGTCTTCCACGGCTATGATCTATTTTTTTAGAAATTTGTAGTGTTGCCAGCTACATAGTTTCTGAAATCGGCGTGTCCTCCGTATAAATTAAGAAATTTTTGATATTTAGCGACTGATTATTTTGTAATTAAACATTGTTTAATCGGACTTACAGTCATTCAGCAAAGACCAATATTGTAAATTTTTACTTTATTGATCAATGCTATTTTTTACAACAAACATGACAAAGATAACAAATGGAAAAATTTTTAACCTGGTAATTGGTGACATGTTTCGGCTATTACCAATAGCCTCATCAGACCAGTTTGGTTAATTCTGTACATGGACTCGAACCCCTGACCGTTCATGCATTGCAATTGCATATTTTTGCGACGGTCGCTCTAACACTTGAGCTACTGAGGAACTGACCTTGAACTGCACAGAGTGCGTATATCACATTTGTTATTATTTCTTTGTCACTTTCTCGCTTGTTGTAAATATTGTAAATTTTTACTTTATTGATCAATGCTATTTTTTACAACAAACATGACAAAGATAACAAATGGAAAAATGTTTAACCTGGTAATTGGAGACATGTTTCGGCTATTACCAATAGCCTCATCAGACCAGTTTGGTTAATTCTGTACATGGACTCGAACCCCTGACCGTTCATGCATTGCAATTGCATATTTTTGCGACGGCCGCTCTAACACTTGAGCTACTGAGGAACTGACCTTGAACTGCACAGAGTGCGTATATCACATTTGTTATTATTTGTTTGTCACTTTCTCGCTTGTTGTCACAGCCGGCGCGAATCTTGTCTTGCACGGCTATGATCTATTTTTAGAAATTTGTAGTGTTGCCAGCTACATAGTTTCTGAAATTGGCGTGTCCTCCGTAT